>SSNS01000225.1:78863-259237 GCA_006937985.1 Aphyosemion australe
CTCTCTCTATTGCTACCTCCCCCCCTCTCTCTCCCTGATTGGCTGAGAGTTTTCAAATTTTTTCTGGCTATACAGACATACACACCCACACATATTATACATCAAATTGTTCAGCTTGGTCTAAGGAACCCAATGCCCCCCACCCCCCTTCCCTGCTCTCTGATTGGTTGAGAGATTTTAAGCTTCTTCTTGCTTAATAGAAATACGCACATACACATATTATACATCAAACTGATCAGCTTGGTCTGATGAACCCAGTGCCCCCCCCTCCCTGCTCTCTGATTGGCTGAGAGAGTTCAAGCTTCTTCTTTGTTAACAGAAATACGCACCCAGACATGTTATACATCAAATTGATCAGCTTGGTCTCAGGAAACCAGCCATCCCCTAGCCCTGCTCTCTGATTGGCCGAGAGAGTTCAATCTTCTTCCAAGTTAACAGAAATACGCACCCAGACATGTTATACACCAAATCGATCAGCTTGGACTCAGGAAACCAGCCGTCCACCATCCCTGGTCTTTGATTGGCTGAGAAAGTTTTGAAACCTTAAAGTTCAATTTCTGCTCTTTCTAACAGTTTAATTTTTATCTCATTCTGCTAACTTTGACAATTGAACTCATTTTCAACTTCACTTCAGTTCTAATGCATGTTCATCAATTTCAGCTGCTAAATTCACAGTTCAGCTAATTGTGAAAATTTAACTATTAAACTATTCCTACTCAAATACCAGCTGTTTAAACATTTCAGCTGTCCACTTTTTTAAACTGTGTACGGAGATTTCAGTTTTCTGATGTTTAGATTTATTTTCTCTTTTCTCCACTTACTTATTTGGCTTTAATACACTTTTTAGTGATTTTTTGCTCCTACATCTTTAAACCTTTTCAGCTCATTTTTACAATTACGTTAAATTTTCGCAGCAGAAAACTGCTTATTTCAGTTTAGCTACTCAGCTATCAGTTTCAAAATTCAGCATATCCTGCTAACTTCACAATTCAACTATTTGTGAAACTTTACTTGTACTCAAATATGAGCTGTTTAAACATTTTAGCTGCTCCATTTTTTTAACTATGTTTAGAGATTTCAGTTTTCTGCTGTTTAGGATTTTTTTCTCTATATTCTCTACTTACTTTTTGGGCTTTTTAAAACTTTTTAGCAATTTTTGCTCCTAAAACTTCAAATACATTCAGCACATTTTGACAATTAAGCTTAGTTTTAGCTTCAATTCAGCAGTTTCAGCTATTGTATTCAGCAATAAAGCATTCAAACGCATTTCTGCAAGAAATGCAATTTATCTAGTTCTGATTGAACTTATGACGAATGTAAACACTTGACATGATCAGATTCATTTTTCAAGGGCCCATGTGCACAGTCATATTCTAATCCGAATAATGATCAAATTAAGACATTTTGCACATGTAAACACAACTATTGATGCTGTCTAAAGGGATTTTAGCTGTTTCACAGAATTATCTCTTTAGGATAAACCACATCTTTATAAAGTCCTGAACATAGCAGCTAAACTTTTCAAAGAAACAAATATCAATCCCCCTAAAGTTAACTTCTTTATTATTCAGAGCAGTTGTCCCAAACACTTTCATTAAGTAACCTGAGGTCTCAAAAGCCCTTTTTATAAGACACACCGTGCCAGCAAATCAGCGTAATATTACCGCAACGTGTGTCTTATGAACGCGCCATGGCGGCATCATGTGCAGCATTCGTGCCGCCACGCTTGATAGTAAATTTTGCGGTAATATTGCGGTAATATTGTGGTAATATTGCGGTAATATTGCGGCTTCGCCGGTCTTATAAACACACATTAAGCCTTTGTGCAAAAGAGGGTGGTGTCATGACCACGTGATGAATTAATGCCGAGCTCCGGCTGGGAACTATTGAAAATAATAGTAAACACGGGCTTAAGTTTTGTTTTTGTAAACAGAACCAGCTGAGATGATTAACTGGACCGATGCGGTGCTCCAGGAGCTTCTCTCCGTTAGATCTGCAGCTCAGATCATCTGACAGCTCACAGGGTTGGTGGAGGACACACACCTGTAGCTGCTTGTGAAAAAAAAACTTAAGTAGCGCGGCTTTGATCACAATAAAAAGCAACTTATGTCCAAGATACACGGAAGTCCGCGACAGTGCAGAGACCGCCCCCATACCCCCTTTATGCCACCATCGCGTAATCTTTATAAAACAGATATGATTGCGCAACATTACCGCCACGGTCTGAGCTCTTATAAACGACCTTAGGCTCCCAGATGCCGCATCGATGACGTTGCGGCAAATTGGCGGCATTGTTTTATAAAAAGGGCTAAAGAAAAAACAAGTGGATTAAAGACAAGTGGCTGTTAGGGCAACACCAATGTGAAGCCATAAAAACATCTTCAAAATATCTGAAACCTTTAGTAAGCTTTGCAAAAACGTGTCAAGAAGGAAATGTGAACATGTGTTTGCTGAAATGTTTACAGCTGTTCTGATTATGCTGTTGTTGTTTTACCTATTTCAACCAGCTCCGGTGGCCTAGTGGTAGAGTGTCCGCCCCAGGACTGGGATATCAGGGTTCGATTCCCGGTCGGGTCATACCAAAGACTTTGAAAAAATGGGACCCAATGCCTCCTCGCTTGACACTCAGCACTAAGGGGTTGGATTGGGGGGTTAAACCACCAAATAGTTCCCGAGCGCGGCCACAGCTGCAGCTCACCGCTGCAGCTCACCGCTCCCCACCATGGGGATGGGTCAAATGCGGAGATGTAATTTCACCAGTGTGTGATGATGACTTGGGACTTTAATTTTCTGATTTGATTTTTCAACTTCATTCCAAAGCTGAAAACCTAACTTTTGTAAACCACTCTCTCATTTTTGAAAACCATCTATACTCCCATTGCTATGAGACATAAACACACGCACGCACGCACATCCATTCACTTCCATTCATTTTTTTTCATTTTAGTGACTGTATTATGCCTAACCCATACCCTAAATCCTAACCATAACCAGTGTTGCTGTATTCCTAACCCTAGCCTCAACAAAAACTGAATTCACACCATACCTCTAAGCCCAGCAGGTAACCTTTTAAAAAAAGTGAGGACCACAAAAATGTCCTCACTTTGAAAAATGTCCTCACTCTGTTGGTAAAAAAGTTTTTCTGGTCCTCAGTATGTAGTAAGTACAAGAACACACACACACACACACACACACACGCACACACACACACACACACACACACACACACACACACACACACAGTAGCTCATCCTCCTGTAACTCCCTGCAGTCGGGTCACCTGCTTTATGTGTTTGTCTCGTTGTCTGGGTGCGATGCTTCATTGTTTTGTGAGTGCACTCCGAGCGCCGCGCCTTTCATCTGATGGAGAGGTGTAGGCGTCGCAGTTGAGATGGAAATTTAAAGGTGAGTGCCATAAGCACGTCACGCCGTCTGCTCTGTTACATCTGCAGTCTCCATGGTTTAGTTTGGTCCTGAAGAAAGGCGACGGTGTAAAAGTAAAGCAGCTGATACACATTCAGGTAACAAATCAGGCTGAAAGCTAATTGAGCATTAGTTTGTTTGAGCATGAGGGTGCATTTATGATCCTTATTGGAGAGGAGACAACTCCTCATGGAGCGTTTGCCTTTTTGTGACAAAAAACATAAACTTTTATCTGGTTTGTTTGTCAGATGACAAGTCTGATTGAAGTGGGGGAGTTAATTCTCACCCATGTGGCTCAATTATGGTATTTCATTGTGAGGGGGTGTCCCCTCATCCAGAGTTTTGGCATTTTACTGTAAGATATTAATAACTCAGGTACAAAAACTTCTATCCCTCACAAATAGACCAATCATTTTTGTCTTTCAGAAACAGAAAGTGTGAAACTAAATGTATCCACTCATCACTGCCAAACACGTAGTTGCACAAGCTGGGTCGTTTAGGGACTGTTGCTAAGGCTGCAGTTTGTGAGCTGGACTGAGGAAGAAAGTCGCTACAAAGGTGGTAAATGAGTCATAGACTTTAGTTTGTTTCACAAAATACTTCATGTGCCTGAGCATAAAAATAACTACACAACAGTCTAACTGCATTTAATGAAAGGAGCAATTAGACAGACAGATGCCCTTTATGTGTTTTTATGTATCTTTACTCCCACATAGGTGTTACACATTCACTTGCCTTGAAGCTTTAAGGTTCAAGTGGATGGAGATCTCTGGGTTCCCTCCTGGGATCTGTTTGGGCCACTCCCCCAATTTGAGGAAACGCAGGTGGGGTGGTGTCACAGCCCTGCTGCTTTGATGACCATTGGTGCCACTTAGATATTGACTCTTTTAATTCCATTTTATGCCATCAGTAGTTTTTCCTTCTCAACATTCTTGTTCTTGATCTTACTGTCACAACCACTGATCTGGAGCGTTGGCAGTAGTATTGTGTTAACTTTGGCCAATCTCCAATCGCCTTGGTAAGGAATGACCACTGGACAAAATAATGAATAATGCCATGCCAGTCTGGACGTCACCTGAATTAACAAAGTCCATGCGAGATGTTGGGGAACCAGGACATTCTAATAAGACATTAGCTCCAGGAAAAGTGGAAAAGGTCAGATAACCATATTCTGGAAGGTATGGGAAATATGGAAACATTGATATCCAATATCCATTCTGACTAAGAACCAGTGTAGGACCCAAGGTTCAAGCTTTTGCGTTCTGCAGTCACACCAAAAGATTGGGGAAACTGGGTGTAAAAATAAAAGAAAGACCTTGCCATTGCTGGCCACCCCATGCCCTGATTTGCAAATTTTCCTTATTGTGACATCACAATAAGAACGAATGAGAACATTTTGAAATATCTCGTAGAAGCATATAATTCGTGAAACCATAGTCTAACAGAAAATGGATCTTTTTTTGTTTGTGGAGTGTTTATGGAGGCAGTAGAGACCCACATGGCAGCAGAAAACAATGCAAAAGTGAGTTTTAAATTACATGTTCCCTTTAAAGTAAAAAAGCTGGTGTCTAAAATAACATTTTTCTGTTCCTGAGCTGATTTATTACATTATCAAATTCATTTTCAAAGATTTCCTAACAACTTTTATCAGAACTTTTATCAAGAACTGATTCAGAGTAATTCTACAACAAAACAAGCTGTCAAAAACAAGCAATGGGGAATTGCATTTCTCTAAACGTATTAGAACTCCTGATAAATCCAGTATGGAGTTTAAAATTCTTCTCATATTTAAAGCGCTTAATGACTAAGCTCCATCGTATCTTAAGAACCTCATTGTTCCATATTATCCCAGCAGAGCTTTTTACTCTGACTGCAGCTTTACTCGTGGTTCCCGGGGTTTCTAAAAGTAGAAGTGAGGCCAGAGCCATCAGCTCTCTGGTTCTGGAAACAACTCCCACTTTGGATTTAAGAGATACTCTAAAGTTTCCTTTTCGATAAACCCATCACAGTGAGTCATCTCTATATTTTTGCTGCCATATAGGTCAAGGCTGCTAGGGACAGCTTGTCCTGAGCTATAAGCTTCAATTGCTGTCTTTCTTTAATCTTTCCCAAAATAACTCGCCCTAGCATGGTGCCTTTGTGTTTATCTTTTGAAGGAGGGCTTTTTGAAAAAGTTATGGGCTAATGCTATCTGTTGTAGATCTTTGAACAAACTCAGAAAACAGAGATTAATTCTGACCAAGCTGATGGGTTAGGGTTAGGGTCGCGTTAATTTCGGGGGACGCACACAAACGATGCTTCAAATCAATGCAAGCTACGCATGGCAGCCAACACGCATACGTGTCGCTAAACAGCAAGTATATCACGGCCCTTACTTGTTATAATTTCCTGATATTTGGACATCTCACCTCTGATTGGCTAACAGTAATGCAACTCTACCACTGACTCCATTTTCTTTGAAACAATGTTTTATCTCAACAAATAACACAAGCCTGGAGGAGTTCTGCTGTGTGGTGGAGTTGCTAATGCTAACAGTTAACTTCTACTAGCCCAGACGTTCTCTGCTGTTTCCTGGACGCTAAAATAACAACAGACTTTTATGTCCCGATCCCATGAATGCTAATTTTCAGTCTGACGTAGATCTGACTGGATTTTCTAATCCAAGTATTTACACATCTGTTTTCTGTCATCAGCTAATGCAGGAAATAGGAATAGTTAGAAGACTATTTTCACATTCAGCCTGCATGTGAAACTCAATGACTGATCAGGTTTTAAAAAACAAAATTTTAAAAAAGTAAAAAACGGTTTCTCAGTGAAGTTGGTCTTTCAAACAAATCTGATCTGAAAAAATTCATACCAGTTCACTGAAACAGTGATGTTTGATCATTTACACTTCAGTCAGTTTTGTATTATGTGCTTATTCTCACAGAAATATTATGATAGTCCTACAGGAAGTGCCCCAGACTTGACAGGAAGTGTCACAGCTAGGTACTGCTGGTTTTTGCTGTCATAAATAACAATATAAGTCAATATAAATAATCATATAATAAATGTAAAATTGGTACAGGTTTTAAAATCATATTGGCAATAATCACTACAACAGACCAGACACTTGTTCAAAATTTTTCCACAGAAACTCATTTTCAAAATATCAGTGGCCAAAAAAGCATCATGTGCATGTCCAAGACAGAAACACAACTTAATATATGAAGCAATTAATTAATTTCCTCATCTTACTATCAATAAATAAAGGTCCTATAAATTTGAGTCTTCTAATGAACTCAAAATCATACTTGCACAAGATCAACTGGATTGCTTTTAACTTATAGAGCTGAACTTCTTTACTTTGTTTATAAATTAGTCTGATCTGAATTAACCCTATATATTATATATCTAAAATCTGAATTTTATATACCGGTCCCACAAGCATAACAGTGTGGTTTACTTTGACTAGTTGATGCACTTTCTACTACATGACTGATACAAATGTTGAAAAGGCATTCATCAATATGAAAAAAGGTAACTCTGAATCTAAAGGAGATTCAGGAGTGGCAATTTATAGAGATTTAAGTCAAAATTGCAAGTCTAAATTTAACTGGAGTTGTCAAGATGACGTGTAACAAATGTATCTTTACTCATTAAGAGAAACTCTTTCAGCTAAATTAAATATTCAGTAATTTGATTTTTAAATGGGATTTCTTTATAAAATCCACCCTAATAGTAAGAAAAGTCATTTATTTTTAGTGATAGAAAAAAATGGAGGGTTTGTAATTAAATTGTATTTTTGCACAAATTAAATGAATCTGAAATAATGACGTTATATGTAGCCCATAGCAATACCCATTACTTGAGCTTAAAATAGTAATATTAAAAATGTTATTTTTTGCCGCAACATTTCAATACAGGGTGCAGGTCAATTCATCCTGACCATAAATAATACCCTCACTTCCTAGCAGCCTGGATGTTTCTGTACCAGTTGGATGTGGTTATTATTTCCCACCCATGCACTTACCATGTATATCCATGTGCCTGGATCTACATTTACAGCAGATATAATTATAGGAACCAGCTCTACATGACAAGATCAAACTGGACTTTAATTCAGTCAACAATATTACATACCATCATCGTAAAGTGATTTTTCTTCCATTTTTGTTCACTGCACGTATCTGTGTGATGGACCCTGCATGTTCTCTGGTACATTAAATCATCTACACTAGAGTGTGTGTAATGGGTCAGTTCTGCTGTGTAAATTATGCAGCAGATGTCAGACAGAGTCTTGAGGGTCCAGGTGTTTGGAGGTGCTGCCTGTGTGAAATACACAGAAACCACTACCTAGCCTGACTATACTTTCAGCAGTGGTGGAAAAGTTACTTGATTTATTTTACATAAAGAACAGGTTCACTAAGAAAACCATTTTTTCTCATTAATTTTACCAGCTCCAGTGGCCTAGTGGTAGAGTGCCCGCCCCAAGCCTGGGCGATCAGGGTTCGATTTCCGGTCGGGTCATACCAAAGACTTTGAAAAAATGGGACCCAATGCCTCTTCTCTTGACACTCAGCACTAATGGGTTGGATTGGGGGGTTAAACCACCAAATAGTTCCCGAGCATGGTCACAGCTGTAGCTCACCACTCCCCACCATGGGGATGGGTCAAATGCGGAGATGTAATTTCACCATTGTGTGATGAATACTTGGGACTTTAAATTTAACTTTAAAATGATCAGTCACTCTGAGTTTTTCATGCAGGCTGAACATGAAAATAGTCTCCTACACCTATCTGCTGCATTAGCTTCTGATAGAAAACAGACGGTGAAACTCCAGGATTAGAAAATCCTGACAGATCTACGTCATACTGTCACGTAGTATTCATGGACTCACCCATCTTGACTTGCAATGGGGAAGGTTGTTGTTGGTTTAGCATCCAGGAAACAGCAGAGAACGTCTCAACTAGTAGAAGCTAACAGTTAGCATTAGCAACTCCACCAATTCAATTCAATTCAGTTTATTTATATAGCGCCAAATCACGACAAGAGTCGTCTCAAGGCACTTCACAAAGTAAACATTTCAATACAGTTCAGTTCATAAGCCAATCAGTAAAAAAGTTTCCTATATAAGGGACCCAGCAGATTGCATCAAGACACTGACTAGTGTCATTGTGTTGGTACAATCCTCATACTAAGCAAGCATTTAGCGACAGTGGGAAGGAAAACTCCCTTTTAACAGGAAGAAACCTCCAGAGGATCCTGGCTCAGTATGAGCAGCCATCCGCTACGACTCACTGGGGATTGAGAAGACAGAGCAGGCACAGGCACACCCCACACCCACACACACACACACACACACACACACATACACACACACACACACACACCACATATATCAAGTAGTGTTTCTTTGGCTACACTGTGATTTCTTAGTAGAAGTTCTATTTAGTAAGAGTAAGAGAAACTTTATTGTCTTTATCTGAGTGAATCTATAATTAATTCAATAGGTGAACTAATAGTAGCACATTCTATGTTAAAGAAAGTAAGATGCAATATCAGGAGAGGGAGAATGTTAGGTGGTTGGCAGCAGTGTGCCAGCCGATGGCCCCCTCCATGAGGCCACCACAGTTCAGCAGAACGCCAGTGTAGCTTCTTCTGGGGAGAAAAACACTTAGAGAGAAAATAAAGTTAACAGCTGAAATAACAGGAAATAATGCAATTAGAGAGTGGTGGTAGAAGAGAGTAGCAGAGTGTGGAAAGTGGTCAGTATGTCCTCCAGCAGTCTAAGCCTATAGCAGCATAACTACAGAGATAACTCAGGATAACCTAGCCTTTTAGATGGAGGCATGTGGGAGGCAGGGCCAGGGAGAAGTCTTTAACGACAGTAGTCCCCTCAGTACACTCCACCTCCCTCTGCTCCCTACTCGTCTAAACCTGGACTAACATCAGAATTTAACCATAAGCCCTATCAAATAGAAAAGTTTTGCGCCTAGTCTTAAAAGTAGACAAGGTGTCTGCCTCACGCACTAACGCTGGGAGCTGGTTCCACAGTAGAGGAGCCTGATAGCTAAAAGATCTGCCTCCCATCCTACTTTTAGATATTCTAGGAACCACCAGTAAACCTGCAGTCTGAGAGCGAAGTGCTCTGTTAGGAACATATGGAACAATCAGATCACTGATGTATGATGGAGCTTGATTATTAAGAGCTTTATATGTGAGAAGGAGGATCTTAAAATCTATTCTAAATTTAACAGGCAGCCAATGTAGGGAAGCTAAAACAGGAGAGATGTGGTCTCTCTTTTTAATTCTCATCAGAACTCTAGCTGCAGCATTTTGGACCAGCTGAAGACTTTTGACTACATTCTGTGGACCTCCTGATAGTAATGAATTGCAGTAATCCAACCTTGAGGTAATAAATGCATGAACCAGTTTTTCAGCATCACTCCTGGAAAGGATGCTTCTAATCTTAGCAATATTCCGAAGGTGGAAAAAGGAAATCCTACAAACCTGTTTAACGTGGGATTTGAATGACATGTCCTGTCCAAGATAACACCGAGGTTCTTTACTTTGTTCTCGGAGGCTAATTTAATACTGTTTAGATTAGGTGATTGACTAAGCAGTTTCCTTTTCTGAGGTTCTGGACCAAAGATGATAACTTCAGTCTTGTCTGGATTTAGCAGCAGAAAGTTTAGAGTCATCCAGATTTTTATATCTTCAAGACAAGCCTGTAGTCTGCCTAACTGATTAGGTTCATCAGGGTTTATGGATAAATATAACTGAGTATCATCAGCATAACAGTGGAAGTTTATCCCATGTTGTCTAATGATTTTACCAATTGGAAGCATATATATAGTGAAAAGAATTGGTCCAAGTACTGAACCCTGTGGTACTCCACAAGTAACTCTAGAGGATGAAGAAGATTTCTCATGTACATGAACACACTGAAATCTGTCAGATAAATAAGATTTAAACCAGCCTAGCGCTGTTTCTTTGATCCCTACAGCATGTTCAAGCCTTTCTAAGAGAATATTGTGATCGACTGTGTCAAAAGCAGCACTGAGGTCCAACAAGACCAGAACAGACACAAGATTCTTATCTGAGGCCGTGAGAATATCATTTGTAACTTTCACTAATGCGGTTTCAGTGCTGTGATGACCACAACAGAGCCATCCATCCATCCATCCATCCATCCATCCATTTTCTCCCGCTTATCCGGAGTCGGGTCGCGGGGGCAGCAGCCTAAGGAGGGTAGCCCAGACCTCCCTCTCCGCAGCCACTTGGGCCAGCTCCTCCGGGAATCCCAAGGCGTTCCCAGGCCAGCCGAGAGACAAAATCTCTCCAGCGTGTCCTGGGTCTTCCTTTGGGTCTCCTCCCGGTTGGACGTGCCCGGAAAACCTCACCAGGGAGGCGTCCAGGAGGCATCCTAATCAGATGCCCGAGCCACCTCAACACACGAAGCTAAGATGGAAAACCGAGACAGCGAACCACGCAGCTACCTGGCTTCCGTGCGAGGCAGCAGCGTTAGTCGTCTGTGGAGCTGTAATATGGACTGTAAAAATACAAGCAGAGCCTCAGACCGGGTTTTTGCCTCCGCGACCGCCCGAGCCGCATTCCGCTTGGACTGCCGGTACCTATCAGCTGCCTCCAGAGTCCCACAGGCCAAAAAGACCTGATAGGACTCTTTCTTCAGCTTGACAGCATCCCTAACCACTGGTGTCCACCGGCGGGTTCGGGGGTTGCCGCCACGACAGGCACCGACCACCCTGCGGCCACAGCTGCGGTCAGCCGCCTCGACAATGGAGTCACGAAACATGGCCCATTCGGACTCAATGTCCCCTGACTCCCCCGGGACACGTTCGAAGTTCTGTCGGAGGTGGGAATTGAAACTCCTTCTGACAGGAGACTCTGCCAGACGTTCCCAGCAGACCCTCACAACACGTTTGGGTCTGCCAGGTCTGACCGGCATCTTCCCCCACCATCGAAGCCAACTCACCACCAGGTAGTGGTCAGTTGACAGCTCCGCCCCTCTCTTCACCCGAGTGTCCAAGACATGCGGCCGCAGATCAGATGAATCGATAACAAAATCGATCATCGACCTGCGGCCTAAGGTGTCCTGGTGCCAAGAGCACATATGGACACCTTTATGCTTGAACATGGTGTTCGTTATAGACAATCCATGACGAGCACAAAAGTCTAATAACAAAACACCACTCAGATTCAGATCAGGGAGGCCGTTCCTCCCAACCACACCTCTCCAGGTCTCACTGTCGTTGCCCACGTGAGCATTGAAGTCCCCCAGCAGAACGAGGGAGTCACCCGAAGGAGCGCTTTCCAGTACCCCCTCCAGGGACTCCAAAAAGGGTGGGTAGTCTGAGCTGCAGTTTGGTGCATAAGCACAAACCACAGTCAGGACCCGTCCCCCCACCTGAAGACGGAGGGAGGCTACCCTCTCGCTCACCGGGGTAAACCCCAACGTACAGGCACCAAGATGGGGGACAAGAAGTATGCCCACCCCTGCTCGACGCCTCTCAGTGGGAGCAACTCCAGAGTGGTAGAGAGTCCAACCCCTCTCGAGGAAACTGGTTCCAGAGCCAGAGCCATGCGTTGAGGTGTGTCCAACTATATCTAGTTGGAACCTTTCAATCTCACACACCAACTCCAGCTCTTTCCCCACCAGAGAGGTGACATTCCACGTACCTAGAGCCAGCTTCTGTAGCCCGAGGATCAGACCGCCAAGGTCCCCGCCTCCGGCTACCACCCTTTCCACATTGCACCCTACCCCTTTGGCCCCTCCCACAGGTGGTGGGCCCATGGGAAGGGGGACCCACGTCTCCTCTTCGGGCTATGCCCGGCCGGGCTCCATGGGTGAAAGCCCGGCCACCAGGCACTCGCCAGCGTGCCCCAACTCCAGGCCTGGCTCCAGAGGGGGGCCCTGGTGACCCGCGTCCGGGCGAGGGAACACTGGTTCGATTTATTTTATTCATCATAAGGGGTCAACAGAGCTGCATTGCTATTATCCAATCCGAGTCGAGATGTCCAAATATCAGGAAATAAGATTCCACATCCTGCCGGCTGAAGCTCAGCTCTGATGTGGCTCACTTCTGGTTCCTGAAAATGGTGCCTTCCTTAACACATCATAAGGGGGAACCACGTTCCCCTCCTCGAACCTGCATGTGTCTGAGGCCTTCTGGGGAAACCAACCAATCAGCATGTCCTGGCCGAGTGGGAGGGGTAAAAAGATCTTTTCACTGAAGGCCTGAGTAAGGGGGTTTAGAATGGCCTGTATCAGGGCTCCTGGGACAGATAAAAGCCCAAAGGATTTTGTTATGCTTTTTGGAGACTCAAAGCTCTGTTGATTAATTGCATTCTAGGACACCTTTAACTCAATAACTTATAGTTCACCACAAACCCAGCTGTTTAATGCAGAAAATTTTGAATGTGTTTATGTTATTCTTGTTGATTATAAGAATACCAACAGGACTGAATTTGACTTTAATGAACCATTTTAACATTTAATTAACAGACGCAAGGCAAGGCAGCTTTATTTATAGAGCACATTTCAAAAACAGAGGCAATTCAATGTGCTTTACAATTATGAGGACATGATATGAAAACAACATAGAAACACAAATTAACATACACACAGACAGAATTACAGTTTAGAGCTAAAGGAAAAGACAAAGTTACAGTGCAGATAACAGTGGAGATGACGCAACATAAGAAACAATTCATTTAAAAGCTGATGAGTACATTAAGGTTTTTTAGTTTTGTTTAAAACAACACTAGGGTTGGGGCACATCTGAGGTCGTGTGGAAGCTGATTCCATATGTGAGTAGCATAGTAACTAAAAGCATCTGCACCTTGTTTTGTTCTGACCCATGGTTCTACCAGCAGATTGTTTCCAAGGGATCTCAGAGCCCTATTGGGTGTGTATGCAGGAATGAGATCGGACATGTATTTTGGTCCCATGCCATTGAGTGATTTATAAACTAGTAGAAGCACTTTAAAATCTATTCTGTAGTTTACTGGTAACCAGTGTAAGGATCTAAGAACAGGAGTGATGTGCTCCGTTCTCTTAGTTCTTGTTAAGACACTAGCAGCAGCATTTTGAACAAGCTGCAGTTGCTTCACAGCTTTATTGGGAAGGCCAGTTAGGAGACCATTGCAATAGTCCAACCGACTAGAAATAAAAGCATGAATAAGTTTCTCCAGGTCTGGTCTGGATATGAGACCTCTGACTCTTGATATTTGACGAAGGTGATAAAACGCTGATTTAGTTATAGCCTTAATACGTCCAGAGAAGCTCAGGTTTGAGTCAATTATAACACCTAGATTTCTAACCTGGGTTTTTGTTTTTATTCCCCTGGAATCTTAGCCTGGCAAGCCATCCTATATATGTGTATATATAGTCTGGCCACGAACCATTGACGGCTCTCAGTCGTGAGGCGGGATCTACGGTTGTCTTTCAAAATGTCAGCACGCAATTGGATAGCGCTAGGACCAATCAGAGTGACGAACAAGGAAGGAAGTTTGACTGCATCCAGTTGTTTACTTGCTCTAGGCACTGACAGAGTGAGTCGAGTGGACCACAGTGACTAGGTGATAAGGCTAGGTATATCTGGGTGTCATCAGCATAGCTATGATAGGCGATGTTGTTATTAAGTATAACCTGACCCAGGGGGAGAAGAGTAGTGGTCCTAGAATTGAGCCTTGGGGGACCCCACATGTCATAGTAATCCGTTTTGATTGGTAATCCCTGATAGAGACAACATAGCCCCTGTCTTTGAGATAGGATTGGAACCAGCCAAGCACTGTGCTTGATAGTCCCACCCAGTTTG
Source organism: Aphyosemion australe (assembly GCA_006937985.1). Taxonomy (NCBI): domain Eukaryota; kingdom Metazoa; phylum Chordata; class Actinopteri; order Cyprinodontiformes; family Nothobranchiidae; genus Aphyosemion; species Aphyosemion australe. The sequence continues at coordinate 93,111 of SSNS01000225.1, forward strand.
TGAGTCTGTCCAGAAGGATGTTATGGTCCACAGTATTGAAAGCTGCACTGACTTCAAGCATCATCAGGACAGATGCTTTACCTGAATCAGTGTTGAGACAAATGTCGTTTAATAACTATATCAGTGCAGTCTCGGTGCTGTCTAAAGCCTGACTGACACCTCTTTATTATTTCCCTATTTTACAAAGCAATAATGTAAATTATCCCAATCCAAATAGTATTATTACTAGTCTGACCCAGTGACAATATTTTTTTTCCACATAGACCATGTCCTCGTCTACCGGATATGAAGACGTTTCCTCACGTCTATAAATGCAGCTCTAGCCCTGGCAGTGTAGTCAGGAAGGACTGCAATCAATCCTCTGTTGTAGCGGATCTGGCCACGAGTGCATATGGGTCAAATTCTCCATGCAGTCCTGATAATAATGCAACTTAGCAACAATAACTCGTGGCCTACTGCTTGGCATCTGCCAACCTGAACAATGCGAACCAGAGGCTCCTTCTCCAGTTTCAGCACCTCCTTTAGCATTTTAGCCAATGCTATAGTTGAACTGGGTCGCGGGGATGCCAAGATTCCAAACGTTACTTCTCCTTGAACGACCCTCCAGATCTTCACACTTCACCTGTAGCTCTAGAAGCTCCTTCTTCAATCCATCCACCGTATTTCACAAGGAGACAACCTCATCCGACCAGGTGGACAAATCGCTTATGACAGGTGTATTCAATTCCAGGCCTGGAGGGCCAGTATCCAGCAAATTTTAGTGGTTTTTCTGCTCCAACACACTTGATTCAGTGGTTGAATCACCTGCAGCAGCTCATCAGGCTCTGCAGAAGCCTGTTAATCACCTGCTGATTGAAATCAGGTGTGTTGAAGCAGGGTTTAAACTAAAACATGCTGGATACCGGCCCTCCAGGACCAGAATTGAATACCACTGGTCTATGACATCTGCGACATTCACTCTGACCAGCTCAATGTCCAGTTGGAGCACTGCAGTGGAGTTCATCAACTTGACCTTCACTGCCCATAGTTCACATTTAATTAAATGAAAACCTTCCACCAGGGCACCTTCAGTTCAGATCTAACATCGACATATAAATCTCTGGACATAGCCCGCCCATTTGGATTTTATATGCAAAATGATTCAAAATGGGAGGTTCCCACCGCCTCCATTTTGGCCATGACACACGCCTCTTCACGCCAGACAATCCATAAATGGGAAAAGAGGTGGAGCAGAGGGTGGGGCAGTGAGGGTTGGAGATAACAAAACCAATGTAGGAAGCTAAACTGAGCTAACACACGAAGCTAAGATGGAAAACCGAGACAGCGAACCACGCAGCTACCTGGCTTCCGTGCGAGGCAGCAGCGTTGGTCTGTGGAGCTGTAATATGGACTGTAAAAATACAAGCAGAGCCTCAGACCGCCGCGATCGGAGCCGTGCGCGCTGGCTGCTTACACAATGTCACGCTCCGCTCCGGGGGAGTTTAACGGGACCTTAGCTGCATGCTAACTGGAAGCTAGTGGAGTTTTTCGGGCGCTTTAAGCAAGAGAAACGTGGTTGAGTGACTCCAAAATGTAACAAGATCAGCTCAAACAGCTGGATTGTTTCTGTAGTCTCCCTCAGAGAGTTCCACAGGCTACAACCACAGCCTCAGACGGTAGCCAAGCAGCCGCGCGTCCCAGCTCCCTTGGGAGAAGGGAGTGTGCCGCTGCTTGTGTGTAGAGATGCCGGGCGGCCGCCTCGCTGGACTGCGTGCCTCCTCAAGGATTAAGCGGCACATTCGCGGATCTCTGATCATAGGCCGCTGCTCGTAAAAGGAGCGGCACGTTGCCCAAACTCGGCAAACCTCCGTTCTGCAGCGATGACCTCGTGGATCTTTGACCGTGATGGACCAGTAAAGTACCGAAGCCTCAGCTAGCCTCGGTTAGCTTACCTAGCTCGAGTTATGGTAAAGATTAAAGCCATCAGTTTGTCACACACACTGGTGTGTGGTGAAAATTGTCCTCCGCATTTGACCCATCCCCATGGTGGGGAGCTGTGAGCTGCAGACATGGCTGCGCTCGGGAACTTATTTGGTGGTTTAACCCCCCAATCCAACCCCTTAGTGCTGAGTGTCAAGCGAGGAGGTATTGGGTCCCATTTTTATCAAAGTCTTTGGTATGACCCGACCGGGATTCGAACCCCAATCTCCCAGTCCCAGAGCGGACACTCTACCACTAGGCCACCGGAGCTGGTGCTGGTACCCAGCCAGCCCCACGAACACATTATATTTCAGCCCATCTTTGACCAAGCAGTGTTATATTAAACACACAGCATCTTCCCCCATTCAAACACTAAAGTAAAGTACAGAAATATAATTTTACTTACTGATAAAAATTAAGCAGAGACTTCTTGGATGATCTCTTGGTGCAAACAATTGACCTTTCGCCGATAAAAACCAGGCATTTTCTGCTCTGTTCTAAGTCAGACAGCTGAAATTGTCTCCTCATATCTCCTACACAATTCAACGTAGCCACACAAAAATTCACACAGAGCACCATCGACGCCTTCTGCTGCTGACGCTTTTGGAATTTTTCTAATCGGTGCAATGCTTTTTGAATGGTGATGAGAGGTTCCAGGCCTCCAATGTGACTGTTGAAGCTGCAGATCAGCTGCAGGATCCGATGACTTTCTCTAAAGAAAAATCTGCTACGACCACATCTTTTAGAGTTCATGCGTGATTGTTTTCAAAAACAGAAGGTTTTTTTGTCAGCTTCGATAGGATGTCTTTGTTTTAGCTGTATCTGCCACGGTTCTTGAGTTACAAGCATCTGAAAGAGGATTCAGCCACATTTTCCTCCCATAAAAAACAGGCATTTTGTGCTCCAGACAGTATAAATGATCTAATCATTTCTCCTACAAATATTCTAGGTAGGCACACAAAAAATTCAATATAGCACCACCAAAGCCTTCTGGTGCTGACGCTTTTGGAATTTTTCAAATCGGTGCTATACTTTTCGAATGGTGATGAGACGTTGGAAACCTCTGATCGGACATCTGAAGCACAGATCCAAAGCCTTCCTCATTAAGGGGCCTGCCTGCTGCGTCTAACAGCAGCAGAGCAGTGGTGTGATAATGGAGCTTTCTGATTGGTTCAGACTTTCCCGCTATTTTACTCTCTGAGAGCGGATATACGGAAAAGCTATTTTAAGTACAATCCTACTGGAGCCTGTCTGCTTGTTTCAGCAAACCAGTATCAGAACCAGCATCTGATTTAAGACCAGAACCAGAATCAGAACCAGCATCTGGTTTGATACCAGAACCAGGGTCAGAACCCCATAACCAATACTCTCTCTCTCTCTTTCTCTCTCTCTGTTTCTCTCTCTCTTTCTCTCGCTCTCTCTCTCTCTCTCTCCTTTCTCTCTCTCTGTTTCTCTCTCGGTCTCTCTCTGTTTCTCTCTCGCTCTCTCTCTGTTTCTCTCTCTCTCTTTCTGTTTCTCTCTCTCTGTTTCTCTCTCTCTTTCTCTCTCTCTCTCCCTCTTTCTCTCTCTCTGTCTGTCTTCCTCCCTCCCTCCCTCTCTCTCTTTCTATCTGTCCCTCACTATGCCTCCCTCTCTCTCTCTTTCTGTGTCTCCCTCCCTTCCTTCCTCCCTACCCCTTTCTCTTTCAGTTTTCTGCTGTTTAGATTTCTTTTCTCTTTTCTCCACTTACTTATTTGGCTTTATTACACTTGTTAGTGATTTTTTGCTCCTACATCTTTAAATCTTTTCAGCTCATTTTTACAATTACGCTAAATTTTCGCAGCGGAAAACGGCTTATTTCAGTTCAGCTATAGCTGAGTATACTCAGCTATCAGTTTCAAAATTCAGCGTATCCTGCTAACTTCACAATTCAACTATTTGTGAAATTTTAACTACTTGTACTCAAATATGAGCTGTTTAAACATTTTAGCTGCTCAGTTTTTTTAACTATGTTTAGAGATTTCAGTTTTCTGCTGTTTAGGATTTTTTTCTCTATTCTCTACTTACTTTTTGGGCTTTTTAAAACTTTTTAGCAATTTTTGCTTCTAAAACTTCAAATACATTCAGCACATTTTGACAATTAAGCTTAGTTTTAGCTTCAATTCAGCAGTTTCAGCTATTGTATTCAGCAATAAAGCATTCAAACGCATTTCTGCAAGAAATGCAATTTATCTAGTTTTGTTTGGAGTTGTCGGATAGTAAAGGTTGCTATGATGTGTGATTGGACAATAGCTGTTCTAGGGGCGGGGCCGGCGAAAGGCTAATTCCACAGCTTTCCCTCTTTGTCCAAATAATTCCATGATTAACATCCAAACACGACCACGCAGAAAACACGACTAAAGTTCAGAGAGTCAAAACATCTATTAATGTGAGGCTGAGGCCTTCCTTGGAACTAGCTGCGTATGCTAGTTCTGAAGCTAGCTCTGACGCTTGCTCTGACGCTCATGCTTCCTGTCAATCAAATCTAATTATTCATAATTTCAAGTATTTAATTACACCTAAATAAAAGAGTTACAAAAAATTCACCCCCTCAGAGTTGTCAGGACTATAAACTAGACCTATTAAACACAAAATGGAAAATTGAACCAGGCTCTTTTTTTCAGCTGTGAAGTTGGCATTTTTAACATGGGAGTCAATGAGGATTTGCTCACTTTTGGACCCACCCCCAGTGGATGAGGGGAGAACTGCAATTTTTGCCACTTCCTTGTTTGCCTCATTTCTGAACCAGAGGGGTTCACCCTTGAGATCTAAACACTGCAGAAATGCCAGCTTTCAGTGTGAGTATTTCAGCCTTCAACACCAGCATGTCTTTACCACTGGGACTGGAGCTTGGTGAAGGTGGAGCTGAGGCTTTAGCAGAAGCAGGATTACTCCAGTCCAAGGAGACAGCAGGCCCAGCACCCGCAGTGCCAACATTTTTATTTTTCCTGAGTTTTTGCTGCCATTCTCCTGAGTTTTTTTTAAAGGCAACTAAGCCCACTGGTTCAACAGCAATATGTTTTGCATGGAGTTTCATAGAAAATTGACCAAAACACTAAAAGAAAAACTTGTCAGGAACCCTACAAATGCGTCTTACTGCCATCTTGTTTCACCTCGGAGTAAATTTCTTTGTGCATGGCAAGTCCAGTTCTGTTGTAAAAGTTGTTCCAGTCGACATCCTTGAGCTTTAAGCTGACTGAGAACTGGGGTGAACCATGGTGACGAGCGGGAGAAGGAAACAGATCTGGTTTTCGGTGGGGCATGGATATTCAGAAGATTAGAGAGGTTTCTGCTGTATTTGGAGACCATGTCATCAGGTTAACAGTTGGCATTAGGAATGGAAAGATTATAAGAAAATGTGTCAGCATGTATTATTGTGGAAAGAAATTGTGCAGGTAAGGATAATTTTGGACAGAAAGAGGTTAATAATAAAAGTGATGAGAAGATGGAAGGAGGTGAGATTTACAGTCAGTGGGAGCAATACCAGAAATGCTGACCAGGTCCAGAGTATGACCTTTACAGTGGGTTGGGAAATTAATGAATTGTTAAAGTTCAAAGTTTTCAAGGCAGGATAAAAATTATTTGGAGGGAGTGTTGTCAATATTGTCCATGTGAATGTTGAAGTCACCCAGGATGATTATATTTTGAGACAGGGAATATGTTGGCTAATGCAAGAAGAGTATTTTCATGTTCAGCCTGCATTTGAAACTCAAAGTACTGATTGTATGGCAAAAAGAGAAAAAGAGTTTCTCAGAGAACTTGCTCATTAAATAGTAAATAATTATATTGTAATGCATGATATAATAAACAATTGTGTTTCTCATTTGTGGTGCTCTTTTTTGAGCTTGTTTTCTTTTTTATAATATAAGATGTTTAATTATTAAACACCTTTCTGCTGATTTTACTATGTTGTTCAATGCAAAATGCACTGCATTGGTGCTTTTTATTGATGATCATCTTCTGATATAATAATGAAAACATTAGTTAGCCAACAGGCTCCATTACATATGATTGTTGTGACAAGATGACTTTAGCCCTCAAAAATGTGCATTCAGAAAAAGAAAAGGAACAGAAAGCAAAAGGAAGAAAGAAAAAGAAACAGAAAGAAAAAAGAGAGAAAGAAAAAAGAATAAAAAGAAAGAAAGAAAAAAGAGAAACAGAAAGAAAATGAAAGAAAAAAGAGAAAAAACAAAGAAAAAAGAAAAAGAAAGAAAGAGAAAGAAAGAAAAAAGAGAAACAGAAAGAAAAAGAAAGAAAAAAGAGAAAAAACAAAGAAAAAAGAAAAAGAAAGAAAGAGAAAGAAAGAAAGAGAAAGGAAGAAAAAAAGAAACAGAAAGAAAAAAGAGAGAAAGAAAAAAGAAAGAAAGAAAAAAGAGAAAAAAGAGAAACAGAAAGAAAAAGAAAGAAAAAAGAGAAAAAACAAAGAAAAAAGAAAAAGAAAGAAAGAGAAAGGAAGAAAAAAAAACCCAGAAAGAAATACAAAGAATGAAAAAGAAAGAAATAAACAGAAAGAAAGATAAACAAAGAAAGAAAGAGAAAGAAAGAAAGAAAGAAAGAAAGAAAGAAAGAAAGAGAAAGAAAGAAAACAGAAACAGAAAGAAAAACAAAGAAAGAAACAGAAAGAGAAAAAGAAACAGAAACAAAGAAACAGAAAAGAAAAAAGAGAAAGAAAGAAAAGAAAGAAAGAAAGAAAGACACAACGCACACATGCACTATAGATAGAACTTACACACACACAAGATCATAATTTACATGCCTAATCAGACAACCACAAGCACTTTGGGGTCTATCCGTTTTTTTCTTATTATGATTTTTTATTGATTCTCGCTTTATGTATTTGTCTTGGTTTACTTTATTATTATTATTATTATTATTATTATTATTATTATTGTTGTTGTTGTTGTTAACTCATTCCCTGCCATTGACGACTAAAGTCGTCTTTTCCCTTTCTTTACGGAGCGGGCGTTGGAGCAAGACCCCGCACCTTGGGAACAAACATCACGTGTCTAAAGCGGCTCTTCATCCGTGTATGTCACACATTACATGATCAGGAAGCGGAAAATCATTGGATTACGAGTTTGTTTTGGGCCGCTGCTGTGAAAAAAACGATGCGCCGAACCGGAAATGCCTCTGGAGTGGCGGTTAGGCACCAGATTGTGAAAGAACGGATAACGCTAGAAATACGGCGATTCTTCCTATGTAAGAAGTGAGTCTACTCTTTCTTTTGGTAGTTTTGGCGTTTACATGATCATAGAGCACAATGTTCTGTGACTCTTCAAAAAACAGTAAAAACGCTCAAAAACGCTGGCAGCCAGGGGCTTTCTGATCAGAAAATGCCTGGCAGTTAATGAGGTAATATTATTATTATTATTATTATTATCATCCAATTCATTTAGGCATTTATCTGCGTATCTTATCTCATTCACATGAGGGTGACATGTACTAGCCACTCACACACACATCTATGGGTGCACTAAGGTTTATTTCATGGAATGTACATGGAGCTGGCTCCAGAGAGAAGAGGTTAAAGATTTTTGACCAGCTTAAAAGACTGCAAGTAGACGTTGTCTTACTAGAAGAGATCCATATACCTGCCACAGCTGCAGATGAATTTAAAACACCTGAGTTTCCCAGCATGTTCTCGGCCTGCTTTAACTCCAGGCAAAGAGAAGTAGCTATTTTAATACACAAAAATGTCAATTGCACAGTATTGGACACAGTTAAAAATCCAGAGGGTAGATTTATAATGTTAAAACTATCTATATAGAACCAAAGCTTGTGTATTTTTAGCATATATGGTCCAAATATTGATGACCCCTCATTCTTTCATAGTTTTTTTTCTGTACTCTCTCTGAACACTTGGACTGTCCACTTCTCCTTGGAGGTGCTCACAATTTTGGGCTGTGTGATATTGACAGACTCAGTACAGCTGGGAAAATAAAGAAAAAAAACTACTATATCTGATGGGGTGCTGGTATGGTTCCGATCTCTGCAGTCCTGTGGTGGCCTGCAACCCAATTTTATTATGCATATTAAACACTTCCATCAATGATATCTCATGCAAATGCACACTTAAGCCCCCTTCAGACAGGCCATGAAAAACGGAAATGTTCGGGACTCTGTAGCCTCTTTTATAAAACAATGCCGCCAATTTGCCGCAACGCCGATGCGGCATCTGGGAGCCTAAGGTCGTTTATAAGAGCTCAGACCGTGGCGGTAATGTTACGCAATCATGTCTGTTTCATAAAAGATTACATGATGGCGGCAAAAAGGAGGTATGGGGGCGGTCTCTGCACTGTCGCGGACTTCTATGTATTTTGGACATAACTTGCTTTTTATTGCGATCGAAGCCGCGCTACTTAAGTTTTTATTTTAACAACCAGCTACAGGTGTTTGTCCTCCACCATCCCTGTGAGCTGTCAGATGATCTGAGCTGCAGATCTAACGGAGAAACGCTCCCGGAGCTGTGCATCGGTCCAGTTTATCATCTCAGCTGGTTCTGTTTACAAAAGTGAAACTTAAGCGCGTGTTTACTTTCATTTTCAACATAGTTCCCGGCCGGAGCGCAGCATTGATTCATCACGTGGTCATGACACCTCCCTCTTTTGCGCCAAGGCTTAATGTGCTTTTTTAAGACCGGCGAAGCCGCAATATTACTACCAAGCTTGGCGGCACGAATGCCGCAAAATTCCCGCAACGTGATGCCGCCATGGCGCGTTCATAAGAAACACGTTGCGGTAATATTACGCTGATTTGCCGGCATGGTGTGTCTTATAAAAAGGGCTTGTCCATAAGACGTTTGTGTCTGAATACAAATATCCGGTTAACCTTTTCTTGAATTAGACCGGACGAAGCCCCTAGTAACAGGACCGGACTCGACACGGACAGGGTGGCTGCTTCAGACTGGTGAGGTTGAGTTCCGGACAGGAAGGAGGAGGAGGGGAGCGGGGGACGCTGGTGCGCACCTAGATTATATATATTACGTGACCGGGAAGCCGGGTAGCTCGCTCCTGTAGCATGCGGCGAACCATGGTAGCTCGCCTCCTACGGTACCACCTCCTGGATGCGCGACGGAGCACATCACACCGCTTCTGTGATTCCTTTATTAACCATTGAGCTTCATCATCCAGGTCTCTTATGCGTCTTTGTGTGCGCAGAATTGTGCTTAACGTAAGTTCGATCAGTGAGAGGAATTCTAACACATACTAGCTTTGTTTGGGGAAATGACGCATGTACGCCCGCCGCACTATGTGTATGCAATATCTGGGTACAGCCTTCCCCCCCAGACATCTGGAACTTTTCCCTGCTGTGTGAAGGCAGCCGAAAGGACAAGTTCCGGTGCAAAAGTGGTGTGTCTGAAAACACAGTTCTGGTTAAAGACCGGACTGAATTGTCCACACATATTCACGAATGTCAATCTGAAAAGGGCTTTAGGGTCTTGGGGGTGAGCGCTCTCGATGGCACCTGGAGAGTGGAATTACTCAGCCTCTCCTCGGGTGCCGGTGCCCACTTCCAATTTTAAGCTGCACCTAGACACCGACGGTTCTGGGGGGGAATTGGGGTTGTATGCTGACACCAGATGGTGTAGGCCGGATGATGTCTGCGCTGCCCCATCCCCCCCAATCACAAAATGCACTCTAACAACACGCATCAACACCACATTAGAGCAGGCGGAGGGAGACTATGGGTCTTCTCACACCCTTGTTCTTGGTTTGCTACCTGGGGCTGGAGGCTAGGAGTGGGGGCTGGCCGTCTGGTTTGGGTCTGGGGTGGTGGGTTGCTTTAGACTGCATTGGACAGGGTTGCCTGCTCATCATCATCCCAGTTAGAACGGGACCATCTCTGAGTCCGGTAGTGGTTGTGCAGCAGTATCAGACCAGAGTTTGTAGGGTGTGTATGGGAAGCGTGAGTGGGTGCATTACGTGCATTATTGTGTCTAGGTTGAATGTGTTTTTGTGTGAGCAAGAGGGTGGGAGTGTGTGACTGTGTGTGACTGCCTATCTGTCAGGTAGAGTCTTGGACTGTGCAGTCGAATATAGGGATGACGACAGGAAACAATCTCTTTACGAAAGTAAATGCGTGCATGGACGCTCTGGGATTGAAATGGGATAGAATGGTAGGTGTCACAACGGGTGGTTGTCCAAGTTTTACAGGGAACAATGTTGGACTTTTGAAACGTATTCAAGATAAAGTGACAGAAATCGACGCAGATCAGAAATTGGTATTTTTTAAATTGTATTATACACCAATGTGTGTTGTGTAAGTCAGTGCTAAAAATTAACCATGTTACTAATGTTGCTAAAACAGTAAACTTCATCAGGGCACAGGCATTGAATCACCCTTTTGGAGGATCATGAGACTGAGCAAAGTGACATCAACTACTACACAGCTGTGAGATGGCTCAGCCTGGGCAAAATGCTAAAGAGTTTGGGACCTGAAAACAGAGATTTGAGAGTTTGTAAGAACAAAGGCGAAGACAAAAGGCAGATTTTGCATTTGCTGTTGATGTGACTTCACTGATGAATGAACTGAACAACAAACTGCAAGGCAAGGACATTGTTTTTTATGAAATACACAGCCTGGTGAAGGCTTTCATGAGAGAGATGCAGTTTATTTCAAGGCAGCTGGAGAGCAACACTCTTACTCACATGCAAACCCTGACAGAAGTCACACCATCATCCATGTTAGGTGCATTGCATGGCAAGTTGTCAAGGTGATTTGAAGATCTCAGAACAATGGAGTACGAAATGCACATGATTTCCTCTCCCTTTACCTGCAGTGCACCCAGTGACATTCAGCTGGAACTCATTGACCTGCAGTCAGAGCACTTAAAGTCAAGAATTTTGCTGGATTTCTACTCTTCTCTTAAGATAACTTTCCACACATGAGGAGACATGCTCAGAAGATGTTGGTTCTCCTTGGCTCTACCTACATATGTGAACAAACATTTTCAAGGATGAATTTTACAAAATCTAGGTATAGATTCTCTCTCACTAATGATCATCTGTCAGCTGTGCTTTGCATCTCCGCTTCAGACATTCAACCTGACTTCGATGCACTTGTTAAAGCACAGCAGAGACTACATTTCTCTCACTGAACAAATAAAAATAATTTAAACACATCAAATGAGGTGTTTGGACAACAAATGTAAACATGTAAAGGCACCTACTAGCAGTGACCTGGGACATGGTCTTTGGAAGCCTTTTTCTCAAAATCACAGTTCAGATATGCTCAGTTCAGTTAGTTCAGTATGATGCGTCTTGGTTCATGTTTGGAGCACAAAGACAATATTGTCTGTAAAATGCTAAGAACCTCTTTCTAACACTATTTGATTCTCATAATGTGTTTTAGAGTGAATGTGACTGAAAATGTTCATTAACATGTTTTAAAACGTTCACATTTTTCACCATTGATCCGAGGAATTTGATTGAATTTTTTTTGTAAGGCAACCTCACTTTTTCATTGCTTAATTATACTGCCTATGTGTGTATACACAAGTATCCTTGTTTTTTATTTTTCTTCTAATTATCCTCTGAGTGCTGGTGCTGCTGTTACAAGTGAATTGCCCCACTGTGGGATCAATAAAGTCTATTCTATTCTATAACATATAGCCTACTCTTACTAGCTTGTCAAAACAATGCTATTTACTGCTTTTTATAAAGAAATATAATTAATATTATGCAGAATTGAGTTCATTCTTTTGGCCTGGCCCTGTTCTGTTTCTCATGTGGCCCCATGGAAAAAATAATTGCCCACCCCTGCTCTAAACCATGCAAGTTTAGCCAATGGTTTGTGGTCTCTGACATACTTCTGTGTTATTGTAGTTATTGTTGTTACTGAATGGTACAACCTGGTTGGTAATTACAGTACATTTAGGTATTATTAGTCAAATAAAATACTGTATTTGTACAATACAACTTCTCAAATAAACTTGACACAACAAACCTGATACAGTGGCGTGATAGCTACAAGTCCGGCATCGTGCAGCACCAGTAGAGATACATGACCACACCGCCCACATCTAAAAGTCAGCTTGAAGCAGGTGAGTTGTGTAAGGACATTTTACAGCTGAAGTCCTGTTACTGAACAATACTACTGTTTTCATACTTTAAGCTTCAGATGTGTTTATTACCTGCTGTCCTGACATTTGTAAATCATGGTGTGACCTTACTGAAGGATTAATATATATATTTGCACGTCTTTTATTTGTTTGCAGGTAAAGGAACAAGCACTTTTCAACCCCTGTCAACACATCCCGAAGTTTACGATGAGTATCTTAAGGCACCGCCTTTAGACTCTGCTTGGCCATCCCTGTCTTGTAAGGGAATTATCATCATCATCATCATCATCAGCCTTTATTTATAAAGCACTTTCTTACATTAGCCATGCCCAAAGTGCTGTACATGACACAGTAAAAACACATCAACAACAAACAATTAAAAACACAATAATTAAAAAGAACTTAAAAAGAGAGATTAAAAAAAAAAAATAAATAAAAATAAAAACTGTCACATCCAGACAGCTGCAGCTAGAAAAAAATAAAATACACAGAATAAACACGACCTACTCTAACTCTTTCAAAAAAGCCAAATAATAAAAATGGGTCTTCAGTCTACTCTTAAAAACATTCAATGATGGGGCTTGCCTGACCACCAGTGGAAGGTCGTTCCATAGTTTAGGTCCCATAAATAAAAATGCTCGCTCTCCTCTAGTGACCCGATTTACTTTTGGAACCACTAATAAATCCCTTGTAGCAGACCTGAGTGGCCGTATTGGAACATACCGGGCTAATAGGTTAGACAAATAAGGTGGGGCAGTTCCCAATAATGATTTAAAAACAAAAACAAGAATCTTAAAATGAATCCTAAAACGAACAGGCAGCCAATGCAAGGCTGCAGTATGGGAGTGATATAATCCCTTCCTCTGGCCCCCACCAAAAACCTTGCAACCGAATTTTGGACAAGTTGTAATCTAGACAACGAGAATTGATTAATTCCAGCATAAAGAGAATTACAGTAATCCAGACGTGTAGTAATGAATGCATAGATTACTGTTTCTAAGTGGTCACGCGATAGAAATGATTTCAGTCTTGCTATACGACGCAGGTGAAAAAAACAAGAGCTAACAACACAATTTATCTGGCTGTCGAATTTTAGAGCTGCATCAAATTTGACACCCAAATTAGTCACCACATCCTTCTCATATGGAGCCAATACAGAGAGATCAAATGAATTTTCCATACCCACCCTATCATTAGGTCTAAAGATGCTGACTTCTGTTTTTTTTTCATTAAAATTCAGAAAATTAAAAGCCATCCATGACCCGACGTCATTCAAGCATTCCAGAGGGCCTCATTTATCAACCGTACTTATGTACAGATCTGTGCGTATTTTGTGCGTGGGAACGATTTTACGCATTGTGTGGTATTTACCAATTTGTACGTGTGCGTGAAAACGTTCCTAAATATAAGAACAGCTCTGACCATGCGTAGGAACAGCATCTAGTGGCAGAACGAGGAAACAGCAATTCTGAAGGTCTCAGTGATCCACGCGTGTTCCTCATCCACTAATTATTCTACCCAATAAATAATTATTTAGGTGGAAAAACAGCTGTGTCACATTATTGGATCTAAAACACTCGTGACCCACGGGAATCTGACTGTAGAACGGCTGATTTCGTGTTATTTTGTAATCACAATTTTTACTCTTACCATGTTTATGTTTTAAATCATTTTGCATTTATTTATTTATTATGTTGCAATTTAATTAAATTATTTTGTCCTTGTGAAGCGCATGGTGATCTTTTGTGAGATGCGCTATATAAAATATTGTTTCTTAACCTTATTATTATTATTGGAAGATTTAGCAGAGCAGAGTGCACTCCGGAGGGAACGACACTTCCGTGAGCGCAGCGCACTGATCCGATTCCAGTCAATATTCTATTTTACAAATAAAACAACCTCCAGAACCTCCTCTGCTCCCCGATCATACACGCGCTGTCAAGTGTTCAGTGTTTCGATCTCGCTGTCAATAAAGTTTGTCTTTTTTTTTCCGGGAAGAACCCAGGGAATCCCCTCCTGACCTGAGGACGTAGTGTGACCAAATATGGTTAATTCAGGGCGTTTCTGTATGTAAATGACGATACACGGGCACGAGCTCCTATATGCACACAGGTGGGATTTATCATCAGACGATTGTGGAGGAACGTGCGTACGAGAGGCCACCGCATGTTTCATAAATCAGGAAATTGACTGTTCGTACACACATTCTAAATTTCATCCGTAGGAAGGAATATAGGAACGTTTCTACGAACGTTTGATAAATGAGGCCCCAGAAGCGGTCTGATCAAACCCTGGCCATCGCTACGTAGAGGAAAGTAAATCTGACAATCATCAGTATATATATGAAACTTAATCCCATGCTTTCGCAATAAAGCCCCAAGCGGTAAAAGATATAGGGAGAAAAGAAGGGGGCCAAGCACAGATCCCAGAGGTACACCCCAATTAAGTTCAGATGGAGACGATGCAAAGTCACCCATCCTCACACAGAAGCTTCTCCCAGTTAAGTAAGATTTAACCCACTGAAGCACTGAGCCAGTGACCTCACCTAGGGCGCCAAATCAAGCACAGCATAGAAAATAGGGCCATGGGAGGATGGCTTCAGAGTCCCTTGTATTTGCAACATCTGTCTTAGACTCGTTGTTGGCGGTGGTCGTAGCTGTTACGACGCGTGGTGGTGTTTTAAAATGAAGGACAGGGCGTAACACAGAGGCATGTGGCAGATGGTAAAAATCAAACAATTTTTTTTTTTCAAATAGTGCCGTCATGAGATAAAAAATTTTTTAGATTGTGACCTGTAATTAATCTAATTAATCTCTTTTAATCTCACCCAGTAATGGCTGAGAAAAGCCCTCATTTTGATGTATTTTTATTTAAATTCATTACATTATTGTGGCAAACTAAAGGATTAATATATAACAAAAAACCTGGCTTTATAAAGTCATTTATTGTTTAAAACTTTCATTTTTCATCACCAAGGCGGAATAATACTGTGCTCTTTTGTCAGTCTCAAATAATTATATAATTAATAAAATAATTAGAAATAAAAAATAAAACATCATGTCCATAAAGAATGCTCTAAGTTAACACATCAAAGAACCCCTTTTTGAGCAATGCAAACAGTTATCACAGAACTTGTTACTAAAACATTTATCTGAAATTAAAATAGTAAGTTAGCATATCAAAACTGACAGTTATCACAAAATAAAATGCTGAAAAAGCATTAAGCACTCACTCTCTCACTTCTGTCATGTGGTATGATAGTTAAATATAAATATAAATACATAAAATAAATAAATAAAATTAAAAATCCCAACAGGTAGGCTCGAAAAGTCTCAGTAAAGTTATAGATTAAAAATGAGATTAACTCTATTAAAAAAATTTGTGCACTAAATGTGGCTGTGATTAATTGATCTCAATAATGAGGTAATGAGGACCAAGAAATTATTATAGAACTAACAGAACTTCAGTGAGACTAAATGTTGCTGAGATCAGTGGTGGTATTGATAGGGTATCAAGGTCAACCAGAATTCACTAAGTGCATAAATGATTGTTTAAACTAAGAGTGTTGGGTGACCTGAGAACTGAAGCAGTATAACTAAAAAAACCAGCTAACATTTAAGACTGACTTAATGAGAAGTTACTAAAATTAGAATCATATAACATAGCAGGCAGTGAGCTAAATTCAGAATTAATACAGTAAAATCAAAATAAAATAACAACACTGCCAGATAACTAGAAACTGGTAGAAAAACTAACATAAAATTAAAACTAACAGAGATTAGGTAGGAAGGCTGACCTGGAGTTACTAAGTGTAAGGTGAGACTGAGGCATTGAGAAGATAACAAAATGTGGTCAGCCAGGAATTACTAAGCAAGTGAAAACATTACTAAAACTAGAATCATATAACATATAACAGGCAGTGAGCTAAATTAAGAATTAATACAGTAAAATCTAAATAAAATAAAAACACTGTCAGATAACTAGAAAGAAGTGGGGGGAGAGAGATAGCAGGGAGGGTGAGCAACATATATGGACAGACATGGGTCTCCAAGAGGTGGGCAGGGTCGGGGCTGGGAACCTCCTCGCTCCAGAGAGACCGCAGCCTCATGGGCTCGACACACAGGAGGCGACATTCATTCATTTTCAATGAGACAAGCGCGACAAAGCGATAATCGCGGGTCTCCCTCCTGCTAAGCGAAAGGCAAAAAATGTGCATGTGAAATTTTGCGCTTGTGTATGTGTCGTGCACACGCAAGCCAGCGACGCAATCCCAGAAATTTGAATATTTTTCAACTTTTCATCACTGTCGCTCGGACAAGGACCAATCAGCAGAGGTTTCATTGACTGACCAATGAGCGGACAGGATGCTTCTCAGTACATCTTCGGGTAAACATGGAGGAAAAGTTAATACTTGCCGTGTCTGATGTCCCAGAGCTTTACAAGACTTCACTTAACTCTAGCAAAACATTGTGAGACTTCATATCTACCGCCTTTTCAACTCTGAACTGCTTTAATAACCCAAAATTCCCTCCAATCTGACGGCCAATCAAAACAACAGAGGACTCGCTATTCACCCTGGAACAGAGGCGTCGCTGGCTTTTGCTGTTGGTTATAAAAGCAATAGCGATGAGTTTCGCTGATCGCGGTCATTGTCGCCTCCCGTGTGTTGAGCCCATCAGTGTGCGTACTCGATTCCTGACGTTCAGAGGTGGGAGGGAGATAGAGGGTACGCAGAGCACATTGACTCCTTCAGTACGGTGTCCTTGCCAGGCCAGGCCACAGTTCTAAAGGCAGGGGGGTAGGGCGGGTTTCACAGCATCTGTCCTCATTCCTTCTGTGGGGGTTGATCTTTTCAGCTCAAGGCTGCAAGGGCACCAGATTCAGATAAGAGAAGTTGTTTAGGAACAGGCAGAGATAAACTTCTCTCTGCCTTGCAGTTTTTAGCTGGACTTCAGTCCCTCAGTGAATCCAATAATTAGGTTTAAATTTGCCCATACCGTGCAGAACCTTCTCCAAGATCACATCCATTTTGCGCGCTAACATCAAGATCGCAGCTAGAACCTCTAGCTTGCGATTCACCTCGAGCAACGTCTGAGTCTGAGCGGTCTCTGCCCAGCTGAGACTTTCCTTGAGTTCAGGTGCCATTCCAATCGCCCCCGACTTTCCAAATTTCCAAAATACCAGAAATCCTCCAACTCGAATAAAAGAAATTATAATTCCAAATGTCCATGTGTCTTCTACGTCCTCCGCGGACAGCTGGGAGAGGCATATAATATTCCACTCCTTCCAGGAATCCAAAATATACCCCACCAGGCACGTTCCATCTGTGCAGGATGGAGCCCCCTGCTCCATTCTCATTGTTGAAAAAATCTTGTCAATCGTGTTGAATGTCCAGCTTAACAAATCTATGATTTAATATAAAATTGAGTTTTCAGGAGGAATGCAGAGAAATGCTGTGGTAGACAGACAGGACAAGAGCCTTGGGAAAAGGCTCTCGTCCTAAAACAAGGTCCACTGACCATACTTACAAACAAAGGTCTGCTGACCAACTTACAAGTTTGAGGCAAGGAGGAAGTCATCACCCATGGTTCCTAGTAAAAGCAAGTATGGTTTTACACAATCAAAACTTTACTAAAACCACTAAAAACCATTAAAACACACAATGAGCACTTGGGAGACACGGCACAGATCTCCTTTTTGTACTGCCTGGGTAGTAATCAGCTGATGCGCTGCAGCTGAAGTGAGGAGGAGAGGCGGAAGCCCATATTCAGTGCCTTCGTCCTGCATAGGAACGTCTTATATATAGTCTTTGGTAGGAATTCAGGGAAAACAGGAGATGGCGCTGTCCCTAACCCTCCTGCTACCTGAACAAAAAGGCACCAGCCATAACAGTAGCTTGTCTCTTCTGTACATAGTTTGGTGGATTTTACAGCTACACTGGTGCTTTTTGTTGTACCTCTTCTTTGTGTGATCTTTCTAGCAGACTGTATACTCTCTGCATGTGATACTGCCTCCTGCAGCTTGGTTTGGGTATTGCACATTTACTGTCGAAACCAAGGTAAATATACAGTATATCAATGTAAAACTAAAACGCATGTAAGGTAACTTGTAACTTAGACATCTTGAAAAATGTTGTGGATTAAAAAGTACAGATAATTGCTTTAAAGGTCAACTTTATTCACATTTTTAAAACATTTGTAGTGGTCTCTAGTAGGAATGAATGTCTGATATTTGGACATCTCTCCTCTGCAGCAATGCGACTCTACCACTCACTCAGTTTGCTTTGCAATTGTAACCCGGATATGGGTCAAAAGGTGACTCTAATTTGGGTCAGTGTCTAGGTTGCGTTAGAGAGGTTTTAAAATAATGAGAATTTAATTCACAATGTACACACAAAAGAGAAAGGAGCCCAAAATATGTTTTTGTTTGGAATATATTACAACTTCACTGGCTGCCCATTAAACAGAGAATCAGTTTCAAAATTCTGCTCATCACTTTCAAAGCTCTTCATAACCTGGCTCCATTCTACATATCTGATCTCATTCACATCTCCACTCCTGTTCGATCACTTCGTTCCTCTTCTGCTCCTCAACTCTCAGCTCCCCCCGCTCGCCTCGTCACCATGGGGAGTAGAGCATTCAGCCGCTCTGCTCCCCACCTCTGGAATTCTCTTCCCCCTGACCTTCGCACCACTCACTCTCTCTCACTTTTTAAATCAAAACTAAAAAACACACCTGTTCACACAAGCTTTTACCACCTAGTTTTAATTATTATGTCTTAGTGTTTTTATATATTTTTTAACGTTTTTATCTTGCTCTATTTTTATCATGTACAGTGTCCTTGGGTGACTTGAAAGGCGCTTTTAAATAAAATTTATTATTATTATTATTATATAGAATGAAGAATAAATAAATAAATAGTTCACCAAATATATTGAAATGTACTCTATTTTAAATTAGTGAAGGATATGAACAAGTAACATTCAGCAATGATTCAACCAATTCTCAAGTGGAAAATAAACAAGTTCATCAAAGTGGAAAAAAAATGGATCAACTTCCAGTGTCCTCCTTCAACTGTTTGTGTTTGTCTTTAGAGTTCACAGTGTTCCATTGCATTTGTGCTGCAATATAATCATTTATGTCAAGTTGTGTCAAGAGCACGCTTAAAAGTCAGTCCTACCACACCGCTGAATCCCGCCGGTGCTGTTTCTTCTGTTGATTTTCAGTAGATCTCACTCCTCATCCTTTGGAAAAGGAGATGTGTTCTGGTCCGGCTCGCCACTCCCTCGTCTAGGAGTCTTCTAACTGGCTTTTGGAAATCTCAAAAACCTAGCCAAGACGTCAAAAAGTTATCAAAACTCCATTTTCTTCGACACTCCCATCATCCAGACTGCATCATCGCACCGTTTCCATCAGCGATCCTTTCGGCCGTTTCTGTCTCGTGAGCTCTTTCGTGGCTCACCTACTCTGCTCAGCCAATCACAACTCAGCATATCCTGATTTAACCAATCATGAACTAGTGTGTGAAACAACCTTGATTGACAGGCATTAAAGCCAATAGGAGGTCGTTACAATCTTTTCTGTTCCAGAAGGTTTTTAAATGACACAATTTTTTATCAACAATTGTAATACTTTTTCTGGCAGTTAAAAGACAAAAGAAATAACTTAGCTGAGTAAAAAAAGAAAAGAAAAAAATTGCAAATTTTTCTAGTGGGTTACACCCTCCTCTTTAGAATATCATGCAAGTCCCTTTGCATGTAGACACTACCAATAAAATTAAAATTTTAAGAACCTCACTTTGCACATAACAGTTGCTGTTATCTACTTTAAGAGAGTCAATGAAAGCAGCAGTCAAGCCTTGAAATAGAGATTTGACCACTGTGACTAAGGGATTTCCTAACTCAGGATAATGTAGGGTTCGAGGTGGTTGTTGAATTCTTTCTGATCTCCTCAAAGAATGAGGTGGCTCCATGTTGGCATTTTGGACAGTTTCAAAATGTCCTTCATTCAGGCTGTTTTCTTTTGCTTCACCAATCTTGTGTTCAGCGGCTTGCATTAATATTTGTTCCAGATGACTTTCATGTTCAGGTAAGTTTTCTGGCACTTGGTGCACACTTGAGTCACCGTCCTCCCCTTTAGACTGTGACTGCTTAATAGGTTGATATCCAGACTCATCAGTCACATCGTTGGACTTCAGCCGTGTTGAATGTAGATCGACCTCAATTTCTGTTTCAAGTGGGTGGATGTTAGCAGGGAACTGATTTGCAAAAGGAAAGTTGACACAAGCTTCCCCTACAATTTCCCCACGTTCTCCTCCATTACTGTCAGTTGTTGGTAGTATCCATCCATCCATCCATTTTCTCCCTCTTATCCGGAGTCGGGTTGCGGGGGCAGCAGCTTAAGGAGGGAAGCCCAGACCTCCCTCTCCCCAGCCACTTGGGCCAGCTCCTCCGGGGGAATCCCAAGGCGTTCCCAGGCCAGCCGAGAGACATAATCTCTCCAGCGTGTCCTGGGTCTTCCTTTGGGTCTCCTCCCGGTTGGACGTGCCCGGAAAACCTCACCAGGGAGGCGTCCAGGAGGCATCCTAATCAGATGCCCGAGCCACCTCAACTGGCTCCTCTCGATGTGGAGGAGCAGCGGGTCTACTCCGAGCCCCTCCCGGATGACCGAGCTCCTCACCCTATCTCTAAGGGAGAGCCCAGCCACCCTGCGAAGAAAACTAATTTCGGCCGCTTGTATCCGCGATCTCGTTCTTTCGGTCACTACCCAAAGCTCGTGACCATAGGTGAGGGTAGGAATGTAGATCGACCGGTAAATTGAGAGCTTCGCCTTTCGACTCAGCTCTCTCTTCACCACGACAGACCGGTACAACGCCCCCATCACTGCAGATGCAGCACCAATCCGCCTGTCGATCTCACGCTCCACCCTTCCCTCACTCGTGAACAAGACCCCGAGATACTTAAACTCCTCCACTTGGGGCAGGACCTCGTCCCTGACCTGGAGAAGGCATTCTACCCTTTTCCGACTCAAGACCATGGTCTCGGATTTAGAGGAGCTGATTCTCATCCCAGCTGCTTCACACCCGGCTGCGAACTGCTCCAGCGAAAGCCGGAGATCACGTTCTGACGAAGCCAACAGGACCACATCATCTGCAAAAAGCAGAGACCTGATCCTTAGGCCACCAAAACGGATCCCCTCACCACCTTGGCTGCACCTAGAAATTCTGTCCATAAAAGTTATGAACAGAATCGGTGACAAAGGGCAGCCTTGGCGGAGTCCAACTCTCACCGGAAACGAGCCCGACTTACTGCCGGCAATGCGGACCAAGCTCTGACACTGGTCGTACAGGGACCTAACAGCCCGTATCAAGGGGCCTGGTACCCCATACTCCCAGAGTACCCCCCACAGGGCCCCCCGAGGGACGCGGTCGAACGCCTTCTCCAAATCCACAAAACACATGTAGATTGGTTGGGCGAACTCCCACGCACCCTCCAGGACCCCCCCAAGGGTATAGAGCTGGTCCAGTGTTCCACGGCCAGGACGAAAACCACATTGCTCCTCCTGAATCCGAGGTTCGACTATCCGACGGACCCTCCTCTCCAGAACCCCTGAATAGACCTTACCAGGGAGGCTCAGGAGTGTGATCCCCCTGTAGTCGGAACACACCCTGCGGTCCCCCTTTTTAAATAGGGGGACCACCACCCCGGTCTGCCAATCCAGTGGAACTGCCCCCGATGTCCACGCGATATTGCAGAGCCGCGTCAACCAACACAGCCCCACAGCATCCAGAGCCTTAAGGAAATCCGGGCGGATCTCATCCACCCCCGGAGCCTTGCCACCGAGGAGTTTTTTGACCACCTCAGTGACCTCAGCTCCAGAGATTGGAGAGCCCAACCCAAAATCCCCAGACTCTGCTTCCATCCTGGAAGACGTGCCGGTGGGATTGAGGAGGTCTTCGAAGTACTCGGCCCACCGATTCACAACGTCCCGAGTCGAGGTCAGCAGCACACCCTCCCCACTGTAAACAGTGTTGGTAGTGCACTGCTTTCCCCTCCTGAGACGCCGGATGGTGGACCAGAATCTCCTCGAAGCCGTACGGAAGTCTTGTTCCATGGTCTCACCGAACTCCTCCCATGCCCGGGTTTTTGCCTCTGCGACCACCCGAGCCGCATTCCGCTTGGACTGCCGGTACCTATCAGCTGCCTCTGGAGTCCCACAGGCCAAAAAGACCTGATAGGACTCTTTCTTCAGCTTGACAGCATCCCTAACCGCCGGTGTCCACCAGCGGGTTCGGGGATTGCCGCCACGACAGGCACCGGCCACCCTGCGGCCACAGCTACGGTCAGCCGCCTCGACAATGGAGTCACGGAACATGGTCCATTCGGACTCAATGTCCCCCGCCTCCCCCGGGACGTGTTCGAAGTTCTGTCGGAGGTGGGAATTGAAGCTCCTTCTGACGGGAGACTCTGCCAGACGTTCCCAGCAGACCCTCACAACACGTTTGGGTCTGCCAGGTCTGACCGGCATCCTCCCCCACCATCGAAGCCAACTCACCACCAGGTAGTGGTCAGTTGACAGCTCTGCCCCTCTCTTTACCCGAGTGTCCAAGACATGCGGCCGCAGATCAGATGAAATGACAACAAAATCGATCATCGACCTGCGGCCTAAGGTGTCCTGGTGCCAAGAGCACATATGGACACCTTTATGCTTGAACATGGTGTTTGTTATGGACAATCCATGACGAGCACAGAAGTCCAACAACAGAACACCACTCGGGTTCAGATCAGGGGGGCCGTTGGTAGTTGTCTCATATATTTTAACGAAACGTGTTTCCATCCCCTCCCCAGGCAGTTCGACCTGAAAATAACTGTCATTACTGTTATCATCTTCTTCAGGTAAGTAATCCTCTGCTCGAGATCTGCTTTGTCTGGTCTGAGGTCTCTGGGGTTTGCTAATATGTTCATTTACATCCTCTGTTGACCCTGTGAGAAATCCACACGGTAGTAGGAGGTCTCTATGAAGTGTTCGTAATGGTCCATCCACAGTCTCAGGTTTCAGCGTGTAAACAGGTAGGTCTTCCATTTTCTTTGTAATAACATATATTGTTTGTTCCCATCGATCTGCCAATTTATGTTTGCCTCGGGGACGGAGATTCCGAACCAGGACTCTGTCACCTACATCCAGTGTTGACTCTCTGATTACTTTGTCAAATCGTTTCTTGTTTTTTTCAGCCACTTTGTGAGAGTTTTTAATGGCTATCTGGTAACTTTCTTTGAGATGGCTCTTCAGCTTCTGCACATATTGAGAATGTGACAGTGTGGTTTTCTGTGTGACTGGCAGCCCAAACGCAATGTCGATTGGTAGACATGGTTGCCTCCCAAACATTAGCTCATAGGGGGAGAAGCCTGTGACATCATTTCTCGTGCAGTTATAAGCGTGTGTAAGAGGTTTTACATAATCACATCAATGGGTTTTCTCTTTGTATTTTAAAGTTCCCAGCATGCTGAGCAAAGTCCTGTTGTAGCGTTCTGCGGGGTTGCCCCTGGGATGATATGGACTGGTCCTGACTTTCCGTATCCCCAGCAAGGAACACAACTCTTTGACGGTATTTGATTCAAAATCTCTCTCCTTGGTCACTGTGTAACCGTTCAGGGAAACCATGGTGGACTAGAAAATGTTCCCAAAGACACTTGGCCACTGTGCTGGCTTTCTGGTCTTTAGTAGGAATTGCTACAGCATACTTAGTGAAGTGATCTGTAATAACCAAGATGTCTTTTGGTATTCTTGTTGTCAGATTCAAGTGAAAGGAATTCCATGCAAACCAATTCCATGGGTCTAGATCAGGGGTCGGGAACATGCGGCTCTGGAGCCGCATGCGGCTCTTTTAGCGACCCCTAGTGGCTCCCTGGAGCTTCTTCACAAATGTATGAAAATGGATGGGGGATATATTTTTTGTTTTAATATGGTTTCTGTAGGAGGACAAACATTCTTAACGTTTTCCAATGCTGTAAAAATGTGCATAATAAATATTAAATTTTAACATTTCTGTCAACGAAAATTTGCGTCATAGCCTGCGACACACGTTTCAGCGCGGCGCCCATAGATATATGGCGGCGCCGTGCCAGGATGGATGTAAACAAACCAGCGGGTGTGTCAGGGTCATGGATCCCAAAGGGAAAAAGAGAAAGATAGCTGATGAGAACAGAGGATTCAAGGAATAATGGACCGAATTATTTGCTTTCATTGTCGACGCGGAAGGATTACCTGGAAAAACTTCAACTTTTCAACGCTGTCGCTCAGACAAGGACCAATCAGCGGAGGTTTCATTGACTGACCAATGAGGGGACAGGATGCTTCTCAGTACATCTCCGGGTAAACATGGAGGAAAAGTTAATATTTGTCGTGTCAGATGTCCCAGAGCTTTACAAGACTTCACTTAACTCCAGCAAAACCTTGTGAGACTTCACATCTACCGCTTTTTCAACTCTGAACTGCTTTAATAACCCAAAATTCCCTCCAATCTGACGGCCAATCAAAACAACGGAAGACTCGCTATTCTCCCTGCTGGAACAGAGGCGCCGCTGGCTTTTGCCGCATGTCGCCTCCCGTGTGTCAGGTTATAAAAGTAGATTTAAGAAGTGAAAAATCTCCAAACTCCACTACTGCTGCAAGTTTTGAGAGATAAAAGCGTGGAAAACTGTTCACGGATGGTGATTACATGAAGGATTCATTCATCAAAATATCAGAGCACCTATTTCAGACTTCAAAAACAAAACCGAGATAATCCAGAAAATTAAAGACATTCCTCTCTCTACAAAGACAAGGACCATTAAAACGACAGGCGACGTCACCAATCAGCAAATCAAAGACATTAATTCAGCTCCAGCGTACTCAACTACCTGTGATGAGTCGTGTGATGTGATCAATATCAGACAGCGCTGTTATGCAGGTATGTGAGCTGTGATGGGCTCAAGAAGAAATGATCAAATTAATACCACTGATTAATATTGTAATGGAAGTTAAAACGTAAAGCACCAAATATCGTACAGCAGAGTCACGTGGTGTGTTGTTCTCTCCAGGATGCGCTGCAGGAAAATAAACATTTAATCATGAATGCTCATTAAGTATTTGTAGTCATTTTGATAATAGGCTAGTATAGCTAATATACACTTACAACCTGTGTTGCCTTCATATAAGGCTTTTCATTTTTTGCGGCTCCAGACAGATTTTTTTTTTTTGTTTTTTTGGTCTAATATGGCTCTTTGAACATTTTGGGTTGCCGACCCCTGGTCTAGATGTTTGGATGTTTACCAGCGGAGCGGCTTTATCTGGTGGAGCTTTCCTGCGGACACATTTTTCACAGGTTCTCAGTTTGTTTTCAATGTCGGCAGTCATTTTCGGCCAGTAGAAGCGAGATCGTGCTAGCTCAGTTGTCCGTTCTCCTAAATGACCCATTTCATCATGGAGGTCATGTAGCACTGCTGATCTCAGGAGTTCAGGAAGAACAAACTGTCTAATCTCCTCATTTTCAATTTGTCACTTTCGATAGAGAAGACCTTCTATAAGTTCTAGACGTTTCCATTCCTTCAACATCAAATATAGATCACGTGAATCAGCCTTAAAGTCAGCAGGTTCGTTACCAGTTGCTGAAAAGCTGATAACTATGCCAATGATAGGATCGTCATTTTGCATCTGCATGAGTTCTCCCTGACTGTATTTGGGAACAGTAGAAAAATCATCATATAATTCTTCTGCTTCAAACTCAGAAGGAATAGCAGAAGGGGACATGGCTAAACACTGCACAAACCCAAATAAGCTAAAATCATCTTTAGCTGAAACTAAATGCCTCTGACAGGTAGCAGTCACTGTGTCAGCTACGAGGTGCTGAGGCTCTACTTCTTTCACTGAAGAAAGAAGCTATGTTCTAAACTGTTCAATGCGCTGACACTCTGTACGTGAAACATATCCTCCTCTAATGCTCCATGAGGTATTCTGGACAAGCCATTGGCATCCAAGTTCTGTTTCCCTGCTCTGTATTTTATATCAAAACTATAGGTGGATAATGCAGCCAACCAGCGATAACTGGCTGCATCAAGTTTTGCTGTCGTTAGGAGGTAAGTCAGAGGATTATTGTCAGTTACAACAGTAAAACTGTTACCATACAAGTAGTCGTGAAATTTGTCAGTGATTGCCCGTTTCAGAGCCAGGAACTCCAGCATGTGAGCTGGAAATCTGGACTCACTACAAGATAAACCTCGAGTGGCATAGGCAATAACACGTTTAACCCCATCCTGCTCTTGGTAGAGTGCTGCCCCCAAACCAGTTGTGCTGGCGTCTGTGTGGAGAATGTAACAACATTTTGGGTCAGCATACCCTAAAACAGGTGAGGAGGTTAGTTTCTGAATAACGCTCTCAAAAGCTCTTTGACAGTTGTCATCCCAGCTTTCTCCAAAGGGTTCCTTTGGATTCAGGTATTTAGTATCAGCTGGACATGATTTGTGACCTTTCCGTCTGGGTGGATAACCACTGGTGAAGGAGGTAAGTGGTTTGACTATTTTTGAATAATCTTTCACAAAGTAGTAACCGGTGAATCCCAAAAAGGATTGAAGTTCATTTAAGGATTGTGGTCTTGGCCAGGTTTTTAACGTTTCTGTCTTTTCAGGGTCGGTTTTTACTCCCTCACTGGACGCCCCAGGTATCTGACAGAGTTTTGAAAAAATTTGCACTTTTCAGGTGACAATTTAAGTCCATATTCTCTAAGGCGTTCCAATACATGAGTTAGTCTGATTTCATGCTCTTCTGGTGTACTAGAGAACACAATCAAATCATCTAAAAAGACAAGAACTTCTTTCAAGTTGATGTCTTTCATGCACTTCTCCATGAGCCTTTGGAATGTGCTCGGAGCATTGGTGATTCCCTGAGGCATTCGATCAAATTCATAAAAGCCAAAGGGACGTACAAATGCTGTCTTAAATGCCTGATTTAAGGTCCATCACAGAAAACCATTTTGATCCGGCAAGAGCTGAAAAAGATTCTTCCAGATTTGGGAGAGCATAGGCATCACAAATGGTTTGCAGATTTAACTTCCTGTAATCAACACATAATCTGACGTCACCATTCTTTTTTCGTACAACCACAATGGGTGATGAGAATGGGGATTCAGACTCTGATGACTCCTGCATCCAAAAGAGCCTGCAGATGCTTTTTGACAGCGTCAAAGTCATTTGGGTGGATGGGTCGAGATCTTTGTTTAAATGGTGTTCCATTTTTAAGATTAATGTGATGCTGTATTTTTGTTGTGTGACCAAAGTCGAGGTCATGACCTGAGAATATATCAGAAAAACTGTTCAACGTTTCAGTGACTCTTTGCTTTAAATATAACGATCTGAAAAGTATTTGGTTAGTGAGTACACATCTGGGAATTCCCCTGGTTTTAAAAGTGTTACGGTGGTAGCAGCGTGGTGGTAGTGCTATACGAATGTTCAATATTAAAGTACTTATTAACTGAAAAGTTGTCAGGAAGTACAGCCATGACTGACTGTAAAAATTGAATGACTGGTACAAGAATCTGTCAGTAATATTCGTTCTATAATTTTAATGTTTAGGTTCTCAGATTTTGTTCATTTTAAGCACCTTTATTTCCTTATTTTCAGCTCATTTTTATCTGAGCAGTATATCATGTTGACAGTGTAGACTGGGGAACGCAAACAGTTTCCTTTTTGTGTCCACATGAAATTAAAATGTGTAGTGAACAGCTGCAAGTGAGTGGCTCCATTTATTTTACACTTTATACATTTTATCTCACCAGTTTTGATTTTTTTTCTACTAAAACTGCAACCTGTGTACACATCTGTATAATGCCACTGAAATTAGAGTTAAAGGGCATCTCAACAGCTGTAATTACTGTTTTCCCATCAATACATTCAAAGACTTGTCTGTTTATCATAAAAGATCAATTCCAAGTCAGAAAACAGAACCACCAGCTGATGGTTGGAAGATTGAAAGTCATCTTTCTTAACAGATGTTGTGATTTATCAACAGCTACAATACGGAAAGCATTTGGATACATTATAAAGTGTGCCTAGACTCTGATAGGAGCATGAATATACTACTGCATCCTCACAACTTAAGTTATTTTTGACCGTTATGAGGATTCAAGATGAGGGTTCCTGGGAGTTTAGCAGCCTTGTTGCCTGAAGAATTAAGTGGTTACGCATTTTGTTTATTTATGAGTCGATTGATCGCTTTCTTTTTTTATTGCCAAATTTATCATCTGCACTACAAATATTCCTAAGGTCAGGTGAGCAATTAGTCCTTTTATGGCCAGACAGCATTCTGCTGTCAGACTAAACCATCCTAAGACCAAGAATCTTTAACACTCGTCAGCATCTCAAAGGGTTGGCCACAAGTATACCAAACCTCTAATACCTGTTGTATAACAAATGTCACAAGAAAAAAAGGACACAAGTGCTTCAAAAAGCACAACATTTTTAAAAAAGAAGGGAGCTCAACAACTGAGTGGTTGCATTAGAATTAGACTGTTCAAAATTCAAAACTGCCAAAATTACAAATGTGTTTGTAAAGAGACTGATATTGAAAGTGCTGCATGTCTACAAGAGTACGAGTGAAAATCCATAAGAGCATGAAACTACTGTGGTCTAACAAGGTTTTTGTTCTTAATCTAAGAGTCCAGCAGACATGTCTGCCCTCAAAGGTTGTGGAATCGTTAAAAAGTGGACGCTTCACTCCAGGCAGAGAGGTCAAGCTCTGTTCTCTCTGTAAGATGCAACAGGTTACAGGAACAAGGAGGATTTAATGTCATCTTCTTTGACAAAACAATTATCTTTAACTTCAGAAAGTTCCTTCAAGGGAACAGTTTATAGGTTTCCACAGTGCTGAAGCTCTATTGAAAAGATGATGATAAATGACCCTGCAGATAGGTTTTTTTGCCCTTCACCCAGTTTACAACCCTGCTTTATTCTTTCAGTTCGTCGGATCTGCCACCTCTCCCAGTGGGCTGCAGTCGGAGCACAACTCAGACATCACCAGGTGCATCGTCAAATAACCCAACATGCAAGTCAATAGCAGGTATTAGATGTCATTCATGTCAAAATTCACGAGCAGGGTCCGGCCAGCTGTGGGGCGTTTCCGTTTGCGCTACAAGAACGCCTTAGTGGGGGTTACTGTAGCATTTCACCAACCAATCAGAATGGGCATTAAAAAAACCTAATTTTCACTGCTGGATGTGTCAAAATAAAAGTCTGCACAATATGTAAGCAAGTATTTCTCGTTTTTACGCAATTACATTAACCCTTTAAGCACCAAAGTCGCAATATTGCGACGAGCATCAATGCTGAGTTTAACGAGCTACTGCTGCAAATATGGTTTGAAATGTTCAAAGTTGAGTTTGAAAACTGCCTCCCACTAGGACGCTGCGAGAGGAGGGGACAAGCGGAGCAGACAGATGGCGAATATTAGAGAGGAAAAACTTGCAATGCTGACAGGTCTGTTCATTGTTGACAAAGCTCTTTGACTAGTAATGGTTGACTGATTCTTAAGAGGAGAATTCACCCTCTGATGACAATATTCACTCGTCCAATGAGAGAGAAAGTGAAGCTGCTGCAGCGCACAGCAACAGAGAGTCTGTGCTTTACGAGAGTAAACAAGCTGCACACACATGATCCGAAGCTTATTCCACCATGTTCAGGACACGCTGGGTGTAGAAAGGTTGGTAAAACACCGCTAATGGTGACAGACGTAGCGAGAATGTAAAAAAAAACGCAAATAGCAGCAGACGTGGTAGTTATGAAACTGAAAGTAAGGTGCGTCACATAATCGATATTCCAAACATCTATGGTCCACAAGGAACTTTCTTTGGAGCTTATGTACCATACCATACCATACCACTTTATTTATATAGCACATTTAAAATACAGCATGAGAGCTGACCAAAGTGCTGCAAAGGCAGGTTCATTAAAAACAAAATAAAATTAAAAAAGCCAATAAAAGAACCATCAATGCAAGGCAGTAAAAGCAAATAAAAGCAGTAAAAACATTAAGAACAATAAAAAGGACAATTAAAAGCAAACAAAAAAAACAAGTCACTGTTTAAAGGCCAAACTGTAAAAGTAGGTCTTCAGTCGGGATTTAAAAACAGCCAGAGAGGGTGCCTGCCTAACTGTAATGGGAAGTGAATTCCATAGCATGGGAGCGGCATAAACAAATGCTCGTTCACCCCGTGATTTGTAGGACATCCGGGGAGTGCAATGTAGCAGGAGATCAGCCGACCTCAATGTGCGCATGGGTGCATTGGGGGTGAACAGGTCAGACAGATATGGAGGTGCTAAGTCATGTAGTGCTTTAAACACAAATGTCAATAATTTAAACTGTACACGGAAAGTAACGGGAAGCCAATAGTGACGTGCCAAGACCGGGGTGATATGGCAACGTCGATTTGTGTTTGTTAAAAACCTAGCAGCCGCGTTCTGGATGACCTGCAGCCGGTTCAGGGCTGAAACAGGGGTACCAACAAGAAGTGCATTTGCATAGTCCATGCGAGAGGTGATAAAAGCATGTATAACTGACTCCAAGTGCCTCCGCTTCAGAATTGGTCGTAAGCAAGTTAGACGGCGTAGCTGATAAAAACAAGACCTCACCACAGAGTTTATCTGAGGGGCCATTGAGAGGGTGTCATCCAATTTTACCCCAAGGCTAGTTACACACGACTTAGGATTTAGAGTTGAAAACGCAGAAAAAGAGTCTGAGGGATTGCGGGGGTCAAAAATGATAGACTCCGTTTTTAACTCATTTAATTTGAGGAAATTAGCAGCCAGCCAGCCCTTAACATCAGCCAAGCATGCTGAAACTTGGGAGCCCATGCTTTCCTTATTTAGTGCCACATAGATTTGGCAATCATCAGCGTAAATGTGATAGTTAAGACCATGCTGTTCCAGGATTTTGCCCAAATTGCAAGAGATATATAGAAAAAAGGAGTGGTCCGAGGACAGAACCCTGCGGCACACCCCACGGCAGTGGGAGACAGGGAGAGGTACAGTCCCCAATCTGGACAGTGATGGATCGGTTGGCTAGGTAGGAGCTGAACCATTTGAGGGCAATACGCGTCACCCCCACCCAAGACCCAAGCCGGTCCAATAGAATATGATGGTCCACAGTATCGAAGGCTGCAGAGAGGTCCAACAACAGCAGCAATACCTGAGACCCAGAGTCAGATGCCACCAGAATGTCATTCAGCACTCTAATCAGAGCAGATTCAGTGCTATGGTGTGGCCTGAAAGCAGACTGAAACACATCTGACAGTGTGTTGTTGTCCATGTAAGCAGAGATTTGTGTATGAACAATTTTTTCCAAAACCTTGGAAAGGAACAGGACTTTCGAGATTGGACGGAAATTCTCATAACAGGAGTGATCCAGACTGGGTTTCTTCAATATCAGCTGTACAACCGCATCTTTAAAAACCGTAGGGAACACTCCAGTGCTGAGACTAGTGTTTATAATGTTGAGGAGTGCTGGGCTCAGTGTAATCACTGAGTCACACACCAATTTAGGCGGGAGACAGTCCACCAGAGAACCTGCTGGCTTCATGGAGCTAATCAGCTTCACCAGGTCAGGAAGCTGAACTAGAGCAAAGTCCGAGAAGACAGGAGGGCCAGGCGGTTCCATATGGATGGTTGGTCCCAAAGGCTGGAGGCTGAGTCTGATACCCAGAATCTTGTTTAAGAATAAGTTCTGTAAGTCCGTGCACAAAGCAACAGTGGGAGTAAGGCCATCAGACTCAGTCAATGACAGTAGAGAGTTTATTGTGCTGAACAGCTTAGACTGGTCACCATGGTGATGTGAGATGATGTTGGAGAAATAGGTGTTACGAGCAGATCTAACAGCTCTCTGGTAGCGGGAAAGTGCATCAATCAGGAGCTGCTGAGAGCTAGGCAGTCTGTCTTTCTTCCACTTCCGCTCCAGTACCCTGCACCGCCGCCTGAGGCTACGAGTATTGTCATTTAGCCAAGGGTCAGAAATAGTCTGTTTCCGTCTAGGTCTAAGAGGAGCAACAGCGTCCAGGGCGGCAGAGCAGGTCACATCTACATCCATGCAGGAAACTGAAAGGGGTGGAGTGAGGGAATCTATTTCCAAAATAGACAGGAAGTTGAAAGTCGTATTTGGAGACATACACCTAGAATAATGGGCAGCCTGCCTTCGAGCTGGGGGAAGGAGGCGTGAGATGTTAAACATAATCACAGCATGGTCAGAAAATCCCACAAAGTCCACAGATAGGTCATACACATCCAATCCATAAGATAAAACCAGATCTAAGGTGTGAGAGCCAACGTGCGTGGGGACATTAACCAGTTGCTGAAGACCAAAAGAGTCCAAAACGTTAATAAAATCCCTCACCAGAGGCTTCAGAGGACAGCAGACGTGGATATTAAAATCCCCCAGAATAATTCCCTGATCATATTTTGGGAGTAAATCAGCTAAAAGGTCTGAAAGTTCATTTTAAAAAAACCTTATTATATCGAGGTGACTGGACTTCTTTGGTTTCTTGAAGACGTTTCGCTTCTCATCCGAGGAGCTTTGTCAATTCTGACTGGAATATGGGAGGGTCGATCTTATAAACTGTAGCTGAGATCGACCCTCCCATATTCCAGTCAGAATTGACAAAGCTCCTCGGATGAGAAGCGAAACGTCTTCAAGAAACCAAAGAAGTCCAGTTGCCTTCATTTGAACCCCTTGGATTACCATGACCTGGATGACTGAGAACCTTCACCAGCATATCGAGGTGGCCTGTAGCAGAGAATGACAAGGATGGGAGGAGAGAACCCAAGTTCTAATACTGAGACCTCAAAACTGGTCGGGGCCAGCGGCCCAGTGAGGGGTTTGAGGGGGATACCGGAGCAGTACAGCGACAGTAAGCCCCCCCCCCCCCCCCCCCCCCCCGACCAGAGAGCCTGGGCTCATTTACAATGTTGCACTCAGGAGGACAAAGTTCAACCAGAGAAGCCGACTCACCCAGCGGGACCCACGACTCAGTCATGCAGAACAGGCTTATTTCTTTATCAATGAAGAAGTCCTTTAGGAAAGCTGTTTTATTTCCAATCGAGCGGACATTGAGGAGAGCAATCCGAATGGGCGGCGAAGACCGCGATGGAAGCTGACTGGCAAATCGCCACATACCAGACGTCACAGGATAGCAGAGATTCAGAGGATTTACTCCACCAGTACGCCACGGCAAATAGGGGCTCCCATATGCGCGATCCAGCCTCTGATGGTGCAGAACCTGGATGAGACGAGGCGAGGAGTCACAGGGAAACATATCCAGACTGCGACGACAAACGTTGCTTTCCCGCCAGAGAGTTCGAATCCTAACCCGGACACCAGCATGCCTTCCACGCTGCCGCCGCCGCCTCAAGGAGCGCCCCGTCAGTAGGGTGGCCATTTCCACAACACCAAAAAGGAGGACATTTTTCAACATTGAATAAAGACTAAAACTAAAACATATTGTAGCGTGGAGTGCAGGAAGCAGTCTCGACCAATGAGAAGTAGAGTCAACTCAGCAGTCAACACATTTATTTCTGCTGCCGAGCAGCCCTCTCTTCACCTCCAAATACACAACATTAACTTACGGTGCTGAACTACACCAACTAAAAAGAACACAAACAGAACACTGAACTAAAGTAAAACACGCTAACATAACCTGCCTGCGAAGACTGCGCAAACAACGTGAACGTGGCCAATTTGATTACGTAATTTCGCGCAATGGCGCTTCTGACCAATGGAATTTCTGATAGTTATTTGACGCTGATTGTATAATCTGTCACAAAATCACCTTATGCAGTGTTTGTGAAAACTTTTGAGCCACGCCTGCCAAACTGGCAGACGTGAGAGCGTCTCACGCAGGACATTTTTGAACCACGTAGGACAATGTCCTCGCGGGCTTCAGATTTGTGGGTATTGCACTGACCTCTGACTTTTACATATTATACATATTTTTATTGTGACAATAATCTGTTGACATAATTTGAAAAAAGAACCATCAATGTGATTTTCTGCCAAATTCAGAAAATGAGGATTAGACAGTCCCTTTGCTTAGAAAATAAACCAACAGAGTTTATCAAGAAATTATTAGAGATCATATAATGATTATAAATTATTACGAAACACCAGAAACAACATATTATATATGAAAGTATTTCTAAATATTGTAATGATCCATAAGGGCTTTATGTGACTGAAGCTGTAGCCTGATGTTACTGTTCCTTTAAAGGAAAAGTTCGCTTTTTTAGACATTAAGTTTTATGTGTTCCTTCACCCACCCAGTGCTCTGTAAACTTTGACCCATTTCACACACACCCCCCTGCTCAGAGATTTTCAGGGGAGAAGTGATTCAGAAAGGTAGTTCTGGCTAGTTTCGGGGGCGCTTTATCTGCGCCGTTTAGCCTCACAAAAGGATTAGCCTCTGAAAGCATGGCTAATTTGCATCTCACAAACAAAGAGAAAAAATTTACAACGTCACATTACAGCGGGACTAGTTTTTGTCATTCGTATCCCTGCGCCGGTCCCCGCGGATATTAAACAGCGCTTCGTATGTCAGCTGTTTCACTGCCGAATGCCGAAAACATGTCAGACTCCGTCTCATCTGATGACGAATTTCATTTTAACACTATACCAGATGAAGAAGAAACTTATTTTACTACTAGGATATCTTTATGAGCCAGAGTACACGGATGAAGAATTGCATTTGCTACACAAAACACACACATCAACACAGATTGTTGACAAAGCTACTGCAGTCTATGATCAACCATCGGTGTAAAGATGATTGCATAAATAATGCGCTAAAATGCGAAGATGATTGCATGAATACGGCAGACATAGCGAAATAAATAATTTTTTAAATACAAAACTTACCCAGATTTCTGGTACGTCCGAACTCTTCAAAAACAGTCTTTCACTTTTCCCGAACTTTTTCCTGATGTAATCATCCTCTTTGAAGTGTGCACTGCACAAACGAAAGGTTTTGACTCGTTCCAGCCGAGTATCCTTGGAGTAGCCGGTTGCTAAAAGCCACTGATGCCTTAGAGAAACGTCCTTAGCAGGAAAAGTGTCAAACCGAAAAGGTGATCCTGTAACATCCTTATTGTTACAACCCGGGAACCTGCAGGTATGCACCATGGCTCGATATATTTAAGAAAAACTACTTTTAAGTGAATTTAGAAGTTGTTGTTTCACTCATACAGCCAGGGTTACCAGCCAGACGCGAGTCACGTGACGCCGTTCTATAGCTGCTGCGGTGAGCGGCGCAGGGATACGAATGACAAAAACTAGTCCCGTTGTAATGTGACGTTGTAAATTTTTTCTCTTTGTTTGTGAGATGCAAATTAGCCATGCTTTAAGAGGCTAATCCTTTTGTGAGGCTAAACGGCGCAGATAAAGCGCCCCCGAAACTAGCCAGAACTACCTTTATGAATCACTTCTCCCCTGAAAATCTCTGAGCAGGGGGGTGTGTGTGAAATGGGTCAAAGTTTACAGAGCACTGGGTGGGTGAAGGAACACATAAAACTTAATGTCTAAAAAAGCGAACTTTTCCTTTAAGAGACGCTGTGGCTGGTTGAGGTGAAACTGGAAGTTGGAGATGCAGGTTTATCTCAGCTGTTTGTTAAACTACTCTAATAAACTGCTGTTAAGGACAAAATGTCATTCTGTCTGACGATTTAGTTCATCACAAATATCACAATATAAACAAATGATCTTAAGTTACCTTGCGTCTGTTAAACAGCTGCAGCGGAGCTGCTTAAAAGCACGGTGCGCCGCGCACCGTGCCCAGCCAGATTAATTAAAACACTCAGAAGAAGCTCCAGCAGCTGCTGCAGAAACCAGAGACGATCTCTGCGGATTATTGAAAAAAATGTCTGTGTCACAGGATCAGAGCAAATTATCAACAGTCTGCAATTTGTGGTTTTCAGGAAGTTTATTTTATTTTGGCACGTTCAGAGAAGACGTACGGCGTCGGTCATCATGTCCGACGATTTAATGTTTTTCGTCGGACAATATCACGTCCGTACTGTCCGATGTGTTTTTGAAAACACTGCCTTATGGAATGCATATTTGCATTTAGACTTTTTTTTTTAATGTAATTTAGGTGCATTTGCTTTTTAATCAGATACCATTTGAAACAAAAAAAAAATTATGTCAGAAGGAGGACAAATAGGCGTCCGTCTCAAGGGTGCATCAGAAGGCGGGCACTCCTTCTGAAAACCGGACTGTCCGTCTTGAAGCCGGACGTATGGCCACCCTACCCGTCAGGCCTGGAGTGGCAAGAAGAGACGCCGGGACCTCATCAAACAGATGGCCAAACAGCGGCCTGAAAGTTGCTTCATGGAACTTTGGTAGTCCTGGACTCAACCGGAGATCCAGAAGGGTGAGTCAATCATATGTGACAGTAGGATACGAATCAGCCAAAAAGTGACTCAACAAAGAAATTAGCACAATAATCAGGAGCAACAGACGGCGAGCCACAACAGTCGGCGCCATCTTAGTGACTTCACACTAACTTTTGTCTTGAGCAAGACCAAAATACAAAATAAAATAACATTTTTAAATGAATTCTATATGTATATATAAATTAAAAGTATAAAATTTATAATGAATTTTTTAAAAAATAAGAAGGAACATATCTGTAAAAATGATGCATTCCAATATGGCAGCCAATATGGAATTTGCTCCCAACACAAACTTTGGGTCCTACTGAAGATTTCTCATCTACAGTTTACCTTTATCTCTAACCATTTTCAAGCTACAAAATCTTATTTAGAATTTTATTTTTTTAAATAATCAAAAATATCACTGTCTTATTTTGAAAGATCGATTGAGACCAGATGTGAAGTAACAAATCAGGAGCGAATAAGAAGAAGGGGGTGTTTCTGCTACTGAAGGGGGAGTTCTCAAAGCAAAACGCCCCTTTAAGCTGCTGGCTGGATGATATTCAAACAAGCTCTTTCTCTCTCTCTCTCTCTCTCTCTCTCTCGCTCTCTCTCTCTCTCTCTCTCTCTCTCTCTCTCTCTCTCTCTCTCTCTCTCTCTCTCTCTCTCTCTCTCTCTTTTGTACCAGTTCTTGTTTGAGGTGATGTTGAAAATGTCATTCCTTCATCTCTGAAAAGCGGCCTTCAGTGAAGACTCATTTGCCAGACTCAAAGGTCATCTGGTACCTTTCAGTGATCTTTTATACCTAAAAATGACCTCCTGTTGTCTTGATGACACAGAAAAGCATCACAACTTTGCTTGATAATGAAACAATGTTAGTGAAAATGGTTATATGCTAATTTGAAAGAGGATTGTCTTTCTTTCACTGGATGCTTTTGTACAAAGTTTTAAAACGTTCATCTGATCAAAGTGCAGACCGCTGACTCCTGGATGGACTTGGTCCAGGTCAAACTGAGTCATGGCTAGTTTTGTTTTTAGTGCAAAATGTTTAGTTGATAGTTTGAACTTGTGAATCACTTATAGGAAGTTACATCAGGTCACATCCAGCTTTTAGGTTTGTTTCATCATCAAGAACAGACAGACAGGTATTACAGGTGAGTAAGTGGTGGAGCTCTCTCTCTTCCCCAGGGAAGCAAGCCTCCATATGAATGGGGAAAAGGATGATGGACTCACAGCCAGGTAAAGTTAAGGATACCTGACACTCACTGCACACAGTGATCCACCAATCACATCTGATTTATTCCTTTAACTTTTCGTTCTTTGTAAAACACAGATAGGAGATCTTTTTTACCTTATTCTGCTGACGTTTCGACCATCACTGTAGCCTTCTTCTGAGCTAAGCTGCTGAAAGCAGCTTCACTTCCGCTTCCTTTTATGTGCGGGCAGCAGGGGACGACGATATCGCCCCCTGCTGCCCGCGCTGTCCTCCTCGATGACGCAGTCCCATGCGTGGTCCAACGTGTACACCCCGTCGTCCCTGTTCATGGTCCCATGTCCACGTCTCCTTATTTCGATAGCTTCCTTTATCCATCTTTTATATTTCTGTTGCTCAATGTTGATAATCCTTGTTCTGTCCCAGTCCATGATGTGGTTCTCTCTGGTGCAATGGTCTCTGACTGCTGATTTCTTCACTGTGCTCTCTGCTTCCTGTCTTGCTGCTCTTGTGTGTGTTCTGCTTGTCTCTTTTTCACATTCTTTTCTGTGTTCTGCTGTTCGTGTGTTGAGTTGGCGTCCTGTTTCTCCTATCCATCCATCCATTTTCTCCCGCTTATCCGGAGTCGGGTCGCGGGGGCAGCAGCCTAAGGAGGGAAGCCCAGACCTCCCTCTCCCCAGCCACTTGGGCCAGCTCCTCCGGGGTAATCCCAAGGCGTTTCCAGGCCAGCCGAGAGACATAATCTCTCCAGCGTGTCCTGGGTCTTCCTTTGGGTCTCCTCCCGGTTGGACGTGCCCAGAAAACCTCACCAGGCAGGCGTCCAGGAGGCATCCTAATCAGATGCCCGAGCCACCTCAACTGGCTCCTCTCGATGTGGAGGAGCAGCGGGTCTACTCCGAGCCCCTCCCGGATGACCGAGCTCCTCACCCTATCTCTAAGGGAGAGCCCAGCCACCCTGCAAAAAAAACTCATTTCGGCCGCTTGTATCCGCAATCTCGTTCTTTCGGTCACTACCCAAAGCTAGTGACCATAGGTGAGGGTAGGAACGTAGATCGACCGGTAAATTGAGAGCTTCACCTTTCGACTCAGCTCTCTCTTCACCACGACAGACCGGTACAACGCCCCCATCACTGCAGATGCAGCACCAATCCGCCTGTCGATCTCACGCTCCACCCTTCCCTCACTCGTGAACAAGACCCCGAGATACTTAAACTCCTCCACTTGGGGCAGGACCTCGTCCTTGACCTGGAGAAGGCATTCTACCCTTTTCCGACTCAAGACCATGGTCTCGGATTTAGAGGAGCTGATTCTCATCCCAGCTGCTTCACACCCGGCTGCGAACTGCTCCAGCGAAAGCCGGAGATCACGTTCTGACGAAGCCAACAGGACCACATCATCTGCAAAAAGCAGAGACCTGATCCTTAGGCCACCAAAACGGATCCCCTCACCACCTTGGCTGCACCTAGAAATTCTGTCCATAAAAGTTATGAACAGAATCGGTGACAAAGGGCAGCCTTGGCGGAGTCCAACTCTCACCGGAAACTAGCCCGACTTACTGCCGGCAATGCGGACCAAGCTCTGACACTGGTCGTACAGGGACCTAACAGCCCGTATCAAGGGGCCTGGTACCCCATACTCCCAGAGTACCCCCCACAGGGCCCCCTGAGGGACGCGGTCGAACGCCTTCTCCAAATCCACAAAACACATGTAGATTGGTTGGGCGAACTCCCACGCACCCTCCAGGACCCCCCCAAGGGTATAGAACTGGTCCAGTGTTCCACGGCCAGGACGAAAACCACATTGCTCCTCCTGAATCCGAGGTTCGACTATCCGACGGACCCTCCTCTCCAGAACCCCTGAATAGACCTTACCAGGGAGGCTCAGGAGTGTGATCCCCCTGTAGTTGGAACACACCCTGCGGTCCCCCTTTTTAAATAGGGGGACCACCACCCCGGTCTGCCAATCCAGTGGAACTGCCCCCGATGTCCACGCGATATTGCAGAGCCGCGTCAACCAACACAGCCCCACAGCATCCAGAGCCTTAAGGAAATCCGGGCGGATCTCATCCACCCCCGGAGCCTTGCCACCGAGGAGTTTTTTGACCACCTCAGTGACCTCAGCTCCAGAGATTGGAGAGCCCAACCCAAAATCCCCAGACTCTGCTTCCATCCTGGAAGACGTGCCGGTGGGATTGAGGAGGTCTTTGAAGTACTCGGCCCACCGATTCACAATGTCCCGAGTCGAGGTCAGCAGCACACCCTCCCCACTGTAAACAGTGTTGGTAGTGCACTGCTTTCCCCTCCTGAGACGCCGGATGGTGGACCAGAATCTCCTCGAAGCCGTACGGAAGTCTTGTTCCATGGTCTCACCGAACTCCTCCCATGCCCGGGTTTTTGCCTCTGCGACCACCCGAGCCACATTCCGCTTGGACTGCCGGTACCTATCAGCTGCCTCCGGAGTCCCACAGGCCAAAAAGACCTGATAGGACTCTTTCTTCAGCTTGACAGCATCCCTAACCGCCGGTGTCCACCAGCGGGTTCGGGGATTGCCGCCACAACAGGCACCGGCCACCCTGCGGCCACAGCTACGGTCAGCCGCCTCGACAATGGAGTCACGGAACATGGTCCATTCGGACTCAATGTCCCCCGCCTCCCCCGGGACGTGTTCGAAGTTCTGTCGGAGGTGGGAATTGAAGCTCCTTCTGACGGGAGACTCTGCCAGACGTTCCCAGCAGACCCTCACAACACGTTTGGGTCTGCCAGGTTTGACCGGCATCCTCCCCCACCATCGAAGCCAACTCACCACCAGGTAGTGGTCAGTTGACAGTTCCGCCCCTCTCTTTACCCGAGTGTCCAAGACATGCGGCCGCAGATCAGATGAAACGACAACAAGATCGATCATCGACCTGCGGCCTAAGGTGTCCTGGTGCCAAGAGCACATATGGACACCTTTATGCTTGAACATGGTGTTTGTTATGGACAATCCATGACGAGCACAGAAGTCCAATAACAGAACACCACTCGGGTTCAGATCAGGGGGGCCGTTCCTCCCAACCACACCTCTCCAGGTCTCACTGTCGTTGCCCACGTGAACATTGAAGTCCCCCAGCAGAGTGAGGGAGTCACCCGAAGGAGCGCTTTCTAGCACCCCCTCCAGGGACTCCAAAAAGGGTGGGTAGTCTGAGCTGCAGTTTGGTGCATAAGCACAAACCACAGTCAGGACCCGTCCCCCCACCCGAAGACGGAGGGAGGCTACCCTCTCGCTCACCGGGGTAAACCCCAACGTACAGGCACCAAGTTGGGGGGCAAGAAGTAGGCCCACCCCTGCTCGGCGCCTGTCAGTGGGAGCAACTCCAGAGTGGTAGAGAGTCCAACCCCTCTCGAGGAAACTGGTTCCAGAGCCAGAGCCATGCGTTGAGGTGAGTCCAACTATATCTAGTCGGAACCTCTCAACCTCACACACCAACTCCGGCTCTTTCCCCACCAGAGAGGTGACATTCCACGTACCAAGAGCTAGCTTCTGTAGCCGAGGATCAGACCGCCAAGGTCCCTGCCTTCGGCTACCGCCGCCCTGTTTCTCCTATATATGTTTTATTGCATAATTTGCATGGGATTTCGTAAATGACTCCACATTTTTTTCCTGTTGGGATCCTATCTTTGGGGTGTACCAGTCTTTTTCTAACTGTTGTGTATGGTTTGATTGGTGTGTTTATCTTGTGTTTTTTCATTGTTGCTACTATTTTTTCTGTCATTCCTTTGATGTATGGGAGGGTTATTACTGGCTTTGGTTCCTGTTTTTCTGGGTTTTTCTTTCTTTTTGGTTGTTCTATTCTTTCTGTTCTTGTTTGTTGTTTCCCTCTACTGAGCGCCCACGCTGGATATCCACAGGTTCTTAATGAGTTGTGTATGTGTCTGTTTTCTTGATTGCAGTCTTGTTTTTCTGTTTCAATTTTTGCTCGGTTGTATAGTGTTCTTATCACTGACATTTTGTGTATAGTGGGATGTTCTGATGTCCATAGTAAATATTGATCTGTGTGCGTTGGTTTTCTGTATGTATTTATTTTAAGTGTTCCATCTTGTTTGTTGCTGATCTTCATGTCCATGAATGTAATACTGCCCTTGTTTTTGCTAACGTTGCAACAGAATCCCAAATAGCTGAACTGCACAGGCCTCGAGGACCTGCAGTCTTGTTCCTGTTTTCTCTTCATCTGACTGCTGGAGACAGACAGCCAGGAGGGGGAAGCAAAGGGAGCACCAGCATATACTGATGGGGTTGATGACAACAGGAGCGCAGCAATAAGATCCATGACTGACACGGACCAGTTTAACAGGGAGGCTGTGGGTCAAGAAAGGATGAGACGCCTATTTGGGGCAATGGCACTCTCTATCATCCTGTTATCATTTCATTACTAATCCCGTTTTCCAATGATATAAGATGTATTATTAAGAATCATTCTTACAGTAATGAAATAATTTGCAAACTCATCTATTTTTAATGTAACCAAAAACATCCACTCACATCTAGCTCAGTCTGAAACAGGGTGTGGACTGTGATGTGGAAAGTTGCATTATACTGCAGATACTGTGCTGTACCATGTGACAGAAAAGCCCCATGAATGTGTTTACTGGTTCTATCAGGCCATTGAGCAGAACTGGGAGTTTTCCTCATTTGCAGTCACAAGTACAGCTCGACTCAAATGTACCGGGGAGTTTTGCGTTAAATGGTGTTAGACATACAACATTAATTTTACTCTGTTGAACAGATTTGATTAAATTTAAAAAGGATTACATTAAAAGTGAATTCTTATCGATTATTCATTGCTCATTTTAGAGGAATGTGTCTATAGGAAGATGTAAAATGTCCTTTTCTGTTGCAAGCTTTTGCAGAAGCAACATTCCGCAACTTTTACACCTTAAAATTATGCTTTTTTGTAAAGTTTTGGCGTCATACTATCATCTATTATGTTCATTTTCGTACTTGTGATAGTGTTGGGGGGTCCCACGTCTGTTTACCACACTATACAGTTTTTGAGCTTGAGTCGCTACCGGAAGTACTGACTGGGTGTTGCTTTATGGTAAGATATGGCAAACCAAAGGGATAAAAAAAGCTTGCGTTCTAAACACGCATTATGTCCACCAAAACTCACATCTTGAACGAGCGTTTTGGCGGACATAATGCGAGTTTAGAACGCGCAACTTTTTTATCCCTTTGGCTTGACGGTTAGCGGCAGATTCACCAAAGAAAGCTAGAAATCCCATATCAGAGGAATCTAGGAAAAGAAAAGAAGAACGTGATAGAGCAAGAGCAAAGACCAGAGTTATTATTGGGCCGTCTTTTCCTCGTTGGAGAGCTCTTTTAGAAAGAACAGCATGAACTACGGACTCTGACCTAGCCATGCTGCTAATGGCTAGGTAAGTAATAAATGATTTCACCAGGGTTATTGTGTTTGGTCGGGCATAAAGTTGTTATACAGTCCTGATAAAACTATTTATTCAATGTGTGCAGGTGGAAAAGTTTGTTTTCGTTGTTTTGCCTGACATTAGGAATGTAAACATGCCTCTTATGCCCCAGAGAGAGATTTGATTTTACGACAGTGACGTTACGCAGCAAGCCTTAAGAGGGCGACAAAGAGCATTTATCCGCAAAGTTCAGGAATGGGGCTTTAAAGAATCAGCTGGGCCTAAATGAGTTACAGTTTGTGCCATAATGAACACATTATTAATATGGCAGGACTAGACATTGTTTAATGTTTTTTTTATGAAAACTACTGTCACTGCTGATTAAGTTGGAACAAAACCAAATTAAAAAACCAGATGAGGGCAGGTAGCTGAAGTAGTGACAAAAAAGTAATCCCTGTTCTAATGTCACACTGCTGTTCTCACATGTGATGACCTGCTTGTTACTCCTGAAACCTTTCTGTTGAAATAAGTTATCTGAGTGCAGCAGACGGATATTTCTAACCCTGCATGCTCCACAGCAGGGGATTCCTAATTCTCTCTTTAATCTCTTTAATTGGTCACGTAGCCACATTTTCAATACCAGCTCTTGTATGCCCTTTTGTAGCAATTAAATTAAGTTCCTAATACTCTAGTGAA
Organism: Aphyosemion australe; assembly: GCA_006937985.1. Classification (NCBI taxonomy): domain Eukaryota; kingdom Metazoa; phylum Chordata; class Actinopteri; order Cyprinodontiformes; family Nothobranchiidae; genus Aphyosemion; species Aphyosemion australe. Next base: position 136,889 of record SSNS01000225.1, read on the forward strand.
TCAGAGCTTGCTCTTGCACATACAACTTTCATTTAAACTTCTGATAAGTCATTTTTTAGAATACATCTACAAAAATTAGAATATTGTGAATAGTCTGATATTTTGTCACTCATTTCAGAAACTTTAGATTCATTACAGAGTGAAACATTTCCTTTATTTCTTGTTATTTTTGATGATTATGGCGACAGATGAGAAAACCCTAAATTCTGTCTGAGAAAATTAGAATATTGTGAAAAAGTGAAATATTGAAGCTCATGTTGCCACAGCCTAATCAGCTGGTTAAGTCAGAACACCTCAACAGTTCTATCTGTAGCCATAATGTTCAAAACTACAAGAAAAAAAGGCTTGAAAATTTTCATTCTGTGTGTAATGAATCTATTTATATGAGATAATATTGAACTTTTTCATATTTTAAACTTTAATTGTACGTGCACTGTTCACGTCTCAAACCATAATGACCTGATATGATCTTTATAAAAAATTGCATCACAATTGCTGACACAGTAGAGCAGTACTTCTAAAATAGTTGGGCGGGGGTGAGAGGCAGGAGGACTTTATAGTATCTTCTTAGTGTTTCCATTGTTGGAACTTCAGGATAAGTTCTGGGAGGAGGAATTTACCGAGAGATGATGTCCCAGTCCTCTCAGCTGTGGTGTCTCCATATAAATTCAGTCCTTTGCACAGACGTCAGCATATCACGACTGCTTCGGCAGTGAGTGATGTCGCTGATCAGTGCCAAAAAGCGTGCACAATAACATTAAAAGTTTTATTCTGTCAAAGTAAAGCATAATTTAATCCATTTGGAGGACGAGAGCAGCTGTGTGATGTAAAATGTGGCGTTCAATGACCAAAAGCAGCTCTGTTTTTTACGGTGCTCTGTGAGACAACAAAGCCCCGTGAATTATGTCCTTGTGGGGGGAATTCCACCCTGTTTTTTTGGTGTTGGGTGTTTAGTAACAGCAATTTTAAAGCAGCACAATCAGTGCTGATTTTCTTTTTCTTCCATTTTGCTTCACAAGCAACTCTTCTAATTTTACTAATGCCGGTTGTTTTGGACGACGTCTGCTGATGTCATTTCCTGCTGAGTTACAACCAATCAGGATCAGATATTCCGAAAGTTCCTGAAAGTGGCTCGGAAAACGGCCCTGTTCATGCATGCCGAGAAGTTCTGGTAAATTTACCCTTTTAATTTCTGGTAGTGGAAACACACCTATTGTCTTTATTCATACTCAAATGATAAACAAGCCTCCCGTCATTTTGTGGCAGCATTGCTCACATTAATCAACAGGCTGCCTGTTGCACCCAGTAGATGATGCCTATACAGATGCATCGGTGAAACCAGTTTAAAAATGCATGTTTCTCTGCCCTGGAGAGAATGAAAGGTAAAACAGTTAAAGTGCTGCATATGTAACCAAGGATAAAATAAGGATGTGGAACAGCAGAAGTCTGCAGGAGAGGATTTTAAGCATAAGTTTAAATTGTGTTCACGTTTTCTGTCTTACTGGAAATTATTGGGGGATGCAAGAATTCACAAGGAGGAAATGTAGAGGGCAGCGGTGGAGAGAGGGCAGATACACAGAGGGACGTTTTCACTTTGAGATTGAAGAACTAACTAAGAGTACAGACTTCAAAACAACCAGTAAAAACTGCAAAGAGGGACAAAGTTTAATTTTGATGTGTCATTCATGAATGGATCGGCTCATACATGCAACCAATGAGAGTTGTCCTTTAAAGTTCCTGTGAAACCAGTCTGCCTGACAAGCCTCCTGTTTCATAACGTGACGTTTTAGTCCCTGTATCGTAGCCCACTGAACTGATTGCATGCAACATGAACTCAGTAAGGTTTGGTCAGTGACCAACACTGCAGGTGTTTATGGAGTGAAGGACTCTCAGAAGGGATCTGGCTCTCTACATGAAGCTGTTTCCTTTGTGAATGATGCACTAAACTAAATTAGGAGCTTTTGTGGGTCTGATTGAATCTTGTTGACAGAAGATTTCAGTGAGCCAAAAAGTGTTGATTCCCGTCAATGGGGAAAGACAGGGTGAGGAGAGACAAAGTGGGAGAGGAAAAACCCACTGAGGCAAGTGCAGTCATCAAAACACCAGAGAGATACTCCAGAAAAGGAACACAAATATGTTCCGTGACGTTTACTCAAAGTGTAGGTAGGTTAAAGCGGATAGCTAATTTGGAAAACAATTTAGCTCAAAACATGCCTCTTAACAACGTTCTAACATAGTATAGCTATAAATATATTGTGGAGATTTAAAAAATATAAAAAAGATTTTAGTGGTTCTCTCGCATTTGTCTAAAAACCTTGACCAATAACAGCTCAGACTAAAAAGCAACATTTTAGCACATACTGGCTCAAGAAAATGATTTAAAAATATGCAAAGTGTCTCTTTAAAGCAGTATTCCGCAAGATTGCAGTTATATGGTCTCTGTCGCCCTCTAGAGGCTTGCTGCGTAACGTCACTGTCGTAACATTAAATCTCTCTCTCGGGCATAAGAGGCATGTTTACATTCCTAATGTCAGGCAAAACAACGAAAACAAATGCTTTTAGAACACGCAAGTTTTTGCCTCCTTTGGCGTTAAAACTCGCATTCAGGGCGCGCATTTTGGCGGACATAACGCGCGTTTAGAACGCACGCTTTTTTATCTCTTTGGCTTGCCATATAGTGCCGTAAAACGACACTCAGTCAGTACTTCCGGCGCAACCCGAAGCTCAAAAACTGTATAGCGCAGTAAACAGACGTGGGACCCCCCAACACTATCACAGGTATGAAAATGAACATAATAGATAATACTATGACACCAAAACTTTACAAAAAAGCTTAATTTTCAGGTGTAAAAGTTGCAGAATGTTGCTTTAAACTAAGACATTGGTCAAAACTTTCATCAACATCATTCAAACGATTTGGCAAAGAACAGCAGCATCTTTCAGGTACTGTATGGTAATGACAGGTGTGATACAGGAGAGAGGTGGCTCTGCCAGAGAGCAGGACGGTTAGGACTTAGATCAGCCTTCTATGCCACTTGAAAGCAGAAAATAGTAAAACTGCAGGAAATGAGTGAAAAAGGGACGATAAGTGGCTTTTCGGCTCCTCTAGGAGTTGTAAAAAAAAAGCCATAGATATACAAAGAGGATCCCTTTTTGGAGGCCGTTTGAGAGTCAAATTGCTCATCACAAATAGCAAGTGGCTGTTTGAGAGCTGAAAGAAAACCACATTTCCCATCGCTACCTTGAATTCCTTGAATCCTGACAGCATGTTTACTAACTTCTCTTTACAGAAAATCTATATCATTTTCAGTTGTCAAAATGGAAAATTAGCTGTGAGAAGCAGACATTGGCTATAATCCAAGACTGGAATTCTGTAGATCCTGGTCCATGTATGTAATCAGTAGAGCTACTTAAACTCTAAACTCCCATATGCTTTCCCCAAAGGGCCAGCCAGCTCCCTGACCTATGATCTCTGCCCCATGACCTCTGCTTGTAGCTCCCACATACACACAAACACAACCTTTCCCATCCAAAATGCTCCAAAATAAGGTCCACATACAAGAATATTGATCTATTAAAATCTCAACCCCAGAAAATCCAATTTGGAAGAAGTGAGGAATGAGCTCATGGATTATACCTTTGTTTTACTGAGAAATGCTGTTTGGGAAGGGAGAGGGTCCTACAAACAGTGAGTTCTTCTAAAATCTGCACACCCATACAGCGTACCTTATCACTGTGGGAGTCAGAGCATCTTAGCATCCCCAGTACCTAAAAACAGCTCAGTGATGAAACTCATTTAGTCGCCTGTGCTGCCCTTTCCATGAGTGTGGAAACAATTTCCAGTGGGAATCTAGATTATGTCGGTTCCCTTCTGACAAGGACAAACTTAATTGAGATGGATGATTTATGTTGTGGGAAAAAAACAGAAGAACATGTTTTTCTATGATGGAAATGGACAACCAGACCATCCAGGGAAGGTTGAAGCCATGCTTTTTAGATACACTAACAAAAAATGGGATTGAAAAGAATCGTTGATTTGCCTTGCTGAAATACTGATTAACTGTGAAAAAGCTTTTTCCACGCAGCGTTTCAAGCTTTGTTTGGGTCGCTTTTGTATTCGCTGCAACGCACAGCAGATGTTCCACAAGCTGAATGCAGCGCAGTCATTACTGTCCTTGCAACTCAGAGCAGAAAAATGCTTTTAGGCAAAACACTCAGGTTCAGATTCTTTCTACCCGTGTTGCTCACATCTATAAATGTGATCCAAAATTAGATTTTTATTTATATTTTTGAATTCCAAATGCACCTGCTTTAAAGACACGTCCTAAAGTGGTTAAACAACATAAAAAACCCTCAGTTGAATCACCTTTCTGTTCTGTGTAATCTACCTAAACTTCAGCTTATTATGGACCATTTTAGCTCATTTCTTCCATCTAAACTGTTTAGATTTGTCCATGAAATGACTTTCTGTTCTGGTTGTTCTTCTCATTGTAAATCAGGCTGATAGAAACAACTTTGTAATCTATCAACAAATGAACACTTCAGAAGCTAATCTGTTTGATCAGATGTATTTTATTTTTGACACATTAAATTGTTCAGTTGCCAATTAAAGGTGTCCTAGAATGCAATTAATCAACAATCTAAAACAGAGCTTTGAGCCTCCAAAAAGCATAAGAAACTTTTTTTTGTCTTTCATCTGTCCCAGGAGCCCTGATACAGACCATTCTAAACCCCCTTACTCAGGCCTTCAGTGAAAAGAGCTGTTGACCCCTCCCACTCGGCCAGGACATGCTGATTGGTTGGTTTCCCCAGAAGGCCTCAGACACATGCAGGTTTGAGGAGGCGTGGCTCCCCCTTATGACGTGTTAAGGAAGGCTGTCTCAGAACAGGAGGTTTTCTCTCGCCTTTTTCAACTTTCTAATTTACATAAAAAGTAGGTCAAACACGGCTTTGACTTTTTGGCATGCTACTGTTGACCACCCAAGCTGTCTTATTCAACAACAACAAGGAACATGTTGGTTTACATTCTAGGTCCCCTTTAACAAAAAAATCTAATCAGCCTATCACATGGCAGTAACGTTATGTCCTCATCTTGTCTTTGTCGTTTTTATGTAGAAGTGAAGAAGACAACTTGCTGAAGTTCAAATGGAGAAGAAGAGTCTTGGCATGGTTGTTGGTCTGAACCTGCTGATCTTCTGGGATTAACACACCAAATACAAATTCAGGTCTCAGGGTTTCCAGAGAATGGTCTAAACAGGAAAAAGTATTCTGAGAGCAGCAGTCGTGTGGATGAAAACATCTTGTTGAGGTCAGAGGAGACTCATCAGACTGGTTTTGGGTGACAGAAAGGCAAAAATAAGCACTGGTTCCTACCTATGTCTGCAGAACAGCACCTCCACACTCACCAGATCTCAGTCCAGTCCAGAACCTTTGGCTGGTGGAACAGGAGAATCATATCAGGGATCTAACTCTGTGATGTTGTCATGTCAATACGGACCAGAACCTCTTGGAAATGTTTTCTCCTTTTTGCATCTTTGACATGAAAAATGAAAAGAGGTTCGGAAGGCAAGAAGTGGTCCAACTCAGAACTAGCAAGATATACCTAATACAGTTGCCATGTCTGAAGGAGGATATGCCTTATCCAAAATTACCTTCATTATTAAAATGAAGCTAAAATATTATTTCATCTTATTTTACTACTCATGCTGTTTTTATATCGTACCCATAAATTATTGCTGTGTAAAAATGATTCATTGTAAATGATCAACAATGAGATTCTGCTTTTATATGTGAGAATCAGAGAACCTGTTCTGTTTAGTTGGAGTGTTTAGTTTCAGTACTAGACATGTTTGAATCCTGTATTAGCCATGCTGAAAGGATTGTCATTCAGACATTAAATTATCTGGATCATTCTCACACTTTGACCTGACAACAGTTTTACCAACCACTTTGTACGCATTTGATCTCTCCGTCGCGTTTTATGAGTAGAGACCAGAGGCGGACTGGCTGTCTGTGAGTTCTGGAGAATCCCAGAGGGGCTGGTGGGTGTGCTTCGGGCTGGCATAAGCCCCACCCACCACTTGGCAATCCCCTGTCATAGGATCAAGCAGGCTGCAGGAACACACACCCCTATCAGAGACCTGAAGCCAGGAGAGTTTTCTGTCAGCACTCCCCACTTTGCCCAGTTATAACAACATATAGACCAGCAGGCAAGGTGGGTTAAGTGTCTTGCCCAAGGACACAACAGCAGCATTCTCTGGTGGGAGCCAGGATCGAACCTACAACCTTTTGATTACTGGACAACCTGCTCTACCTCCTGAACCACTGCTGTCCCAGTGTTTTCTTTTTAAGCATCGTGGAGCAGGGGGGAAAGAAAGTGTTCTTGTTTTAGATGGTGGGCTTTTTATTTTTTTATTTTTTTTGGGGGGGGGGGGTTATAATGAACGTTGTTAAAGATGAAGATGGATGGGATTCTGTAATCATTCAATATAAAACTTTGGTCTGTGATGGATAACTGGAGAAGATTTTATCCTGTTTAGTGTTAGGGGTTACTAGAGTCAATCACAGGGTCAACACTCATAAACAAACAACTACACACCCCTACACATACACAAGGTCAACGTAACAGTTTAAAACAACTACTTAGCCCAACATGCTTTTGACTGTAAAGGACATCAGGAGTTCCTGGAGAACACAGAAAGGCCCTGGCTGAGATTCAAACCAGAGACCTTTGCTGTGGGGGCTTTACCATCAGCACAGATTTATTATTTTATTCTGTGAATTCATGACTTTTATGCGAGAAAAAGCCTCAGCAGTAGTTTCCCATTTGTGTTTTGTAGTTTCTAAGATGTTAATGTTTCTCTGCTGGATTCAGTAGCTCTTCTTTCCTTCATTATAGCAAGTCTCGGCTGTTTCCTGATTTCCTTTTGTGTTTTTGTCTATCACAGTCCGGTTGCACAACTGAAAAGAACGAAAACTCCTTTGTTGGGAAAGGAATGGAGGAACTGAAGGTGGGTTGGGGATAAAGAAATAAAAGGAGAAGAATGTAGGCAACAAAAAAAGAGAAGTCCCAACAGCGAGCGGGGTAGATAAATTGCCTAACTGACCTTTATTGATCTAAACCTCTAATCGTGTCATGGACAAAAACACAAACACACACACTCACACACGCTCTCTCGGGGGGGCCATCAGTATTCTTTATTGAGAAACCTCTTTGGCAGTTTGCATCTGGTCTTAATTACACACAAGAGTTGAAGGTTGGATCAGTCAGCGTAAAAAGGGGCCAATGAAAATAACTGCTTCCTGCAAGTGCTTTAATTAGCACCAAAACACACACACACACACACACACACACACACACACACACACACACACACACACACACACACACACACGTGCTTCAGGCCTGACAAATAATGTGACCTTTGATTTTGGTGTGATGTCACAATAAAAGGTCACTGTACATTTTCTACTGTTCTGCATATTTCATTCAGCGATGGCCATCGAAAAAAGTCACCACACATTTAGTGTTAAAACATTCATACTAGTATTAACGTTTAAAACAATAATTATAAAAGTAGATTATTTTTAATGACGTGTTGTGTTAGAATGGATTCATTTTGAGGCTGTGGTGCTTTTTGGTGTTTGTCATTTAGTTAAATAGGAAGAATGACATCACTTTAAAGTCTGCATCGGCTGAGTAGGTACAGAACTGACAACATAGAACACTCGAAGACAGGATCTCTAATTGGACTGCAACTGTTGGCAACAAATGGCTAATGGCGTTCCCAAGGAAGTTTCCACAGTCTTGAAATGTTCTTGAGGGTTCTTATTTCCCTTGCATGGGTTGGAGAGCTGTGCTGTTGTGTTGCAGGCATTCAGAAAATAATCAAGACCAGTTTTCTCTCAAGAGCACCCTTCTTAGTTTAGTTTCCATTATTATTCTAAAAGTGTGAAACTTGAGGCAACTTTAGGAGGGGTTGTCTAACAAATTGCAATTGCAAAAAAGGTTAATTGCAAACAAATTCAGACACAATTTAGAAACTGAAACTAATTTCAGACGAGAGAATTATCACAAGAGTCAGTTTGTTTGCATTTCTGTCATAGGTCCCATGTGACCGGGTCATACATTAAACATGTTGCAAATGTTTGTTTTGCAACTTTGTGCCTCCGTCTAGTCTCCAACAGTTGCAACCCAATGAGAAACCAGTTTAAAGCATTGGCAACACAAAGGCAGGCCATAGTATTCAAGATAATCTGGCCCACACCAGTCCGGCATTCATGAGCTATCAGCTAGTCTCAATGCAGGACAAAGGTTTATTGCATGGATGTAAAATGGCAGTTTTACAATTCAGCCTTAGTTATGCTCTGACTAGCTGTTAGCTCATCAGTCATAAAGGTCATAAATTTAAAATAATTTTTTAATTATTATTTTTGATTATAATGGGTCACTCTGAGTTTTTCCTGCAGGCTGAACATGAAAATAGTCTCCTCCACCTATCTCCTGCATTAGCTTCTGATAGAAAATAGACTCTAGGTGAAACTCTAGGATTAGAAAATCCTGACAGATCTACATCACACTGTCACTTAACATTCATGGACTCACCCATCTTGACTCACGACGGGGAAGGCTGTTGTTGGTTTAGCGTCCAGGAAACAGCAGAGAACGTCTGGGCTAGTAGAAGCTAACCGTTAGCATTAGCAACTCCACCACACAGCAGAACTCCTCCAGGCTTGTGTTATTTGTGGAGATAAAACATCAACGTTGCAGAGCAAACAGAGTCAGTGGTAGAGTCATGTTGCTGTTAGCCAATCAGAGGAGAAACGTCCAAATATCAGGAAATAAGACTCCAGATCCTGCTGTGTTTCCTCTGATGTGGCAATTTTCTAGTTCCTGAAACTAGTGCACCGAAGCTTTCAACACAAAGCACTGCAGTAAAATTTTGAAGATGGAAGATGTAATAAGATAGCAAAAATCTGCCTTAAGCGGGGTCCACTCAGACAAAATCATTATTAGCTCATCAACACAGCTCCTCTGAGCACAGCCAAGAGCAGAGTATTGTTACCATCTGCTCAAATCTCCTAAACTTCTTTGTATAGGTTCATAAAATAAAAATGTCATAAACCTCCATGACTTTTCTGAGACTGGAGCTGTTTTAAGAAGGCAGCAATACTCTGGTCTTGGCTGTAAACAGACTAATGTTTAGCTCATCAGTTCTTAGGGATGTAAACACTATTTCTCCAAAGAGAAGTCGTTCAGTAAATTTCAGTCTTCACAGCAGAACGGTGATCTTAAAAAGTGAAGTTTATTGAGCTTCCGCGGTGGGCACCAGCTTGTAATAAGTATGTGTTTTGTCATTCTTTCAGCATTAAATCTCTTCTAGTGCGACTACGGCTGTAATTTAGGCTTCACGATCGAACAGCACCTAATGGGCACCTCTAAATAAACTTTAGCACTCAATACCATGATCTGAACAAGTAACAAACACTTTTTATTTGTTTCTAGATGTTCTATAAAGATACTATTTGCTCTGATAGTTGCACATTGCCAAAGGTTACGACTACTAAAAACAAAAATACAGTGCTCCCAACACAGTGGGAACAGATTTTGGGAGGGATAACTGCACGAGGAAGACACTTGTAGAGCACAACTTCTGTTTTCTTGGTATTTCTGTTTTTTATTACTTCTGTTATAGGTAGCAGCTTATTTTGTTGCATTGTGGCTTTTATATTTCATTGAACTGTACAAGCCACCGTACACTGGGGACACAAATAATATGTGAACGATTCTTTAAATAAACGTCATGTTGGAAAGATTTTGTTTTCGCCAAAATCTGCATAAAGACTGAGAATGAAACTGTAGATTTTTATTACCTGTTCACACTAGTGTGACCAAGGTCTCAGTCATTAAACATGTTTAAACCTTGATATGGGTTTGCAAATCTTTGTAATCCTGCTCAGGGTCACAGAAGGCTGGTGCCTACAGCAGTTCAGTGATGAGGTCCAACCTGGACTGATCACCAGTCCATCACAGGATAAACATAGAGACCACAAACCCACACACTTACTCCTACGGCTAGTTTAGAGGCACAGATTAAGAGAAACGTTCTTGGGCTGTGGGAGTTCACATGTGGGTCCCACACAGCAGGGTTTGGTCACATACAGATAAGAACCAGGGACTTTTGTTCTTCCAGGAAGAAGCTTGTCCTCTTACAGCATAAATCTTCTTTTTCAGCACACAGTTATATTAACAGAAAACTGTGCTGCGACATATTGTTTAGACTGTATTTTTAGCTAAACCAAAACAAAAATGACTGAGAACTTTTATTTTCAAAAGAAATTTTAAGGAGCTTTTTAAAATGTTTCACTAAAAAGGCAGTGACTGGGTTTGCTCATCACTAAGGTCTGATGACCTCAGCACTGTTGTCATGGTTTTTACATGTTTACATATTATTCTAATGGTTATACATACATATTATTCCTAAAGGTAAAAAAAAGAAAAGAATGACTAATAATATTGCAACAAACAGTTGCTTAGATGTTTGATCCTCTTTAAAATGACAAAAGAATTGTGTGGCCTTTGTAACATTTAAAAGTATTTTAATTATAACTAGAAAATGTCTTATTTCTTTTAAAAAAATGAAGGATCCCAAAGTCAGCTGATTGACTGAAATTCCAACAGGAATTTTGTAATAATCTATCAGAGACAAAATGTTTAGTTTTTTATTTACACTCTGTAACAAGAGTAAGAAAAATATCAAGATAAGCAGCAATGTTAATGCTACTGCCAGTGGCTCATTAGGGTCACCATGGTAACAGTCAGTGAAACAGTCACCCTGGTAGCTAGGTGTTCGTGTTTCTCACTCACTAACAGCAACCTTGAAACTCAGATTAAAAGTTATAAGTTCCTGTATAAAAACTCTGTGCTGTATTGAAAATAATCTGAAACGATCAGTGTCAGAAGGTGCTGATGGTCACTCAAGTCAAATTTTATGTTTCTGCAATGCTTTGTGCAGCAGATATGACACGTTAAAAATACTCTTCATTTACAGTTAGAAAGAAAACATTTTAAGTTAAATTACAGCTGAATTCTACATGTGATGCAACGTGAGGGAAAAAAAGGTCGATGAACAAAATCAACAGAAGCTAACGGATACCGTGCATAGCTACGAGGTGCAGGCTAGTTAGTAACATTGGAGGACATTGGTTTAATAAACAGTCAATGAATCACAATGAATCACACTTAGGCCTGGTTCACTTAGGCCAGATTCTCCCCTTCCAACAACAGTAGTGCACCCAGAAAAGTTTCATGGGGGGGCCAGATAGAGCCAGTGAAAATTTCGGGGTGGCACATCAAATTTGTTCCTGTGGTAACTTTGGAAGCGTTTATCCTGTAGCTGTGCACTGCATTGCTCCTTCACTTGTTTTTCATTAAAAACACAATGCATACAACACATTTATCTCAAATTTGAGAAACACAAACATTTCAGAAAAAAGACAAAATTTCAAAAAGTTATTTCAGTTATTGTTTCAAATTTTATTGTTTTAGAATTTTAACAGTTTAATTTGCCTTTTGCTGTCTCATTAAAGCATCCACAAAAGCTATTGGGATTTATAATTATAATTTATTAAAGTATATTTTATTAAAGTAAATGTATTTATTGGTATTAACATTTATGTCTTGAATAAAGAAGATGAATGTATGATTTGTGTGAACATAAATGTGATTTATTAAATGTTTCTGAATTTCAGGTAAGAACCGCCCTCTCCGCGTTGCACAACACTCTACCAGCGCCTGTTTACAAGTAGCTGCTGGCCATAATGTGTAATTGTGAGGCCGTAAAAATAGAAATATTTTCTTACCTCTAGCAGAAAAACGCTGACAGCGTCGTCTGTGGGGAGCCGAACCGGACAGCGTTAGCCTCTTCCTGGTTTCCGTGAGAGCGCGGGGATGCACGGAGTGCGCATGCACAGGAAGTGAAAACTAACCCAGGATTGGCTTCACCAGAAATTGACAGTTATGCGGACCAATGGTTTAGATGATCCACCCAGAAGAAAAAGATCGTATGCTTCACCTTTAAGAGGGGTGGTCATCTCAGGGAGCCAGTGGGGTGGCCATGACCCCCTCTGGCCACCCCTTGGGTCTGCCACTGTCAGACTATCTTAAAACACCTGAATTACCATAGTGGCTCTAAAGATAATATATGCCATGCATGGTGAGTTAAGAGTTCTCTGATCTGCTCAGGAGGATGTCAGCACTGCTTCAATCACAAATTGGGATTATTCAACATGTTGGCATGTCTGTGTGAAAGTTGGAGAGTGTGAGGTGTACTGTAAGGAAAAATGAGCATGCAGCCTATTTATGTGACGTAATCGAGGTTACAGACTCTCTGCCTCCGCCTCGTTTTTTGTAAGAATGAAATTGGATTGTGTGTGGTACGGGTGGGTTTTTCTTACCTGTCTCTCTAAAATTCTCTTGGTACATTTCTCTGTCTCTTGCATATTTAATGTCATACATTATATTGGTATGAACAGTCATCATAATACACTAGGTCGCATGGATAATAAAAGCGCAACACCGACTGCCCTGCCTGCTGCCTGAGGAATTATCAGGCTGTATTTATGCTTCAGTGTCAGTATTTCTACCCTTCCTGATCTCCAACACTCACCTGACCACCTCAGTGTTCAGAGACGGATAATCATGAAGTAACAGTCGATAAACTCCTACCTCCTCATGAAACATTTACAGCAGGTTGGACTCAATACAACCCACTAAACCCAATAATTGTGGGAGTTCATTTATCAGGAAACATAAACAAAATCTGATGAAACTGTTTTATTTGTGAGCAGCAGAGTTAATGCATAATAGATGTGTACCACAAGCTGATTAGGCCACATGTGTAAGATGTTACATCAGTAATGTTCAAATTATTTACGCCCATCAAACAATGTCCATCGCTGTTGACTCTTACACATCGCTGTCAGTTTCTGATGTCATCGGTACTTTAGACCTCCTTAAGATTTTGGCAGGGATGTCTGAGCATTCTCTAAACCAAGCTGGCAAACACAGGACTTGACATTTAACTAGTCTTTCCAGTTCACAGGATGCCCTCTGGGGAGAATATCAAAGCAGACAGCCATGACAGGACACTCGGCGTGCTCGATCTCTCAGAAGACTGCCACACTGTTTCAGGATTCATGATCTTTATGTTGAATAATTTTTAAATCAAATGCCAGCAGCGTGAGTGATTATCTCCTAAAGAAGTTTCTTTCTGCATCCAAAGGGAAAATTCCACTAAATGTGTTTTTAATTCACTTCATTAACATTTAATTTCCCATGTACCTGCACCTAGGGATGGGTACCTTTGACATTTGAATCGATACAGTACCAATTCCCGGTACCTACAAATCGATACCGGTACTTAACGGTACCTATTTTTGATACTTTTGAGTGTTTAATAATTATTTAAATCTCTTTTTTATTTAAATATATATTTGTTCTCAGTATATAACCATATTTGATAAACATCACAATAAATAACATACAACTGTTTGTATTTTATCATCGTAGTGTTGTACAAAATTCTTCAATATGAAAACCTTTAACCACAACTGTTTCTAAATGATGCAGAAATTAAAACCCAGCTCCATGTGCTCCTATTCTCCTTGGAAGTCGGAATTTCCGAGGAGAAAGTGAACGCACCATTAGCTGATAGCAATGTTAAAGGAAGCTAAACTATCAAACTAATGTTAATTTTAAACAGTTTATTTTGCTGCTTGAGCAGATTAAGACGATGATGCCTCACTTAGATTGTTGTCGCTGGTTTCATCATCACCCAATCACCCACCGCATTTAGTGAAGTGAAGCCAAACTTTAGCGCGCATTCGCTTTCTCCTAGTCGGAATTTCCAAGTTCCGAGGAGAAAGCGAACGCACCATTAGCTAACGGAAGCTAATATATCAAGCTAACGTTATGTTAAACTGTTTATTTACCTGCTGGAGCAGGTTAAGATGATGGTGCCTCACTTATATCGTTGTTGCTGGTTTCTTCGTCACCCAGTTACCCATCCCATTTAGTGAACTGGACCCAAACTTTAGAGGTCTTCCTCTCTGCCATGCTGCTTGCTCTGTTTACAGCTGGCCCTGCCCGCAGTGATTGATGACATTACGCTCTTGCGCCAGTGAAACACTTCTCGAGGGAGGAACACATATCGACATGACACCGGTGCTGCTGTCTATCTTGGCAAATTGATGTATCGCAAGTTCTCGTTATGAAGGTCAGGTACCGAAACAAGGCACCGTTTCATGTCACATGAACCGGTACTTGGTCGGTTCTACGGAATTCGGTCGGTGCCTTAAAAAGTACCGGTTCCGGTACCCATCCCTACCTGCACCAGGTGTAGGCTTTTTGTTAGTATAAACTAGGGGTGAGAGTTTAACGTGTTAATTATGATTAATTAATTAGAAAAAAATAACGCGTTAAGAAAATTAATGCATTTAACCCTTTAAGTCCGAGGGTCCCCCAATTGGGGGATGTTGAAGTTTAGCAGCAAAATACATGCCCTAAATATCAATATAGTCAAGCTGCACCTCTAAAGAAAGCTCAGAACCTTGGCTACAAGACCATGTAAACCTATTTTATGTGCTACACAACTAGAGCTACAATCAAATGAGTGATCAGAAATCCCTCTTCATGTGTTTTTGCCTTCATTTCTGTCTCTAATGATGCTAAATCAAATAAAATTGCACACACATTCTATCAACCCATTATTATTATTATTATTATTATTATTATTATTATTATTATTATTATTATTATTATTATTATTATTATAATAATTATTATTATTTTAAAGACAATACCATTATCAAAATGTACTTAAAATAGAATTGTACTTTTAGGTCTGGCCTATTTTTGCCAGTGATATACATATATTTTTTTTCTCCTGCTTTGAATTAAAATACAATTTAAAAGCATTTTTTTTAGAAATTAAAAGAGCTTGTGTTTACAATAATAATGTCAATGACTATTGTTTGATTCTCTGTCTCGTTATTTTTAATTTTAAAAAATTGCTTTCAGGGCAAATTTTCTTGAACAATTAAAATGCGATTATTCAAGATTAATTAATTACAAAGCCTCTAATTAATTAGATTAATTTATTTAATCGAGTCCCACCCCTAGTATAAACATTTAATTTACATGCACGCACCTTGATGGTGTCTTTTGTGATTTAGTTTAGTGTAGCTGGAAAACAACCAAACAAAATGCAGGTTTCAAATCACACACTCCTATCTCTGATGCTCATTTAAACTTAAAGTCTGAAAAAATATTTTAACTTGTCTTATGAATTTTACTTTGAACTCAAATATTCTCTTTTGTTTTATATTATTCCTGTGCTTTTGTATGATTAAAAAAATTAGATATTTCATCTGCTATCTCCAAAGACTTCTACCTCTTTAACAGGATTAGTACTTTGCTCAAAAACCCGTAGTATTAAATCTGGTAAATCTCCTGCTCCCTGGTGGAGGATCTAAGTTCTACAAGTAAAGTACCTATTTGATCATTACGTTCTTATATAAGATGGACAATTACTTAGTCATCTTATCATTGTTGTCAGTATTCATTTCAGATAGAATTTTGGGTGAATCACGAAGATGCAAAAAAAACTGGTTAAAAGCGCGTTCTACCCCTTTAACAGGATAACTACTTTCCTCATAGAACCTGTCATGTTACATTTTGTCCGTGTTTTCTGCACTTGGGTGAATGATCAAAGTGGTGCAGATGGCAAGTGTCAGCTCTTATTATCATATTAAAGAATTTGTTTATTTGGGTTAGTTAACATCATTTTTGTTCATGCTAAATGAGGTAACCCTTTAAAGGTCACTAGAAATCCTTTAAAGGGACACTAGTCAGTTTTGGCTTGTTTTTAGCACCCCCTAGTGATCATTGGCGAAAGCAAAAGTAAAACTTATCTCTCCTCACTGTGACTTTGTCTTTTTAACACCTTAATCTAACTGCTGAAATGTCTCCTCAGCCTTCATTAGTGTCTACAGGAGCAGTTCATCACTAAATTAAACAAATCAGCTGTGTTCATGATCTAAAACATGCAGGAAACATGCTGGAAGCAGACTTCAGAGCCAGGTAGGTCAAACTGAATTTTTTCTAAGTCCAAACAGACCGGACCGGCAACTGTGAAGTTGCAAGTGGAATATTCTGGCCACAGGGGGCGACAGGGGCTGGGTGGCCTTTCATTAACCCTGTAAAGGGTCATTTTAGCACATACTGACTCAAGAAAATGATTTAAAAATATTAAAAAGTTGCAAAGTGTCCCTTTAACTTGGAAGGTTGTTTCCTGTGATTATTATTTATTTATTTAACTATTGTGAGCTTTCTAGTTTTTAATGTTTTTCTTCCTATTGTAGTTTTTTAACTTTATTTTAAGTTTTTGCTTTTGTTCTATTTTCAGATTTTCTTTTTTAAAACATTTTCTTCCAAAAAAATTTAAAAGCATTTCTGGTTTAGGATGCAAATCAAGTTTTCCAGTGATGAAATATGGTCACTCTACCTATAAACGCATAAGTCAAGTAACCCAGTTACCCTAAGAACCTAGCCTAGTGAACTAGGCACGCTTCATAGGAACCCTCGCAGCCTGTGGCTGTCCAATCTCAGCTCGCTATAGTTTTGGTTGGGCCAATCACAGCGCTCTATATTTTGGGCCAATCACAGAGCGGGAGTAGCCGGTGACGTCAGAGCTGCGGCCGCGAACCCAAGCAACATGGCGGCAGCTCAGGAAACACGTTCTTTTGAAACAGCTTTGTCATCAACATTGGATTATTTAGACTCCAACGTGCGTAAGTCTGTCTGATATACTTAGCAGCTTCTTATTTTTATCAAACAAAGTAGTGCAATGTCCCAGTACACCTGATATTCGCGTGTTTTTATACAAAAACGACAGAAATCATTGATGTTAGACGCCATTACTGCCTCCCGCTTTTCCGTCGCCGTGATTACGTCATGTTGTTCGTCACTCTGATTGGTCCTAGCGCTATCCAATTGCGTGCTGACATTTTGAAAGACAACCGTAGATCCCGCCTCACGACTGAGAGCCGTCAATGGTTCGTGGCCAGACTATATATTCACATATATAGGATGGCTTGCCAGGCTACTAAGAACCGACTTTAGTAAATAAGTTGAGTTAAAGCCCATGAATAATCCTAACTCAACTCAAATGTTATGTTTAAAGAGTGAGTCGCACCATGGGTGGAGACTTACTTTACACACACTTCCTGTTAGAAAAATGAGCCTAAAGGAGGCGTCGCCTGGCGGACCGAGAGAGTGGAAGTGATTGACAGCAACCCCCTCAATCCCCCTGTGCGCTCTCTGAGTTTCTCAGTTATAAAAACGAGTCGTTAACAAGTGTGCGCACACTCTCGCATTCACACACACACAGCAAACTCACCACTTGGGAATGAGCAGACACAGAAACTGCAGCAGGCTGGACGATTTCCTGTCCACCTTGATCACTAGAAGAAAGGGGGAGGAGGACATTTTTTTAAGGAGGCGAGCAGCTCTGAGCCGTAACGTGTCATATCGGCAGGGGAGTGGGCTAACCAGCTGGAGGTGTGGCCAAAACTCAGCTGGAGTCCATATCAGTATAAACAACGTCACCTTGCAGCTCTATAGCCATCAGCTGTGGCTGATTCTAAATCAGTGTGGAGCAGAGTTTTAACCTGAAGATGGAGATTTAATTACAGTTTTGGGCTGAAATATTGAATTTTAAGTAAGTTGCACTAAAATGCCAAAATAATGATTACAGCACTATTAGACACTCAACTATACAGGTTATCAGTAAAAAATAACATTGATTTTAGGTGTTACTCGCTCTTTGAACAACACAATTACTTTAGTCTTACAATATATTTAAATAAGTAAATAAGTAGGTAAAATATTTAAACAATTATTTTAATTGAAATGTATTAACATTTAAATGTAAGATCTACATACAAAACAAGTGTGAGCGAGTGGCCATAAAAACACACTCATGTGTTTGCCTCTTACTGTAAACTCTTAACCACGTTGACATGATCCAGCTGTGGGAGTTGAGCTGATGTTATTTTGGAGCCATGTGTGAGTTTATGCCTGGTGTTGGTGTTGATACAAAGGTGGATGACCCCTTTTATTCTGTTTACACTCCACCTGTCCACTCTTCACGCTTCCTCTGCTACATGGTGCTGAAAAGTCCCATCAGAATACAGAATAACACAAGTCAAACAGTTTAGAGACAAAAGGGTGAAATTGTATTTTATGAACTATTCAAATACAAAGAATGAAGCCATCAAAATATACTTTAGTACACAGCTTGATGTATTTTTTTGCACTTTTTTGGCTTTTCTGTAAAGGAAACATTTTTTGAGAGATTAGCTTGTTTCATCATCTCCTTTTCAGAAACATGCATGCAATATAAAGTCTTCAGCTTGGGAGGAACATTGAGTCAGTACAGAGTTTTTGAAGTGTCCAATCAACAGAAGTGTGCTGTAAGGCATGTCTGCAGACACTCACTAAAACACTTGTGTTTGAGACAGTGATGTAGAAGACTCATGGCTCTTATACAACTCAAGATCACCCAACAAACTCAAAGAAAATATGCACAAACATATTTTATTATGTGCCTTCTACGCACACCAACTCATATTCATAGAAAAGTATCTACAGTTATCTCAAACACTGATTTATATCAAGAAGCATCAAATAATACATTCTAAGGAGTAATTGGTAAGTCAGTTCTCTGTTTCAAGATAGTATGGTGACATCACGTACACTTGTTCCGCTTAGATCGTACCGCCTGGTATTGCACTGCAAGCCTGTGGGTGATTTGGCTACAGGGCAGAGCAGGGTACGGAAGTGCTTTCTGAAGGTGTCAGAGAGGCAGGCGTAGAGAATAGGGTTAGCGCAGCTCCAAGAATACGACAGCAGGACCACAAATTCAAAAGCCCTTGCAAATGTCAATTCCAGGCCACTTTGATACAGGGAGCAGAAGTTCAGTGTGTAAAATGGCAGCCAGCATATACCAAACACAACCACTACAGCAACAACCATCTTAGTGACCTGCTTCTCCAGCCGGTGACTCTCGTGGTTCGGCATCGTGGATCGCCTCTGGGACCGTAGCATCATCAGCATCGCCATGTAGGAGAGTGTCATAATCATGAATGGTAAGGCAAATCCCATGACAAAGGTGTAAGACAACACGCCGAGCCACCAGTCATCTGACACAAAGTCTGGCATGCACAAACCATGATCAGCTGAAAAGTGAAGCGCCATGGGGAGGATGGTAAGGAGAGAGAAAAGCCACAAGAACGCTGAAACAATCTTGGCAAAGCAGGGCGTTCTCCAACGGGCGAATCGAAGCGGCTCTGCTAGAGCCATGTAGCGGTCGATGCTCATCACAGTCAAACAGAAGATGCTGGTGAACTGGTTGATGCCATCCAGCACCATGACGGCTTTGCACGCAGTATCCCCAAACACCCACTGGTTCTGAAAGTTCTGGCTTGCTATGAAGGGTAGTCCAACCATGAAGAGTCCATCAGCTAGAGCCAGATTGAAAATGTAGACAGTTGTGGAAGATGACATTCTATCCAATTTCAAAATGGCGATGATGACAAGGGAATTCCCAGCCAGCCCCACAATGCAGACCACTAGACAGAGAATGGCCATGGTGATGCCAAAACCATCAATGCTGTGCTCAAAATAAAAATGCTCCTCCACCGTAGTTTGATTGATGCCCAAGCCAAAGGGTACTGATGACTCCATTCTGCTAGATTTAAAAAATGGACATAAATCCACTTGAAGCAGGTTGACTTCTTAGAAAGCAAAAGTTCCTAGAGAGAAAAGTTAACAGCTCAGTTCAAGTTTGAATTTTGAGGTTCATCAACTTCTTCCAAATCTCACCAAACCAGAGCATCCAGAGAATCCCACTTACTTTTATCCTCTGGTGTAGAAAAAAAGTTTCTTTTGATATTTTCTAACAAACTCAGACAACAGCATATAAAAGGAGAGTTGAGAGAAGCAGGACAGCTACGCAGACGCTCGCCTGACAACTCTTTTTGCCTTGAGAGCCCTTTTTATATCTTTCCCCCCTTCGGTGTGTGTCAGTTGCTGTATGTGTGGGACTCCCTCCCCAGTGCCTCCCTCTCCTCGTTCATCAGTCTCCAAAGACTGTGGTGAACTACAGCTTGGCTCACATCCTCTGTGGTTCACTGTATTGGTGTTTCCAAGGTAAACTCTGGCAAGACTTATCTTCTGCATCACTTTTGTTATCATAACTTTTTTCTTTCCTATATATCTCCTCGGTCCTCCATTTCTGTTTACCTCACCCCCTCCTTTTTTCTACCATCCATTCTGTGTCACCACCCTCCACCCTTGGGTCCCCCTTCCTTTTCTGCCTTCTGCACTTCTTCACGGTTCAGTAGGGGGTCATCCAACTAAACCTAAGCAGATAATAACATTTTCTCATTGCTCTGGCCACCCACTTCTGTGGAATAAATTGAATAAATCCACCAAGAGGAAAGCAAATTCCACTTTCTGTTTTCTCTGGATATTTGTTTTTGACATTCGACATTGGGGGATGTTTTATTCCCTTTCCACCCCCCTCACCTTGTTTGTTCCTATCAGAAGGCCTAAAGGAAACATAAAAAGAATAGAGAGGTGGGAAAAGGGGGATAGGACTGCACAGACTGGATGAGCGATGACCTCCATCCTGTTGCTGCTTCGACACGCATAGCTGGAATACCCCAAACACATCTGCTAGACGACCATCCGGTATGTTCTCCCATCAAGGCTCGGCTAAACTTCTATTTTTATACGGTCTACATTCTTTTTCTCTAATTTTATCAACATGTGTAACCAAATCTACAAACTCAAAACACCCCACCTCTCTTCATTTTAACTGGTTCCAATGAAGTAGGGCAACATCCCTTTGTAGTATCCTGATTAGGTTTTGGCTAAACCCCCACCCCCCAGGGACTGGCACCTCCAACACCCCAGTACCAGCCCCCCTGCAAAAACACCACATAAAAGACTTTGTCTCACAGTGCTAAAATTGGAGACATTTGACAGCTTCGTGTTTCACAGGCAATATTTTGCTGTGATGGTTTGACAAATTCACTGGCATCCATGTCAGTGTCCTCCAGGGCTGTCCACATAAAACGCATGAGCCACACAGGAATCAAATGTCAACTTTGACACAGGTGCAACTTCATTTATCTAAAACAAAAGTTCCAAGATAACTTATGTTCTTAGATTTTTCTTTACAACAAGGACTTTTCTTTTCCTCTTCATCGCCTCATGTGACACAAACAGTTCATTCCTTCCATCTTTTGCTAGGATCGCATCAACCTGGGATGATGTCGACAGCTTGAAACTCAAATGTCAGCTTTCCTGTGTACAAGACAGTGCAACATGGAATGCATTCCTGTCGAGGTTGCAGGTGCAGTTACATGCCATGTCAGAACAATTACACACACCCCCCCCCCCCCCCGCTATGTGTTTTTATTTTTTTACTGACCCCCCTGTGAGTGTGAAGGAATGGTTATAAAAACTGCTGCCATCCAAGCAGCTTCAAGCTGTGAATTTTCAGCTTATTTTATATTTTATTTGACTGAAAAAAAAAAAAAAATTAGGTGAGCCCACTAAAATCAACAACCAGGAAATATTTACATAATTTTTTTTACAGTCCCAAAACTTGCAGATATCAGCTCAGACAAAGTTTAGGAAAACATTTTCTTCTTGTCTTGGGTCAAAACTGTACAGTGGCCATAGGTTTGAATTAGGTTTAACTGGAACTAGATTTGTTCTCAGGGTGGCAAGATTGGTCATAGCTTTATTACTGGACTGATCAATATTAACCTGAATCAGCTAAATGAACAACTCATATTTTGAAAGCATTTACTTGAAGCATAGGTGCTAAAGTGAGCCTTTACAGGGTTTTGTGCCAGCTTCAGGCCTAGAAAGTCATAAAGGACGATTGTGAGCTATAGGTTTACCAGACTAATCTGCTGTGATGACTAACAACACTGGCTTTAATAATGTGTATAAAACTTCATGGTGGTCTAGTTCAGTTTGGACCAATGGGATAAACAAACTCCTCACAGAGCTGTGCTGCCTGTGCTTCTAAGAAAAGACTCAAATGAAACACAGAGGCCATCTGCTGCTACATTTATTGCAGCAATGTCTGGATCACACTTTGTTATTGATGCTTTGATTTCATAAGAGGCCATTGTCAGTATTGGATTTTACGAGGAATGGTACGTTGCATATTTTCAGCAATCTGGAATGTGGAAACTCTGCTTGTCCAATTATCCTGTTTATTGTTTATAGGAATCAGGCTATTTTCATTCTTTTGTTTCCCAGCAACACCGGAGATGAACTCGCTGCTTCTTCCGAGAAACACAAGTCTGGTGTCCTCAGCTGCAACGCAGAAGTATAAAATATTTAAAGATGTGTTTGTCTCTGTTGTATTTTTCTTTATTCATGAGATACATTTGTTTGGTTTTGTTGACTTTTCATGTTTTTTGTACTTCAGTTAGTTGTGTTTGTGGTTATTCTATATGTTGCTTTTATTTGGTTGGAATGGTTCTCATCTAGCCTAGTGAACTAGACCAAATTCTTGCTTTGCAGAGTTTGGTCTAGGCACGCTTCATAGGAACCCTCGCAGCCTGTGGCTGTCCAATCACAGCTCGCTATAGTTTTGGTTGGGCCAATCACAGCGCTCTATATTTTGGGCCAATCACAGAGCGGGAGTAGCTGATGACGTCAGCGTTGCGGCCGCGAACCCAAGCAACATGGCGGCAACTCAGGAACCACGTTAGTTTGAAACGGCTTTGTCATCAACATTGGATTATTTAGACTCCAACGTGCGTAAGTCTGTCTGATATACTTAGCGGCTTCTTATTTTTATCAGACAAAGTAGTGCAATGTCCCAGTACACCTGATATTCACATGTTTTTATACAAAAACGACAGAAATCATTGATGTTAGACGCCATTAAAGCCTCCCGCTTTTCCGTTGCCGTAATTTCGTCACGTTGTTCATTACTCTGATTGGTCCTAGCGCTATCCAATTGCGTGCAGACAGTTTGAAAGACAACCGTAGATCCCGCCTCACGACTGAGAGCCGTCAATGGTTTGTGGCCAGACTATATATTTACATATATAGGATGGCTTGCCAGGCTAGTTCTCATCAGGATTTTGGTCAAATTCACTTACATCTGTACCATACGCAGCAAATTTAAAAGTGTTAATTTTTGGGTGTTGGTCCAATTTAACACTAAAAACAGTTAATTTAACACTAAAAGAGTTACATAGTTGATATGTAGCACTGACATGAGAGTTAAACCCAAGTGTTAAAAAGGAGTGCTTCCTAATCAACTCTGTAGGAGTCATTTTGGACAAAATAACTCATCAAAAGCTAACTCTGACCTCCCACAGTGGCTATAACACCTGCAGAATTAATTCACAGACTCCACCCCTTTATTCAAAAGTTGGACTGGTAGTGACTGATTGGCTGCAGTGGGCAAGGTGCATTGTGGGAGTCATGTTTTTAGGTCATTTGTTCTATTTTGGGGTGTTTATGCATGTTTATTTTGGGGATTTGTGTTGTTCTTAGTTATTACTTCGTTCACTGTTGCAAATGTGGTGTTACATGTTGTGTCATGTTGGCACCATAAGTGAGGAGGCTGGTCACAGGAATGGGACTGCAGTGTCGTTCCACTGTCACAGTAAAGAAGTGGAGCATGGTTTATACTAAATGCTCAGGACTCTGCTCCTTGTGTTCCTCTCTCACTGGCTGTCCACAGTCATGAGGGGTACAAGGCATGAGTTAGCTGGTGTTTTTCAGTGTGGCTGTTACACAACAACATGCTCAAATAAACACTGTCAGAGTTGATTTCAACACTTTTAAAGTGTCTATATGGGTCCACACCAGTAGGAGTTAATTTAACTCTTTTTGGAGAGTTGGTACTTTAACTCTGATTTAGTGTCAAAAACCAACTCTTCTGGAGTTGAAAATTTAACTCCAGTTAAGAGTTACTATATTAACTCTAACACCAGTGTTAAATTTTCAACTCCACAAGAGTTGGTTTTTGACACTAAATCAGAGTTAAAGTACCAACTCTCCAAAAAGAGTTAAATTAACTCTTTCTGGTGTGGACCCATTTAGACACTTTAAAAGTGTTGAAATCAACTCTGATGGTGTTAATTTGAGCATGCTGAATTTGCTGTGTACTGTTTTATTATATTTTGTTGTTTTTGATTTTATGATGTTTTTGTTTTTATTATTCTTTGTGAAGCACTTTGTGATTTTTCTTTCTGTGATAAGTGCTATTTACAGCAGGGAAAATACGTATTTGACACATCAGCATTTTCACCAATAAGGGTATTTCTAAGTGAGCTCCATCCATTCATTCTCTTCAGCTTATCCGTAGTCGAGTCAGGGGGCAGCAGCCTAAGCAGAGGGGCCCAGAATTCCCTCTCCCCAGCCACCAAGGTGTTCCCCGGCCAGCCGAGGACCATAGTCCCTCCAGCATGTCCTGGTTCTTCCTTTAGACCTCATCCCGGTTGGACGTGCCCAGAAAACCTCACCAGGGAGGCGTCCAGGAGGCATCCTAACCAGATACCCGAGCCACCTCAACTGGCTCCTCTCGATGTGGAGGAGCAGCAGATCTACTCCAAGCCCCTCCTTGATGACCGAGCTTCTCACCCTATGGGAGAGCCCAGCCACCCTGCAAAGAAAACTCTTTTTGGCCACTTGTATCCACAATCTCATTTATTTGGTCACTACCCACAGTTCGTGACCATAGGTGAGGGTAGGAACGTAGATCGACCGGTAAATCGAGAGCTTCACCTTTCAGCTCTCTCTTCACCACGACAGACCGGTACAACGCCTACATCAATGCAGACGCAGCACCAATCCATCTATCGATCTCCAGCTCCATCTTTCCCTCACTCGTGAACAAGACCCCGAGATACTTAAACTCCTCCACTTGGGGCAGGACCTCGTCCCTGACCTGGAGAAGGCATTCTACCCTTTTCCGATTCAAGACCATAGTCTCGGACTTAGAGAAGCTGATTCTCATCCCAGCTGTGAACCGCTCCAGCAAGAGATGGAAATCACGGTACAACAGGACCACATCATCTGCAAAAAGCACAGACCTGATCCCTAGGCCACCTCACTACCTTGGCTGCGCCTAGAAATCCTGTCCATAAAAGTTATGAACAGAATCGGTGACAAAGGGCGGCCTTGGCCGAGTCCAACTCTTACCGGAAACACGTCTGTCTTACTGCAATGCGGACCAAGCTCTGACACTGGTCACACAGGGACCTAACAGCCCGTATCAAAATTTCCACCACATGTCAATATCAACTCAAGTATTTAATTCATGCAAAGACATCTAAACATTAAAGTCCATAAATTGAGTTATGTGAAACAAAGTGAAAAGACACAGGGAAAAACTATTAAACACTAAACAAAGACAAAAAGGTGCAAAATGGCATAGAAAGCCAGGAGATCACCTGAAATCTGTCAGTATTGAGGGAGAAACCCCACCCCCTATCAGTACTCATTGATATCAGCTGCTTTAGTTCTAATTGGCGGCCTATAAAGGCTTCTCATTACCCAGGAGGCACACAGGAACAACTTCATGATGGGTAAAAGCAAAGAACTCTCCCAAGATCTTTGCAATCTTATTGCTGAAAAGCATTCTGATGGGAATGGTTATAGGGGCATTTCCAGAATGCTGAATGTTCCTGTGGACACTGTGGGGGCCATTATCTGGAAATGGAAAGGGCATCAGTTCACCATAAACCAGCCACGATCAGGTTCTCCATGTATGATGACTGTCCAAGGAGTCCAAAGAATAATAAGGAAAGTTCTCCAAGAGCCAAGAACCACTCTGGCAGACCTGAAGGAAGACCTTGCATCAGCAGGTACCACCATGACATACATGCATGCTCACCATGTAGGACGCCATTGCTGAACAAAAAGCAAGTTAAAGCTTGGTTTGAAACAGCATTTGGAGAAGCTTGTGGATTATTAGGAGATTATAGCATGGTCAGATAAAACCAAACCTGAACTTTTTGGCTGTCATTCTACACACCATGTCTAGAGAAGAACTGGCACTGCCCACCACCTCAAGAACACCATACCAACAGTTAAGTTTGGGGGTGGAAGCATCAATTAGTGGGGCTGCTTTTCAGCAATGGGCACTAGCAGACTGGGGCAGCAGTAGCTCAGGAGGTAGAGCAGGTTATCCAGTCATAGGAAGGTTTTATGATTGATCCCGGCTCCCGGCAGAGAATGCTGCTGTTGTGTCCTTGGGCAAGACACTTAAGTAACCTTGCCTGCTGCTGGTGGTCGGAGGGACTGGTGGCACCTGTGCTCAGAAGCCTCGCCTCTGTCAGTGCGCCCCAGGCCACTAGTGGCTACATTGTAGCTCATCACCACCAGTGTGTGAATGGGTGAATGATACACTGTAGTGTAAAGTGCTTTGGAATCCTCTGACTCTGATAATTTATCACTTCATATTATTGAAGGCAGGATGAATGGAAAAATGTTCTGGGACACTCTGGATAAAACTCTGCTGCCATCTACCAGAAAACTGAAGATGAAAAGAGGGAGGACATTTCAGCAAGACGATGATCCCAGACACAAGACCAAGGAAACAATGAACTGGTTTCAAAGAAAGAAAATCAAGTTGTTTGTATGGCCCAGTCACTCACCTGACCCACATCCCATAGAAATCTATGGAGGGAACTGAAGATCAAAGTTCAAAAAAGATGAACCTTCTAGATTCAAAGAGTGTTTTTGTGGAAGAATGGACCAGAATCACTCCTGATCAATGCAGACGACTGGTCTCTCCATACAAGAGGCGTCTAGAAGCTGTAATCACCAACGACAGCTTTTCTACAAACTATTAAATAAAGTACTTATTCCCTGTGTCATTTCACTTTATTTATTATAACTCAACTTGTTTACTTAAATGTTCTATTTTATTGGTATGAATTCAATATTTTGCTTGATGGCAACATCTGGTGCAAATTTGGAGTCAATAGCCCACTTAGAAAAATCCTTACTGATAAAAATGCTGATATGTCAAAAACGTATTTTCCCTGCTGTAAATAAACTTTATTTACTTGTCCCCAGTCCATCACAGCACCAAGTCCACTGGTATAATTCAGAATCCACTGATCAATGGGAAGCCTTTCTGGGGGCCATCATAAACTATGACAAAACATTCTCTTTCAGATGTCTGGTTTGACCAACCATTCATAAAGAGTAACAGTTTGAATGAAATCCCTTCATTTGTAAAATAAATAAATAAAAATCTAACCTGGATTTGAGATGTAAAAATACATAAGTTATTGGAGATTATTTATATTCTCTTTTAAAGCTTACAGGCATGAACAGCTCATTTTTACCTGGTCGTACGTCCACAGAAACGTCGTGAAAATCAGACTTTGAAAATAAAAAACTTGGAAAAACAAAGCTATAATATTTCAAAGGTGGTTAAAACTTTTGTTAGCCAAAGGAAACCGAGCTGAGACACATAATCACATGATCGAATCTGTATTTGAAGTTGGTTCCTTCTAGAATCAAAGAAGGAGGACTTCTTTCTTCAGTTGCCATTTTTCACAGATGTTCTGTAATCCTCCGAGGCCAGAAACCCACTGAAGAAGAAGCCAACAAGCTTCAAATGACGAAAGGCTGTCGAGTTACTGAACATTAGCATTTAAAGTCTGGAATGTGTTTGGTTTCACTTTTTAATTCTTTCCTGCAAACAATGCAGAGAATGATTTTAGTTTTAATGTTACCATTGTTTGTCGCAAATAAAAGCTCTAGCAATTATTCTTCATTTCTTTTCTTTGAACAAGCTGATATTTTTCTCACACTATTATATATTTTTTTACATTCACGGGTGAAACTCAAAAACTTTAAATATGGTGCAAAACTTCATTTATTTCAGTAATGCAGCTAAAAAGGAGAAACTAATCTATAACAGACTCATTCCATGCAAAGCCAGATATTTCAAGCCTTTATTTGTTATAATTGTGATGATTACAGCTGATGAAAACCCCACATTCAAAATCTCAGACAATTAGAATATTACATGAAATCAATAAAACAAGGATTTTAAAAAGAGAAATTGTGGAAAGTATAATCATACATCTTTTTCCTGGAATAAATGACCTTCTGCATGCTATTCTATTTTTTTGAATTTCACCTGTACTTCTCCTTGTCTCATATGATATCACGAAACTATCTCTCCTTCCATCAAACTTTACTTTAACTTTGGATTTTGACCTAATGGAGGAAATGACCCAAATATTTGAATCTTTGGTAACACGTCACAATAAGGGTCCCTTTATTAACGTGACTTAGTGCATTAATAAGCATTAATAAACAAATGATCCCTTTATTAACATTCCCGATATTGTTAACTATTAAGTGTCCTTAAGGTTAGGACAAAGGGCTGGGGGGTGTCTGCTTAGTAGTAGTAATAATACTTAATATTAACATTAATTTTAAGCAGTTGTTAATACTTTATTTAATAATTTATTAATGCTTAATAATGCACTAAGTAATGTTAATAAAGGGACCCTTATTTTGAAGTGTTATTGAATCTTTGCACCAGTTGGAAATGTTAATGTGGGTCTGATGAACGAGTGTCTCTGTGTCTACGGCTGGTATCAGAATCAGAATCAGAAGGGTTTTATTGCAATATGTGCGAAAAAAATCACAACATTAGTAAATTCCTGCGGCACTTGATGCAAAAAGAAAGATAAAAAAATAAGAGATAAGCACATATAGGAAGTAATAATATACTTCTGATAAAATAATTAATATAAAAAGTGTCAATAATTAGAGAAGCAGCTACTATATACACAGTGTAGGTACTAATCAGAGTGGATCTTACTATCTATGAGAATCAAAATGTGGCTGTGTGTCTGGCATATGAAGCAAATTGACATTAACTGACTTTGACTTAGATAAGGGACGCAGACACTTGGATTGAAGCATCATTTCATTGCTTTCTGAGCCAGCACAGCACAAAGTCAGCAGTGGAAATGAAAACTCTCTTTTAACAGGAAGAAACCTCCAGGAGAACCAGGATCAGATTAGATGACTACATTCTAAATTGAATATGGAGAAACAAAACACTTTCTTTATAAATCAGAAGTGTCATGCTCCTGTTCCTGCCAAGCCCAGTTCTCCAGCAACCACAGCCTGCTCCTCATCAGCCTCATTCAGCTCACCTGGTCCTGCCTCATTAATCCCATTCTACTTACCTGCTCCTCCTGCTATTTAAGAGCCACCCTGCCATCCAGTCACTGCCAGATTATCGAACACACTCGTCAGTAGATTCTCCAGCATTCAGCCCTTACCTTGTCTTCCACGGATCTTGAACTCGCCTTGTCCTCGGACCTTCCTCCTCGTCTTGCCCCTTCTTGGATTATCTGCTACCTTCGGATTCACGGCTCCTGACCTCGTTTCTGTCCCCGACATTGGATTTCCCCACCTGGAACTTTATGCCCATCGGACCTCCTGGTAATATTCCTGCCTGTCTCCTGAGCTGGTTCTTGCCTGCTCCCTTCCACTGCCCTCTCCCCATTAATAAACTCTGTTTAAACGTTGATTCTGTGTTGGGTGTCTTTTCGGGTCCGCCAGTCTCCCCATGACATGACCATTTGAATGTATGTTGGGCAAATGTCACAATTTATTCACAAGTAGGCAACAGCATTTGCCCCACATTATCGATTAAGTCTGATTTCAAGAAAAAATAAGCATACTTATAATATTAAATATTTTCATCCTTTTATTACTCTGTTGTTGGCTCTGTTATTCATTCTGCTGTGGTCTGTTGGGGTGTAGGCAGCTCTGACCGAGACAGGAAGAGACTGAACAAGCTAGCTACCAAAGCTAGCTCGGTTCTGGGCTGCCCACTGGATTCTGTTGAGACGTGTGAGAGGAGGATGCTGGGGAAGATGACCTCCATCTTAAGAAACCCCTCCCACCCACTGCATTCCACTGTGGAGATCATGGACAGCTCCTCCAGAGGTAGACTGATACATCCCAGATGTAAAACTGAGCACTATCGTAGATCTTTCATCCCCTCTGCAGTAAGAGTGTATAACTGTTCAGTTTAAGCTGTACTGGTATCATCCTGGTACACAATAACACCAATGCTATATTCAGTATGTGTTCTATACTTGTGCAATACCAGATTCACATTGGTGTCTGTGTCTCTTACAGTATGCTGCATAGTGCTGGTACCAAGTTTTTTTCATTTTTATTTGTGTTTTTTTAGTGATCGAAGATTACAATAGTAGATTACTGCCTATGTGTATATACATGCATCCTTGTTTTTATTTCTCTTCTAATTATTCTTTTGAGTGATGGTGCTGCTGTGACAAGTGAATTTCCCCACTGTGGGATCAATAAAGTCTATTCTATTCTATTTTTTTCTATGTCCAGCAACGATGTTTTTTTACTATGTCAAACATGCTCATGCTAGCATATTTAGCATACTTTGACAAACATCTTTAAAGCACTTTGAGGACCCCGAGGCCTCTTGGTTGTGCTGTAGGTTAGAAAGAAAACAAAAGCAGAGACAGACTGAATCCTTTAAGAGGCTGAATATCTGCAGCTGCAGATATTCAGCGCGATATGTTTTATTGTATTTATTTCATTTCGATCCACAGTAGCAAAATAACTGGAAGATAAAAACTCTGAAGTATGTTTTGTATCTTTAGAAAAAACTTGCATTGCTGAAAAAGCACTGAGTCGTTTTTCTGTGGGATAAATAAAATACTTCTTCCTCTAAATAAACACCTAAAATCCCTTGCTGGCTTCCCTCTAAAGAACAGTCAGTTCCAAACAGTGTCATCTGAATTCGAAGATTGGATGGCATGATGGTTTTGTTTCATAAAGCAGCCAAACCAATGACTGAATGGATCCAATGTTCCTCATGGCAACCCCCATGCAAAAGAAAAAAAAAAAAAATAGGAAAATAAATAAACGAAAAAAAAGGATAATAAATAAACAAACAAAAACATCTATGATTTGTTGTGTGTGTGGGTGTGTGGGTGTGGGGTGTGCCTGTGCCTGCTCTGTCTTCTCAACCCCCAGTGAGCCGTAGCGGATGGCTGCTCATACTGAGCCAGGATCCTCTGGAGGTTTCTTCCTGTTAAAAGGGAGTTTTCATTCCCACTGTCGCTAAATGCTTGCTTAGTATGAGGATTGTATCAACACAATGACACTAGTCAGTGTCTTGATGCAATCTGCTGGGTCCCTTATATAGGAAACTTTTTTACTGATTGGCTTATGAACTGAACTGTATTGAAATGTTTACTTTGTGAAGTGCCTTGAGACGACTCTTGTCGTGATTTGGCGCTATATAAATAAACTGAATTGAATTGAATTGAATTCAGCTAACCATACTCTTATAAAATGAGAGGTAGGGGTTTCTTGCTGTCACTTAAAAACATCTTGCTTCTCCATTGGTTTTTCTTGTTTTAACACAGTATTATGATGTTTAATTTACCTTTAATCACTGACGGTTTCGGCGACTACTGTCGCCATCTTCAGAGTCACGCCGACTTGACGGCGTCACTTCCGCTGTTTATTGTTGTTGGCAAAGAAGATAAACACATACAACAGGCATTAAAAAATTGCGGATACCCAACATGGGCAATAAAACAAGGAAGACTACAGACAACAGTAAACAAAGACGAACTAAAACAAAGAACCAGAAAACAAGAAAGAACAGAACCAAAACCAGCGATAACCCTACCATACATTAAAGGAATAACAGAAAAAATAAGACATGTAATGTCAAAACATAACATAAACACTCCAATAAAACCATACATGACCGTCAAAAAAGGACTAGTACATCCAAAAGACGCAATAACACAGGAACAAAAATGTGGAGTCGTTTACGAAATTCCATGCAAACTCTGCAATAAAACATACATAGGAGAGACAGGACGACAACTCAACACACGCAAAATGGAACACAAAAAGGAATGTGAAAAAGAAACAAGCCAAAGGCACACCAGAACAGCCAAAGAAGAAGCAGAAAACACAATAAGGAAATCAGCCATAACAGACCACTGTGCAAGAGAAAACCATATAATGGACTGGGACAGCACACAGATCATAACAACAGAACAACAAAAATACAGACGATGGATAAAGGAAGCAATCGAGATAAGGAGACGTGGACCCAGGACCATGAATAGGGATGAAGGAGTGTACACGCTGGATCATTCATGGGACGTGGTGATCGACCAGGAAGGCGCAGGCAGTAGGGGGCGGCAACGCCCCTTACTGCCTGCAAATAAACAGCGGAAGTGACGCCGTCAAGTCGGCGTGACTCTGAAGATGGCGACAGTAGTCGCCGAAACCGTCAGTGATTAAAGGTAAATGAAACATCATAATACTGTGTTAAAACAAGAAAACCAATGGAGATGAAAAATAAACACAGGAAGAACATAACAAGAAAACATCTTGCTTGCTGTGGGGGTGCAATTTTTTTTTATTTCATTTTAGTTTAATTTCAAATGTATAAATGAGTACATAGATGTTAATCCCCTTTTATGGGTATTGTGTGTATTTTATCTCAGTTCTTCTATGTGTTTTTTAAATTGAAAATTCAACTATATAGATTATTTTCATATATGTAAAATTCTGTGGCTTTATGTATTATTTTATTTTATTTTATATAGGTAAATACTACCCATCTGTACATAGTTTATTTTTGAATCATCATTTATATGGGCTACTATTCAATGGTATTGTTGCTTTATTTAGTAATTATGTTATTAATTTTCTTTAATAAGGTTAGTTTAAGCTTCTATATTTGATTTCTTAAATCAAGTCAACTTAAAACAATTTTTTAAAATAAATACATTTTTATTTTAGCTGTGAAAATATACAGCCAATGAGCAGCTAGTGGGGGCGGGGTTTAACTTGTCACAGGTTACGTGTCTCAGGAAGCAGGAAGTAAATAAAGAAGAGTCACAGAAGCCACTGGTGAGTGAGTAGACCTGACTTTTATGTCAAGAAAACTACCAATAACTTAAACAAAGAGCTAATTTAAACACTGCCGAATAAAGGCATGCTGTTTCATCATATCAAAAATAGCGGTTGAGTAATGAATGCCATAGCTGTGAAGTCAGCCGGCCGCCTCTCATCTTTCTATATCACTTGTTAACTGGAGTTCGTCTCCAGGTTATTTACTATTCGAGTTTCACGAAGGTTTATTCGTTTATTTCACGGTGATGCGTTCATGAGGACACGGTGAGGAGATACACGGAGCGTGCTGGGAGGCTAATCAAACATGTGCTGTTAAAAGTGTCAGCTGTCATTCACATTTTAATTCAGCCTCACATATATGACACTGAACAGCACTTTTCCATACTGACTTAGCATGTCTGTCAATATTCATGTCGAGAAAATAAGCTGCTAATTATATTATACGCGTAACTTTCATAGCTGCTGATTTTTGTTGGCAGTTTAGTTTTTTCTCCTTTATTTACTGTACAAAATGTGTTCTTGGATATTTTTATGGCTGCTACAGCAGGAATCTTTTGTAAAAGGACCTTTTTTGTTTCAGTTTTATGATTTAATGCTTTATCTGAGTCCGTGTCTCCTTTTGTGTCCCTTCCCAACATCAGTGCACACATATTTGCATGACAAGAGCACACAGCAGATGTGACACACCACATGTATCACTTAAGCCAAGAAGTTTAACCACAGGGGAAAATATTTATAAGCTGGAAATAAAAGTTCCTTGTTTTTTATTTACTAAACATTTTTCTGTGGTTTGATTGAAAGATCTAAAATTGCTTATGTGGTAAAATGAACTCATAAGCTATAAAAATGACCTTGGATCTTTTTGCTTTGCCATGCTGGTTTGCTACAAGTGCAGGTTTGGATCATTTAAACCCACATTTGATAATTTGCTAAAGTTTTAGGAATTGACATGACAAGATAGAATGCTAATTCTTACTGCAGCCATCGTACAGCAGTGGATCTAAAAAGCAGTGAGTCAGCCCACACTGGGTTTGGTCACAGAGATGTAAATAAAGAATTCCAGGATATTTGGACCAGAGCAAACAGGATTCTGTGATTATTTGCCCCATAGTGAAACAACCTATGGGTGTGTTCCCTTAGCTGTAATCTGGTGGTTTAGACATATGTTGATTTTAGAGGAGTCGAGTGACTAAACAAGCAATCAGAGAACAGGTCGGATCGACTGACTCCTTGTCATTCTTGATGATTTTTCAAGCAGATGCTGATTAAATGTTGAATTTTTGTTGCTGTTAAACTCAACATAAGCACCGGCTCCTAGACTGGGAGGATATTTACTTGTACTCTTGTTTAAAAGCATTAAAACTGATAGTTGAGATGCTTAAAAGTGGGTTTCTGTGAAAACTAACATCTTACCTGTTGTGGATAACGTAGTGAACAACCTCAGTTTGGAGAAACAGTTCTACGGCTTGATGGGCTAGCACGTTGTCTGGGTCACTTTTGTCATCAAAAATTCCCTAAAGACCAAGTTCACTCATTTTTTTCCCCCAATACATTTGCAGTGGTCTCTAGTATAAATTGTGAGTCCATCTCTGTGGGGAAAAAGTAGAAGGTAGCCAGAGTAGAGGGGAGCAGAAATCAGCAGGATTTGGGGTTTTACTCATTATTATTTCACATTCATTATTATTACAGGGCGATGGTGGCAGAGGAGTTAAGTTGACACCTTGCAATCGGAAGGTTGTAGGTTCGCAACCCGCTCAGTCTGTCACTGTCGTTGTGTCCTTGGGCAAGACACTTAACCCAACTTGCCTGCTGGTGGTGGTCGGAGGGACCGGCGGCGCCAGTGTACGGCAGGCCCCGCCTCTGTCAGTGCACCCCAGGGCAGCTGTAGCTACGATGTAGCTACGATGTAGCTCATCCCCACCAGTGTGTGAGTGTGTGTGTGAATGGGTGGATGACTGATTGTGTTGTGAAGCGCCTTGGGGGGTTGTAGAACCCTAAGAAGGCGCTATACAAATACAGACCATTTACCATTTCCTGATATTCAGACGTCTCTCATCTGATTAGTTAACAGCAACACAACTACATCACTGACTCCATTTGCTTTGCAACGTTGATATTTATCTCCACAAATAACACACGCCTGAAGGTGTTCTGCCCTGTTGTGGAGTTGTGTCCAAGTTTTCCTTTAATTTATTTATTTTTTTAGTTAGGTATTTTTTTTCTTTTTCTGTTTGTCATTTCCTTAGTCATTCGGCACCGGCAGGCTAACCTTTCCCTGCACAACACCTGTAGCTACTGGCGCAGTTAGCTCAGGTGCTGCAGAATGAGAAACCTCGATGTTTTGCTGTCCGTTGGCAATTTCTGTGTTTGTTAACGTATCTTTCACTGTTGGCTGGCTTTGTGTTTTTGTTAGAGATGCCGCTGTGAACTGGGACTTAATGCAGACCGATGATTCGCTGTGGTGACGCCGGAAGGGAAAAAAGCTGAAGGAGAAAGTAGTTCATTTTGAAGGCTGCTTATCTTATCTATAAGGCAGCTGTCTTTTCCAGCATGTTGAAAGCCCAGTATGCACACATTACAAGTGGCTTTTACACTGCCTTCGCTGTCTGGTTTAAAACATCACCAAAATATACATTTTAGCCCTCTTGAGGAGACACGTTAGCTCTGTGTTAGCATACTAGCCAACAGCTGCATGTTATGGTGTCTGAATCCCTGCCTGCCGTAAATTGTGTGAGGTAATGGTGGTGTTGTCATCCAAGAAACAAAAAATATTGATGTAGAGGAACTTTTTGAGATTAAAACTAAGCCATTGTTGTTCCATTTGAAAATTTCTATCTTAGGGTGAATTAAAAAAGTCATATTTGTTGTTTTATAAGGTTAAATCCGATCTTTATCACTAGATTCCGATCCTTTGAAAATCATGCCTGATTTTTGATGACATGATCGGATCAGGGCAATCCTAGAAAAGATATCTACGTAGTCAGGAGTGAGATGTGTGTGTAATCTGTTGACAGTAAGAACAGCGGCTGAAAACACTCTGATGGCACAGATGTATCAGGAATACACAAGTACTGTCGCGCAAGTTTAGCCAATCTGGCATATCGGGGAGTGTTAACTTGCCACCAGTCCACAGGATTTATTTCTAGCTCAACGTGGCTGTTGCTATGAAAGTTTTTAACCTCAGCGCCCACACTATTTGGGACAGACGCAAAATAGCTGTCACCAAGAAGATGCGCCATGGCAGAGACTGAGCTGTCTCCTGGCTTCAGTTCAGTTTGCTGCGTGGATTCTTCTCCCTGTTTGGTCAGACTATGCGCTTCGATGTGGGACTCATTGTGCAACAAACTTTGGAAAGGAAATTAAAATGATAGCTAGCACTGTTGCTAATATCCTCAGCAAATAACTGTTGAATTCTGGGAAAATAACTGTAATACAGCATTGACAGCAGTGGTAAAGTTTATGAAATAGCAGCCGTGATGATTCAATTTGGAATCATCTACTGCTAGCTTATACAATCAGGTCAGAACTAGGGTTGTTACGATACCAAAATTTCAAACTCGAGTCGATACTGAAAAAACCCCTCAATACTCGATTTTGATAGTATTTAAAAACACCAATTTATTGAACAAGTTTATTCAAAAAATAACATTCCTTTTATCTAGCTTCCTCAAGTTATAGTGCAAAAATTAGCTCTTTGTGTTGTCGATTAAGTTGGGCTGTGAAGCGCCTCCCAAACTTGCTGTGGCCATTGTTAACAAAACTTGGATCAGAGACCACTCGCGAGGGAATTCGCAATGTAGCCATGCGGTGGCTGCTTCTTCTGTTTCTCCGGGAGGCGGAGGCTGCTTTACGGCATCTGGCTGTCGTGCGTGTCGGTGTACTTGAAGAAGGCTGTGTATATGCTCCATAATATCAATATCACGGGGATGGAATATCTCATTTAGATACCACTTTTAGTATCGATTTATATCTAGGTATTGAATTTTTTGACAACCCTAGTCAGAACTAATCACTGGTTTTACAAACTGAGATCTTTCAAAGAGCTATATACAACAGAGATGTCATCCATAACCCTTTTCACAGAAACCCTCTTTGAATTATCTGAACTTTCATTTTAAAAGCTGTCTTCACACACATATTTCTTGAAGTGTGAAAATAGGTCATCCTTGTGTGTTCATCCAGGTCTGGCACCATGCTGGAAGGCTACAGCCCTGTGACCCAGGCCCTGTTGGGGACTTTGTTCACCTGGGGTCTGACGGCTGCTGGAGCGGCCTTAGTCTTCGTCTTCTCCAGCCGACAGGTACACTTTGTTAATCCGAGACTCTGTTTGCAAGCAAGACTTTAGAAATATTATATGTAAATATAGGAATTTATTACCCGCTAGTGAACATGCAGCTGTTGATAGGAAGCCTATATCTTACCATAAAGTTGAGATGCAGAATAAGCACAGCTTGTGGCCCTGTCTCAAGGATACTAAATCCTCCTACCAGCAGTTCCTCAAAGCTCCCTGATTGGCAAGTTAGATCTCATTTGTGAAATGCAAACAAGAACCGACGAGCAGAAACAACAAGCTAAGGGGCTTCCAGTCATTTGAGACTACAACCTCCCTTCAAGCTATTCCTTTAAATGTGTATGCTTGTGAGGTGCATGCTTGTAGTGGTGCATGTAAACACAAGAATAAACAGTGCCAAAGGGAAGTTTTCAAAAACAGTTTTTGTGCTTCCTGTCAAGATTCATTCATCTTAAAATAGATTCAGAACACAGTGACGTAGAATAACAGGTTCTTGTTACTTTATTCATAATCAACTCCTTTTGTATTCAAGCTAGTTGTCATGGCAATCAACTGAACTTAAATATTTCTTCTTTTGCTTCTACAACTTGGCTGAATGATGAAGGACTTTGGTTAGACAGGTAGCCAACAAACCAGAGATCAATATAAACAAGATCCAGAGTTCCTTTAGGGAGTTTCCATAGTAGAACCCAACAGGAACCGTCAAGTGTGTTCTCCATCAATCAAGTCTTTATGCTAGGGTGATCAGGCAGAGGCAATACTATAAAACAGCCTCTTAAAACTATAAATATGACAAAAGATCATTTAGTATATCCTCAAACCACAAGCCAAATCCTCTGATCTGAGAAGGGATTAATAATTTAACCACAGTTGTGTGTGTGTAGCAAACCAGCCTCTGAGCTTCTGCGCATAAATAATGTAGTGCTTTCTTAAACATAGAAAGTAACAAAAGAAATCTGTTCTTAGGCTCTTCCTGTAAAATACAAAATGCATTATTCATCTAAATAATCAATTTTTATCAAAGCATTTATCAGTGACTCAGTTAAAGTGGGAAAAAAACTATTAGTGTTTAATTTAGAAAATTCAGTCTGAGTGGAAAATGGATAGCCATTTAAATCAGTGGTTTCCAGTCCAGGGCCCTCATTTATCAACCGTACTTGCGTACAGATCTGTGCGTATTTCGTGCGTGGGAACGATTTTACGCATTGTGTGGTATTTACCAATTTGTACTTGTGCGTGAAAACGTTCCTAAATATAAGTACAGCTCTGACCGTGCGTAGGAACAGCATCTAGTGGCAGAACAAGGGAACCGCAATTCTGACGGTCTCAGTGATCCACGCGTGTTCCTCATCCACTAATTATTCTACCCAATAAATAAATATTTTGGTGGATAAACAGCTGTGTCACATTATTGGTGCTAAAACACCCGTGACCCACGGGAATCTGACACTGTAGAACGGCTGATTTCGTGTTATTTTGTAATCACAATGTTTACTCTTCCCATTTTTATGATGTTTTAAATAATTTTGAATTTATTTATTTATTATGTTTTAATTGAATTGAATTATTTGTCCTTGTGAAGCACCCCGTGATTTTTCTTTAGATGCGCTATATAAAAGATTGTTTCTTAACCTTATTATTATTGGAGGATTTAGCAGAGCAGAGTGCACTCCAGAGGGAACGGCTCTTCTGTGAGCGCAGCGCACTGATCCGATTCCAGTCCATAATCTATTTTACAAATAAAACAACCCTCCAGAACCTCCTCTGCTCCCCGATCATACATGCGCTGTCAAGTGTCCAGTGTTTCGATCTCGCTGTCAATAAAGTTTTTCTTTTTTTTTTCCGGGAAGACCCCAAGGAATCCCCTCCCGATCTGAGGACGTAGTGTGACCAAATATGGTTAATTGAGGGCGTTTCTGTATGTAAATGACGGTACACTGGCACGAGCTCCTTAATGCGCACAGGTGGGATTTATCATCAGACGATTGCGGAGGAACATGCGTACGAGAGGCCACCGCATGTTTCGTAAATCAGGACATTGACTGTTCGTACACACATTCTAAATTTCATCCGTAGGAGGGAATATAGGAACGTTTCTACCAACGTTTGATAAATGAGGCCCCTGGACCTCTTGAACCACCATCTTCACATTTTAGAGGATTCTCTTCTTCAACACCCCTGGCTTTAATCAGCAGGTGATTAACAGGCTTCTGCAGAGCTTCATGGTCTGATAAACAGGTTACTCAGCCATGAAATCAGATGTGTTGGAGCAGTGAAACAACTACAACATTCTGGATAGGGGTCCTTGAGTACCAGGATTGGACACCAGTGATGTAAGGTCTTTAAGCATGATATGAGCAGTTCTGTTTGCTCCTCCATTATAAATGTGTCCTGCTGTTGTTGGGCCTTATAATATTTTCATGTTCAAAGTTTATGTTTGAGACGAGAAACTAGTTTTTGAACAAATGCTGCCTCACTTTTTTAATCACTCACACATGCTGATGGACACATCGGTCCTCTTCTGCTGTATGGATGTGTGATGATGAAAACATTATTAAAAATACTCAAGTGGTGTATTTAAAATGATCCACTTAGCTAGAATCTAGAATTTTAGAAATGGTTGTGAAGGGCGAATTCATGGATGAAATGTGTGGCTTTGATGCTGTTCGTGTTGTCTAACTTGGTGAACACAGCATAATTTAATTAAAAAGGTTTCTTGTACCAGTGGTTGGGAGACCAATGATTAGTCCTTAGTATAAACCTTCACCAGGGTGCTCAGGGTTTCAGGCTGAACATTTTGTATCAACATGGCAGCCCACAGTTATGATGTGAACCCAGTGGAATCGTCCAAGGAAGGAACAGAAAATTATTTCACTGATGCTTGATGTGGTTAAACCTAAGGCATCAGATATTAAAGCCACATTCTGCAACTTTTACACCTCAAGATATTGTTTTTAGTAAAATTTTGGTGGCATACTATCATCTAGGCCTGGGCGAAAAATTGATTTAATGAATTCATTCGAATTTTTGGTTGCGGGCGATTTAAAAATAAGTAATTCGAGTTGTTATGTAATGGCGACTTTTTGGCTCTCCAAAGCTTCCGTAGCATTAGTTTAACATAGCAGTTTGGCAAGCGACAATGTCATAGCACACATGAAACAACAGCAAGTGACAACATGGCCAGCGGTGAGAGTGGGAAGTTTTTTTCTTATTGAATGCGGCATTCGTGCCGCCATGCTTGTTAGTAAAATTGGCGCAACGCCAGACGTGAATGCACATTACGCCTTGGCGCAACAGAGGGTGGTGTCATGATCACATAGGGAGTTACTGCCGAGCTCCGAGCTGAAAATGAAAGTAAACATGGGAAGTACCACTTATAGATGACCAAACGCTCCCTGATGCTGCATCGGCGGTGCGGCAAATATGCAGCATTGTTTTATAAAAGAGGCTTAAGAAAGGAATAAATCATCTGTTGTTTGAACTGGTATGGGTTTGCTGCGACAGACGTGGGGCAAGAGGCCCCACACTGCAACATTTTTCTAAAGCAATTAGCCTTTCGCCGCCCCCGCCCCCAGAACGGCTATCGTCCAATCACACATCATAGCAACCGTTACTATCCGACAACTCCAAACAAAATGATGAAGCTAAGCCTAATTTACACTACTAAGCATTAGCCTCGATAGTAGTCGTGTCCCCTTCGTTTCCCTTCAGAACCTCCTCATTGAGCTCAACCAGCAACAGCCAAGCATGAGTGCTCCCCCCGCCCGCGGCTGGGCGGAGGTCCGCCTCCCAGACTATCCAAAACCCTTTATAAGACACACCGTGCCGGCAAATCAGCGTAATATTACCTCAACCGTGTGTCTTATAAACGCACATTAAGCCTTGGCGCAACAACGGGTGGTGTCATGATCACGTGATGAATTAATGCCGAGCTCTGGCCGGGAACTATATTGAAAATGAAAGTAAACACGGGCATAAAAAGTTACATTTTATAAACAGACTCAGCTGAGATGATAGCGATGCAGAGCGCCGGGAGCTTTTCTCCGTTAGAGCTGCCTGCAGCTCAGATCATCTGACAGCTGACATCTGACAGCTCACAGGGACACCGCATCGCCGCCACCGCTCCTCGGATCCACGCGTCCCCGGACGCCGGACCTTCTCCCAAACTCCCAACTCCTTGTTCCCTGCTACGCTTCGCTCAGCGGAGCCGACACTAATATATCCCTCCACTGCATACTGTAACCCTCTTTGCCTCGATCTGGATGATATTGAGGAGGAATTGCTCCAAAAAATGTCGCTGAAAGCATCTGTCTACTTCTTTCCATCACGGAAATCTGCGGAGCTGCAGTATTTGATCCACTTATTGTCGGACTTGGTAACAGTAACTAAGGGGGGCAGGGCTCGGCGAAAGGTCAATTCCACAGTCAAAGGCAGCAGCACCACAAACCTGTTCCAAAACCGCAGTTGCTTTTCTTAATAATGTGGGGGGGGGTAGGCAAAAAATCGTAAATCGAATAAAAAAAACAATAAAATCAGAGATTTTATTTTTAATAAGGCCATATTGACCAGCCCTGCTATCATCTATTATGTTAATTTTTGGAGCCGTGATGGTGTTAGGGGGTCCCATGTCTGTTTACCGCACTATACAGTTTTTGACCTGTGGCCCGCCGGCGGAGGTACTGACTGCGTGTTGCTTTACAGCACTATATAGGAAGCCGAAGGGTAAAAAAGAGCGCGCATTCTAAACGCGCGTTATGTCCACCAAAACGCGCATCTTGAACGCGCGTTTTTACGCCAAAGGGGGCAAAAACGCATGTTCTAAATTCGCGCATTCTAAACATGTGTTATGTACGCCAAAACGCGTGTTTTGGTGGACATAACGTGATTTTAGAACACATGCTTTTTTTTATCCCTTTGGCTTGCCATAGTAGTATAACGTAGACCCGCGGTTTAGAGACTTGAGCAATTTCAAATCCACCAAAGAAAGCTAGAAATCCCTTATCAGAGGAATCTAGGAAAAGAAAAAGAGAACGCAACAAAGCAAGAGCAAAGACCAGAGTTAATTTTGGGCCGCCTTTTCCATCAGCATGTACTACGGACTCTGGCCTAGCTGTGTTGCTAATGAATAGGTAAGTAATAAATGAGTTCACCAGGGTTATTGTGTTTGGACAGGCAAAAAGTTGTTATACAGTCCTGATAAAACTATTTATTCAATGTGTGGAGGTGGACAAGTTTGTTTTCGTTGTTTTGGCTGACATTAGGAATGTAAACATGCCTCTTATGCCCGAGAGAGAGATTTGATTTTACGACAGTGACGTTACGCAGCAAGCCTTGAGAGGGCGACAGAGAGCCTCCACTTCTTTTTTTATGTTTTTTGTGTTTGTTTTAATGTTTTTTATTTTTAATGATGTGCTTTGTGTATTTGCGGAAGAGCCATTGGAAATCTTTCAGACTCACCCTAACAGTCAGATTTCATTCCATCTAACATTCAACTTTGAATATCTAATAAAAACCTGATGAATCCATGTGAGTGTAAACCTGCTAACGCTCCACTACAAAACAAACAGTTCTTTCTTCACGCAGAAACTCACTGACTTTTATATATGTTTCTTATGTTTATAAATAATTTTAAATGAAAAGTGAAATACAAGCACAAAGCTTAACAAGTCACTGCATGTATAATTTTCTCTCCTTCCCATATTGTGCTCTATGAAGGGAAACATTCATTAAAACATGCAATAGAACAAAATGAAACCTTTTTCTCCAAGTTGTGTACTACTCTTTCTGTGATGATGAATACAGGTTTGATCCCTAAGGTCTCCTGTTTGTTGGATAAGTTTTGTCCGTTTACAAAGCTAACTCTGATTGTTTCGAGTTAGTGCTGTTTTTCTAAAAACAAACAAATTTACTTCAATAATTATTTTATTTTGGGGAATTTTTAAACCAAAATGGCAGAAAGCAGAAACATTTTGTAGTTCAGTAAGGCTGTGAAGTCTTTCAAAACGGTACAGGAGAAAAACAGATACTCTATTGAGTCCTTTGGGTTTTCTCTGTATTTGACCCATCCTGACCCATCCCTAAGGATTAGTGGGCTGCCATTTTTACAATGCCATGGGGGCAATTTTCAGGGTTCAATGTCTAGCCCAAGGACATTTTGACCTCCATGAATTCAGATCAAACCATTAAAGTGAAAACCGTCCTTGAGCCGCTGCTACCTTAAAAATGAAATCATTTGCTGCGTTCACTTATTGACATGTCTGTAGTGGGTCTGGCCTCATATGACATGTACAGTGATGTAAAAACAAATATTTACCCTAATCAGATTTTTTCTGTGTTTGATTTGTTGTTAAAATGCCTCAGATCAGCAAACAAGTTTCAGTATCAGATAATGAGAATCAGAGTAAATACAAACTGCAGTTTTCAAATGAACAAAACTATCCAAACCAACCAGGTCTTCTGGGATAAAGTAAATTACCCTCTAGTCCTCTGTTGTAACTGGTTGGCAACAGCTATAGTGTAGCATTTTTCCAACTAGTAATGAGTCTCTCACATCTCCTGGTCGAGGACTTTTGTCCCTCTCTTCTTACAGAATAGTTTGAATTCAGCCACACTGGAGGGTCTTCCAGCAGGAACAGCCTGTTTAAGGTCAAAGGTGAGACGTTATCCTTCAGGATGTTCT
Source organism: Aphyosemion australe (assembly GCA_006937985.1). Classification (NCBI taxonomy): domain Eukaryota; kingdom Metazoa; phylum Chordata; class Actinopteri; order Cyprinodontiformes; family Nothobranchiidae; genus Aphyosemion; species Aphyosemion australe. The sequence continues at coordinate 180,947 of SSNS01000225.1, forward strand.
GCTATAGAGCATAATTCATGGTTCCATCAGTTACAGCAGGTGATCCAGGTCCTGAAGCAGCAGAGCAGCATCACACCGTCACACTACCACCTCTATGTCTGACTGTTGCTTTAGTGTTAGTTTGAGTCCAAATGGAATGGAACACACATCTTCCAGAAAGTGTAGAAAGTATAATTAAAAGAATACTTTCTCACATAGGACCAGCACATAGAGGCAGCATAGGTTGCTGTTTATAAGCTGGACTGCTTTAACTCTGTCTATAGAATCAAGTCTTTTAATTTTGCTTTCCTGCACTTTACCAGAACCCCATCTGTTGTGTAAATGTTGTTTCTGCTAAGTTGTTCTTCTGTACAGTTTTACCTCTGACTCTTTAGCCTTCTCATCAGGTAAGTCAGGAGAAGGGGGTTAACTGAATGTTTTCCGTTTGGCTCTCAGCGTTTCAACATATTGATTTTTACTGACCTGCACACACTTTCTCTCCTTGTCTGCCCTTTTACAGAAGCGAATCTTGGATGGCAGCCTAGGCTTCGCAGCTGGGGTGAGTTATATTTCCTCTGAACTGAATTGTGCACTCACACATCAAATTCAGGTGGGAGGCTGGTACTCTTTGACAGTGTGTAGCGGGCTGAGGACATCTCAGACTCACCTTAACCCTGAAACTACTGATGCCACATTTAATTTCAATAAAATTGAGATTAATATTCCTCTTAAGCAGACCACGGTCTTATCACATCTAAAGAGGTATTACGTCTTAATTGAAAATGAATCTTTTAAATCCTCCCATGCCTGAGTCGTTCTATTACAGTTTTTGATTTCCTGCAGGGAAAAATGTTCTCACAATGTCTGTGACATATCTGAACTAGCACCAGAGTCTAATGCTACAGAATGATTAACCATGATAAATAAATGATGGAACAACCTGTGGAGAGTTCCTAATCCATACAAATTATAACCTACTGAATTACACATGTGCGTGTAATGCTGTTTAAATCTGAGAAAAGTCAAAGAGGAAGACTCCTTCCACACCACTGGTGGCAAAGCTGATGCAAACCTAACATTTATTTGTTAGGTTCAGGTTAAATTTGGACCTCTGTGCACTTTGGTGTACACATAACCAATAAAATCACCAAGCTGAAAGTAGCCGATCACTTTGGACACTCATCTTCATTACCAGCCTGAATCCTCCACAATCCTAACCCATTGACGGCTCTCAGTCGTGAGGTGGGATCTATGGTTGTTGTTCAAACTGTCTGCACGCAATTGGCTAGCGCTAGGACTAATCAGAGTAACGAACAACATGACGTAATCACAGCGATGGAAAAGAGGGAGGCAGCAATGGCGTCTAACATCAATGATTTCTGTCGTTTTTGTATAAAAACATGGGAATATCAGGTGTACTGGGTAGGGCTGGGTGATATGGCAAAAATTTCATATCCCGATATAGCTCATTTTATATCCTGATAACGATATACATAACGATATAGCATTGTTTCTTTTAATTAAATTGATAGTTAATATAAAATTGCAAGTGTTTGCACCAACTCACCAAACCCACGTTTCTCGACCGTGTAGATTGGAACCATGTCTTTGCAGATGTGCTTGGCAACTGCAGTAGTGATCTCCTTCCATCTGCGGGAGCTGTGGTTATATGGTGTGCCACGGCTAAACGCCTGTTGCAGCGTCTGTGTCTGGAGTTTGTTATGAGCGCTTACGCTACCACTCGACGCTGCTTTTACGGCTTTTGCTTGTTGACTCTCTCTGTATTCTTTATCGTGGTTCTTGCGCAGCTGATAAAATAAATTTGTAGTGTTGGAGTCTGTTGTTGGCACCGGGAACCGGCAAACTTAACTGCTTTCTGGTCCGCGTCGGCCTTCCTACACCCAAACCACATCCATACAACAGAAGTTTCCCCTCTTTTAGGTACAAGCTCCTCCGTTTGGGTTGGCAGGTCATCCTGTTGAAAATTACCCTGGTCTGAACCGCGTCCGCTACCGTCCTCCTCCATGTTTGTTCATGCATGGCTAGCGTGGCGCGCCACGCGTGCATGGACATGCCGTAAGGCATCATGATGTAAAATACTGCCGTAAAACGCCGTATCGTGGTGTAAACGATAGAGCTTCATATTAAACGATAGACATTTTCTATCGTACAGACGAAACATTTCGTCATATCGCCCAGCCCTAGTACTGGGACATTGCACTACTTTGTTTGATAACAATAAGAAGCCGCTAAGCATATCTGACAGACTTACGCACATTGGAGTCTAAATAATCCAATGTTGATGACAAAGCCGTTTCAAACGAATGTGGTTCCTGCGCTGCCGCCATGTTGTTTGTGTTCGCGGCCGCGGCTACTCCCGCTCTGTGATTGGCCCACAATATAGAGTGCTGTGATTGGCCCAACCAAAACTATAGCGAGCTGTGATTGGACAGCCACAGCAGATCATGCTGCGAGGGTTCCAATGAAGCGTGCCTAGACCAAACTTTGCAAGGCAAGAATTTGGTCTAGCTCACTAGGCTACCACAATCCTCCAATACAATACAGTGAAATGCAGTGCAGTGCAATAAAATAATTACTACTGCTACTTCTAATAATATTAAAAATACTCAGGGTAATGTTATCATAGCCAAGGTTTCTTGTTTTCCAGGCTAAAGGCTATTTCATTTTGTAAATACCATAGGTATTTTTTGTGTTTGTGTTCCTTGCTGTCCTAACGTAACATCTGACAGCTCTTCCCCACCTTGGGTATATAAATGTGCATATTTATTTTCATTGTTGATCTAACCCACTGAGACCTGATCCATCACATGCCTTATTTTTAAGCCAAATATGTAGAACTATTGAGAGATTTGTGCCATGACTGCGCCGGTGTTTGATGCGATAAGAACTTCATGGGAGCTGATGTATAAAACGTGCACTCTGGAACATTTCTAGGACATGGAAAATAGCCACATAAAAAATAATTGGGTAGTAGCTAGTGCATGATTACTTCAAACTGAAGGAAGTTTTAAAAATACAAGTAAAATACTAGGCCAAGGGTAATCCAGCTACGTTCTAAATGGTCGTGAAGAATGTATACGGGTTGTTTATCCAGTATGAAGGAAGCTTAAGACTGAGGGCAACATTAATTATTTGTTGTCTTTTTTTTACGAGTTCAACTTCTTCAGATACAGTTAGAAGGACGTTAGAGTATTTCCAGGGAACCCTTGGGTTCTTAAAAGACTTTTCTGAATGAGGTCATCTTCTAGACAAAAATGCATAACATCATTGGAATGTGCAGCGCAAACTGAAGATGTGCTTTAGAGATTGTCAGTGCTTGTAGAAAGTTTAATATCACCCACTGCAATTTAATAGAAGTATATACTAAAGGGGTAAGAGGCTGTATAGTACTTTTTCTTAGAACAGCTAAATGCGGTGGTTTCTACAGTCCCAAGCTTTTTAGTAATAAAGGTTTCGGATGAGATTTTACACAAGACTACCTCCAGATGACGACATCACACACAAACTTGAAAATATAAGATCAAATCTCTGTTATCTTTATTTTCATCTCAGGCAGCTAATCAACCACATCTCCAGCTCTGCTGTTGCTCTTCAGCTTTCTGATAAAATAACAAATAGGCACAGAGGAGCGCCTCTGCCAAGCACATTGAATTTCTTCCAAGTTTAGTCAATTACAAATCTTTCTAAAATGTATTTTTTATTTGTTTATCCGCATTTAATGAAGGTTAAAAATGATTGATAGAAACAGCCAGAGTCCTTGTAACTCCAGACTACTGGAAATCCATCTGAATTAGAGGCATAAAATATTACAATCTTTCCTAAATATTGTAAAGATTTGATCAGACATTTTAAGAATTGCACATGTTTTGGTTTTCATTAAGATTATTGCTTTAATGTTTTTCCTTCTGATGTTTTATACTGATGTAGGTGATGCAAAGAGTCAATGTCTCCTGTGTTGGTCCTTCTTGTTCTATGGTTAGGGTTAGGTATATACACTGCTCACAAAAATTAAAGGAACACTTTAAAGAAACACATTAGATGCATCAGATCTCAATATGAAGTTGGAAATCTATACAAATAACGACAGGGCAATGTCTTAGGAACAAAAGGATGCCAAGTCTTTTAATGGAAATAAAAGTTTTCAGCCTACAGAGGGCTCAATTGTGTAGACACCCTAAAATCAGAGTGAAATGAAGATGTGGCAGGCTAGTCCATTATTTCAAAAACTTCATTTCTGCAACTCAAAATGCTTTTCAGTATCTTGTGTGGCCCCCACGAGCTTGTGTGCATGCTTGACAACGTCGGGGCATGCTCCTAATGAGACAACGGATGGTGTCTTGTGGCATTTCCTCCCAGATCTGTGTGAGGGCATCCCTGAGTTCTTGTACAGTCTGAGGAGCAACCTGGCGCCGCCTAATGGACCGAAACATAATGTCCCACAGATGTTCTATTGGGTTTAAGTCAGGGGATCGTGAAGGCCATTCAATTGTTTCAATTCCTTCATCCTCCAGGTACTGCCTGCATACTCTTGCCACATGAGGCCGGGCATTGTCGTGCATTAGGAGAAAACCAGGACCTACTGCATCATCGTAGGGTCTGACAAAGGGTTCAAGGATTTCATCTGGATACCTTATGGCAGTCAGAGCACCATTTCCTAGGCAGTAGAGGTCTGTGCGTCCCTCCATGGATATGCCTCCCCAGACCATCACTGACCCACCACCAAACCTGTCATGTTGAACGACGTTGCAGGCAGCATAACGTTCTCCTTGTCTTCTCCAGACTCTTTCACGTCTATCACAGGTGCTCAGGGTGAACCTGCTCTCGTCTGTAAAAAGTACAGGGCGCCAGTGGCGGACTTGCCAATTCTGGTGTTCTTGAGCAAATGCCAGTGGAGCTCTACGGTGCTGGGCAGTGAGCACAGGGCCCACTACAGGACGTCGGGCCCTCAGGCCATCTTCATGAAGTCTGTTCCTGATTGTTTGGGTAGAGACATTCACACCAGTGGCCCTCTGGAGGTCATTCTGTAGGGCACGAGCAGTGCTCAGCCTGTTCCGCCTTGCACAAAGGAGCAGGTATCGGTCCTGCTGATGGGTTGTGGACCTTCTACGGCCCTGTCCAGCTCTCCGAGAATAACCGACAGTCTCCTGAAATCTCCTCCATGTTCTGGAGATTGTGCTGGGAGACACATTAAACCTTCTTGCTGCAGCATGTGTGGATGTGCCATCCTGGAGAAGTTGGACAACCTGTGCAACTTCTGTAGGGTTAAGGAATCGCCTCATGCTGCCAGTAGAGATAATTACTCAAGCCAAAACTAGCACGAGTGGAAAACCAGCCAAAAAAGATCAAGAGGGCGAAACTTGAAATGACCTCCACATGTTAAACCAGTCCTGTTTTGAGGGTTTTGTAATTGTTGCCACTTTAGTGCACCTGTCGTTAAGTCCATGAGCACCAATACAGCTGAAAGTGATTAACAATGCCCTCAGCTGCTTAATCAACCAGAAAATTATCAGACAGGTTTCATTGATTTCATGCCAGGCCCAATAAAAAAAGTGTTCCTTTAATTTTTGTGAGCAGTGTATATATATATATATATATATATATATATATATATATATATATATATATATATATACACTGAAAATCAAACTGCAGGAAGTTCTTTGTAACGATAGAGAAGAGAATGTCGTTTTACAGCTTGTCAATCATTAGAACTCAGTGTCTGCATTGCTATCACTGAGAAACTAAGTGCTGCCACTGAAAGTGGTCAACTTTCAGTTTTGTTCTGCTTCTCGCACCATGGAGCTGGATGACTGCTCCATTTGGCTTTTTCTATTGAACAAATCCAGCCGTTCAGCCATATCAGTGAAGCTGTTGAGTGAAGATAGAAAAAGGGGATGGGAGGAGATCAGTTTGCCCTTTATGCTACTTTCAAAGAACATTCTTTGCAACCCAGGGATTGCTTTTTGATAGCAGATAGAGAGGAAAGGAAGGTCAGGCTGATCCTGTTTGGAGAAAGGTGGAAAAACACAAATCGCATGTTATGTTGTTAGTTTTACAGCTCTGAGTAATGGATATCTGATAGAAAAAAAAATCAGTTTTAAGACATTTTTGAAACATATTTTTATGCTTTCAAAGAAGTTCATATAGTAGATATACATTCAATAATTGATTATTTAATTTAAATCCATCCAGTAGTTTGTGAAATATTTTCAGAGCCAACAAGGTAGACACAACAGTGAATGCAAAAGCTTTAAGCTTGTGCAATCAACTCCAACATCACATTTTAACTTGGTTGTAGTTTTGTGTTTTCTAAGCTCATTTGGCCGTCTTGATATTGGTTGACTCCAAAAATTAGGTAGTTGTAGACATCCATCCAATGAAGACTGAGCATTTCATAAACATCTGATTAGTACAGGGTTATGCACGTGCATGTACGTGCACACACACACACACACACACACACACACACACACACACACACACACACACACACACACACATACACACACTCACACTAATGGACACACATGCATACTCCCACCTAGTGTAGTCACGGTACCAAAATTTCAGTATTCTGTACCGGTACCAGTGAAAATCCACGGTTCTCGGTACCAATTTCGGTACCAAACAAAAATTTCATTTAGACTAAATTTACCAATAAAAACATAAATTTTCCTGTAAAGTGCTTTGAGATGATATCTTTTGTGAATCAGTGCTGTATATCAGAAAAATCAACTGATTTACTATTGTACTACTATAACATGTTTTTAATGCACTTTTATTTAATCAAAATGTGTTTTTGTTCATATATTTTTTGTAAACCTGCTAGTTATCCAGACAAGAACCTCTAGTTAGAACAGCTGTTTTGACAAATTGATTTTAAGGACATGAACACTGACTGAGCCATACATTGTTGATCATCTTGTGGAAACACATTACAATCATTAAAAAAAGAAAAACTCCGGTCTGTGAGCAGTCAACGCCTTTATGTCATCCTGTTTGTTTGTTACCCTAATTAAACGTATAGGTGATTTAAATATTTAATAAAGACGATGGTGTATTCACACCCCACTCTATGTAGTACTGATTCTGACACATATGCGAATTTTTGAAAGCGACTAGTCTGAACGGTCATGTCGCATTAAATCCGCCTCCTACGTCACTGATCAGCGGAGGTGAGCGTCGTGTCAGGACGTTCCTGATGACAAGCGCTGACAGAGGGATTCAGGGGTCTGTGGGACATCCTGTCAAGTTTTGGAATTAAAACTACAAGAAAGCATGAGAACGGGAGGTGCTGCTGGAGGGAAGCGTCTCTCCGGTCTCGGTCTCCGTGACAGTGGGGCGGGGGGGTCTTCGTGAGAGCGGGGCGGGGGGTCTCCGTGAATGAACTTTATTTACCACATCAAGTCCACCGCTCGCCGTCACTCTGCGTTCTGCTGTGTTGCTTTAGAAGCGACTGCACGCGCCCAGTATGCGCGAATCATGCGCATCAAGGATCCGGGTTTAGACGGGTCCACGGTACTACCTATACCAACGAAATCTTGGTACCGTGACGTTTACATTCTTGTAGTACCGGGTCGGTACCGAAGTACCGGTTCTTTTGACAACACTACTCCCACCATTATCATGTCATTGTGTCAGAGTACAATGTCTTTCAGCTGTGATTTTTGCTAAAGAATCACAACCTATGATTATGTATGTAATTATATAATTCCTTCTTTTCAATACTCATCAATCCAGCCCCGCCTTTCTTGGCATGCTGTTAAGCTCATGACGCTGTCCATCCTTGGATGCAAGTGATAAAGAAAGCAGTGGGTGACCATGATGCTAATCAACAGCATTTAAGCTCATTCCTGTGGATCTTTGAGTCAGTAACCAGAACATCGTAAATGTTTGTCATCTATCTGCGTTTTTCAGTTGTTGCTGAACAAAACAATCATTTAGCCACATTTAGTTCATCACAGCACATCCAACTGACTCTTGTGGGTTTTCAGTCTTCTAATTTGTGCAAGAACGTCACACCACCTGCTGCACTAGGAAATTATTTCATTGCTCTTCAATTTAAATTTATATTATGTTACAGTTAAAAGAGTAGAATGTGAATTTTAAATAGCTCTTACATATTCAAATCTATTCTTTATGGAAAATAGGATTACACAAAACAGATCTTTGTATAGGAATATTTAAATTAAATAATTACTCTGCTTTAACGCCATGTAATTATCGATTAATGATTTTTCATTGTAAACCAGCATGAGTGTTCAGACACAAAGACAGCTGGACTTTGTGGACAGCAGTACAATAGGGTCACATTGAATGCTGTTCCAACGGTATGGCTTTAACTCTTCATAGTTCAAAACCAGATTTTTTTAGAATCTGTTGCAAAGATGTCCCTCTAAAGAAAAGTGGTTTATTTTCTTGACTCTCATTTACAGTGCATCCAGAAAGTATTCACAGCACTTCACTTTTTCCACTTTTTTGTTTATGTCACAGCCTCATTCCAAAATGGATTAAATTCATTGTGCCCATAAAATTCAACACACAACACCCCATAATGATAATGTGAAAAAAGTGTCTTTGAAGTTGTTGCAAATTTATTAAAAATAAAAACCTTGTACATAAGTATTCACAGCCTTTGACGTGAAACTCAGAATTGAGCTGAGGTGCATTCTGTTTCCACTGATCATCCTGAGGTGTTTCAGCAGATTCAGCATCATGCTGTGGGGATGTTTTTCAGCGGCTGGAAGACTAGTCAGGATGGAGGGAAAGATGACTGCAGCAATGTACAGAGACATCCTGGATGAAAACCTGCTCCAAAGCGCTCTTGACCTCAGACTGGGGCGACGGTTCATCTTTCAGCAGGACAATGACCCTAAGCACACAGCCAAAATATGGAAGGACTGGCTACAGAACAACTCGGTGAATGTCCTTGAGTGGCCCAACCAGAGCTCAGACCTGAACCCCATTGAAAATCTCTGGAGAGATCTGAAAATGGCTGTGCACCGACGCTTTCCATCCAACCTGATGGAGCTCCAGATGTACTGCAAAGAGGAACGGGCAAAACTGCCCAAAGATAGGTGTGGTAAGCTGGTGGCATCATATTCAAAACGACTTGAGGCTGTAATTGCTGCCAAAGGTGCATCAACAAAGTACTGAGCAAAGGCTGTGAATACTTATGTACATGTGATTTCTCAAGTTTTTTATTTTTAATAAATTTGCAACAACTTCAAAGACACTTTTTTCACATTATCATTATGGAGTGTTGTGTGTTGAATTTTATGGGCACAATGAATTTAATCCATTTTGGAATAAGGCTGGAACATAAAGAAAAAAGTGGAAAAAGTGAAGCCCTGTGAATACTTTCCTGATGCACTGTATATAATTCTTCAGAGTTATTTGATTTTTAACAAGTTGTAAAGAATTCTGCTGGAATTCATAGATGTTCCTTGGATTTTCAGTTCATTTGATTGTTTTATTTATTCCTAAACTTTCCTTAGAATTTTCTAGCTTTATGCATTTCTTCTACAATTATTCTGACATCTTTCAAGGGTCTTTCAAGGCACATCTACCAATTCCTCTAAAGAAGTGCAGACTTGGTCAGCAACTATGAATTTATTTATGCAAAATGGCACCTGTAAAACTTACACTTCAATTGTTTGTCCTAAATGGAATACCCTAACTTCAATGGCTTTTGGTAAAGTTGGTAGTGCAATCATCAACATAATAGAAATAAACATTTGAAATGTATATACTTTTGAAAAGTAGGATTACAATATGTTTTTCACTGTATTTTAATTTATCGACCTCCTGGTCCAGCTGGCCCTTTTCTCTCTGAATTTGCTGAATTCTTATCATCTATGCTCAAATTAGAAAGGTTTTAATTCTTGGTGACTTTAATTTACACATTGATGACCCCTGGTTGTAGCACAGCAGTAGAGTTTATATCTGTTACAGAGTTGTTTAACTTTGAACAGCACATTTCAGGCCCCACACATAAAATGGGCTATACTCTGGATCTGGTGTTTTCTTTAGGACTAAACATCAACCATTTACATGCTGAAGAGTTTCATGTGAGTGACCACAGCTGCATTCTCTTTAATGTCCAATCTAACATCGATCTTGTCCCTCACAAAGTGAAATCAGAAAGACGCATCATTAATCAGTCAGCAGTGGATGGATTTTCTGAATTATTTGACAGCAGCTTAGTTCATGGTGATGACCCAAATTCTTTTATCCCTTAATCAGCAATGTTCTTGTATCTTAGATAATGTGGCTCCGGTTAGACAATGCACTGGGTCTCACAGAAGAACAAGTCCTTGGATGAATGAAAATATTTACAGTCTCAGAAGGACATGCCGCCAAGCTGAGAGGCGTTGGAAGTCAACTAGATTAGAGGTTCATAGACTGCATTTTAAGGAATTCATAACATCTTTGAATGAAATGATCAGAAACTCCAGGGCTGCTTACTTTGCTCAGCTGATTTCCTCAAACAAAAATTACTCTAAAGTCTTGTTTGACACCATAAACCAGATTGTTTCACCTCACGCCCCTCACATGCCTGTGTTCTCAAGGTCCGACTGGAACAACTTTCTTGCATTCTTTGAGAATAAAATCAGAAATATCAGGGCAAGTTTTTCACCCCCATACTCTTCCTACTCTCCCATCCAGCCACCTCCCTCCCAATCATGGTCCTTCTTTACTCCTGTACATTTCCAGGACATTTGTCTCATTCAGAAAAACACGAAACCAACTTCCTGTGCTGTTGATTTTCTCCCAACCACTTTGCTTCTTAACTCATTCACTGCCAGCCGTTTTCTGATCAGAAAGCCCCTGACTGCCAGCGTTTTTGAGCGTTTTTACTGTTTTTTGAAGAGTCACAGAACATTGTGCTCTATGATCATGTAAACGCCAAAACTACCAAAAGAAAGAGTAGACTCACTTCTTACATCAGGAAGAATCGCCGTATTTCTAGCGTTATCTGTTCGTTCACAATCTGGTGCCCAACCGCTGCTGCAGAAGCATTTCCGGTTCGGCGCATCGTTTTTTTTGTCACAGCAGCGTCCCAAAACAAACTCATAATTCATTCATTTTCCGCTTCCTGATCATGTGATGTGTGACATACATGGATGAAGATCTGCTTTAGACACGTGATCTTTGTTCTCACGGTGCGGGGGCTCGCTCCGACGCCTACCCCATAAAAAAAGGGAAATGACGACTAAAGTCTTCTTTGGCAGCCAGCGGTTGGATGTGAAAAGACAACTTTAGTTGTCAATGGCAGTGAATGAGTTAAGGTCTTTGACCAAATTGGCCCATGCATTGTGGATTTTATTAACCTATCTCTCCAATCTGCCTCTGTACCTTCTGTTTTTAAACATGCTGTTGTTGAACCGATACTTAAAAAAACATTTTGGACTCCTGTCAGCCTAATAATTACAGACCCATTTCTAAATTGCCCTTTATCTCTAAAATCTTAGAAAAAGTTGTGGCCGATCAACTGATTACTTTTCTGGAACTTCACAACAGTTTTGATAAATTCCAATCTGGTTTTTGTAAAACTCATTCAACAGAAACAGCTTTGCTTAAAGTTTCCAGTGACATCACGATGGCTGCAGACAACGGGGAATTTACAGTCTTAGTATTGTTGGATCTTTCTGCAGCTTTTGACACTGTTGTCACAGCACCTTAATAAACAGATGATCCTAGGAGCTAAGTTGTCTGAGGCTTTATGCCTCTGGTAGGGTCACCCATGGCAAACAGGTCCTAGGTGAGGGATCAGACAAAGTGCAGCCCAAAGACCCCTTATGATGAAAAAAATAAATGGAACCAGTGTTCCCTCGCCCGGACGCGGGTCACCGGGGCCCCCCTCTGGAGCCAGGCCTGGAGTTGGGGCACGCTGGCGAGCGCCTGGTGGCCGGGCTTTCACCCATGGAGCCCGGCCGGGCACAGCCCGAAGAGGAGACGTGGGTCCCCCTTCCCATGGGCCCACCACCCATGGGAGGGGCCAAAGGGGTCGGGTGCAATGTGGAAAGGGTGGTAGCCGAGGGCGGGGACCTTGGCGGTCTGATCCTCGGCTACAGAAGCTGGCTCTAGGTACGTGGAATGTCACCTCTCTGGTGGGGAAAGAGCCGGAGTTGGTGTGTGAGGTTGAGAGGTTCCGACTAGATATAGTTGGACTCACCTCAACGCATGGCTCTGGCTCTGGAACCAGTTTCCTCGAGAGGGGTTGGACTCTCTACCACTCTGGAGTTGCTCCCACTGAGAGGCGCCGAGCAGGGGTGGGCATACTTCTTGCCCCCCATCTTGGTGCCTGTACGTTGGGGTTTACCCCGGTGAGCGAGAGGGTAGCCTCCCTCCGTCTTCGGGTGGGGGGACGGGTCCTGACTGTGGTTTGTGCTTATGCACCAAACTGCAGCTCAGACTACCCACCCTTTTTGGAGTCCCTGGAGGGGGTACTGGAAAGCGCTCCTTCGGGTGACTCCCTCGTTCTGCTGGGGGACTTCAATGCTCACGTGGGCAACGACAGTGAGACCTGGAGAGGTGTGGTTGGGAGGAACGGCCCCCCTGATCTGAATTCGAGTGGTGTTCTGTTATTAGACTTCTGTGCTCGTCATGGATTGTCTATAACGAACACCATGTTCAAGCATAAAGGTGTCCATATGTGCTCTTGGCACCAGGATACCTTAGGCCGCAGGTCGATGATCGATTTTGTTATCGTTTCATCTGATCTGCGGTCGCATGTCTTGGACACTCGGGTGAAGAGAGGGGCGGAGCTGTCAACTGACCACTACCTGGTGGTGAGTTGGCTTCGATGGTGGGGGAAGATGCCGGTCAGACCTGGCAGACCCAAACGTGTTGTGAGGGTCTGCTGGGAACGTCTGGCAGAGTCTCCTGTCAGAAGGAGCTTCAATTCCCACCTCCGACAGAACTTTGAACGTGTCCCGGGGGAGTCAGGGGACATTGAGTCCGAATGGGCCATGTTTCGTGACTCCATTGTCGAGGCGGCTGACCGCAGCTGTGGCCGCAGGGTGGTCGGTGCCTGTCGTGGCGGCAACCCCCGAACCCGCTGGTGGACACCAGTGGTTAGGGATACTGTCAAGCTGAAGAAAGAGTCCTATCAGGTCTTTTTGGCCTGTGGGACTCCGGAGGCAGCTGATAGGTACCGGCAGTCCAAGCGGAATGCGGCTCGGGTGGTCGCGGAGGCAAAAACCCGGGCATGGGAGGAGTTCGGTGAGACCATGGAACAAGACTTCCGTACGGCTTCGAGGAGATTCTGGTCCACCATCCGGCGCCTCAGGAGGGGAAAGCAGTGCACTACCAACACTGTTTACAGTGGGGAGGGTGTGCTGCTGACCTCGACTCGGGACGTTGTGAATCGGTGGGCCGAGTACTTCGAAGACCTCCTCAATCCCACCGGCACGTCTTCCAGTGTGGAAGCAGAGTCTGGGGACTTTGGGTTGGGCTCTCCAATCTCTGGAGCCGAGGTCACTGAGGTGGTCAAAAAACTCCTCAGTGGAAAGGCTCCGGGGGTGGATGAGATCCGCCCGGATTTCCTTAAGGCCCTGGATGTTGTGGGGCTGTGTTGGTTGACGCGGCTCTGCAATATCGCGTGGACATCGGGGGCAGTTCCACTGGACTGGCAGACCGGGGTGGTGGTCCCCCTATTTAAAAAGGGGGACCGCAGGGTGTGTTCCAACTACAGGGGGATCACACTCCTGAGCCTCCCTGGTAAGGTCTATTCAGGGGTTCTGGAGAGGAGGGTCCGTCGGATAGTCGAACCTCGGATCCAGGAGGAGCAATGCGGTTTTCGTCCTGGCCGTGGAACACTGGACCAGCTCTATACCCTTGGGGGAGTCCTGGAGGGTGCGTGGGAGTTCGCCCAACCAATCTACATGTGTTTTGTGGATTTGGAGAAGGCGTTCGACCGCGTCCCTCGGGGGGCCCTGTTGGGGGTACTCTGGGAGTATGGGGTACAAGGCCCCTTGATACGGGCTGTTAGGTCCCTGTACGACCAGTGTCAGAGCTTGGTCCGCATTGCCGGCAGTAAGTCGGGCTCGTTTCCGGTGAGAGTTGGACTCCGCCAAGGCTGCCCTTTGTCACCGATTCTGTTCATAACTTTTATGGACAGGATTTCTAGGTGCAGCCAAGGTGGTGAGGGGATCCGTTTTGGTGGCCTAAGGATCAGGTCTNGATGGAGAACAGCAGAGCGGTGAGGACCACTAGGTCCTGCATCTTCAGGAATAACATCTTCAAAGCCCAGTACAGCTAAAGGAGGAGAAAAAACATTTTAAAATTTGACTTTATTTGACAACCAAGGGTCTTGTTAAAATGATACTCAGTTGTAATTAGTTATTTGCTGCTATTTAAATATCATTAGTGATGAGGTTAGCTCCACAAACTTTAAAAACACAACATGGCAGCATGTATTCTACAATAGAAGAAAGCAGAGAAGAAGAAACTATTTTTTATATAGCGCCTCTCAAGATAAAAATCATGAGGCGCTTCACAAGAACTAAAAAGAAAAATTTAACAAATGATTAAAAAAATATGTAATGACTTAAAGGAGACCACTGAGTCCACTGATCTCAGGCTCAGGTGGAGAGAGTTCCAGAGTCTGGGGGCCACAGCAGCAAGTGATCTGTCACCTTTGGTCTTTGGAGATCAGCAGTTTTTATATTTACATGTGTCAAAGGTTCCCCCACAAATAGAAAGTTGCAAAGTAGATTCAAACCGATTGAGCCGACCATAAGTGAACAACGTTTGCTTCAGTCTGCTTGTCACAGACACGTCACACTGCAGCACATTTAATTATTTTTAAAACCCAAACAGATGAAGTCCATTTTTTTTGTCTTTCTGAAACTTACTTCCTGCTTAAATCTGCACCCACACCTGTAAAACCTGTATTAACACATACCTGAGCTCAGGGGCAGTTCTAGGCTCAGCAACAACACATTTTTTCACTTTTGATTTCAGCTTTGATTTAGCTGCTTTTTGCAGATGATGTGGTCCTGTTGGCTTCGTCAGAACGTGATCTCCGGCTTTCGCTGGAGCAGTTCGCAGCCGGGTGTGAAGCAGCTGGGATGAGAATCAGCTCCTCTAAATCCGAGACCATGGTCTTGAGTCGGAAAAGGGTTGAATGCCTTCTCCAGGTCAGGGACGAGGTCCTGTCCCAAGTGGAGGAGTTCAAGTATCTTGGGGTCTTGTTCACGAGTGAGGGAAGGGTGGAGCGTGAGATCTACAGGCGGATTGGTGCTGCGTCTGCAGTGATGGGGGCGTTGTACTGGTCTGTCGTGGTGAAGAGAGAGCTGAGCCAAAGGGCGAAGCTCTCAATTTACCGGTCCATCTACGTTCCTACCCTCACCTATGGTCACGAGCTTTGGGTAGTGACCAAAAGAACGAATTCGCGGATACAAGCGGCCAAAATGAGTTTTCTCCGCAGGGTGGCTGGGCTCTCCCTTAGAGATAGGGTGAGGAGCTCGGTCATCTGGGAGGGGCTCAGAGTAGACCCGCTGCTCCTCCACATCGAGAGGAGCCAGTTGAGGTGGCTCGCGCATCTGATTAGGATGCCTCCTGGACGCCTCCCTGGTGAGGTTTTCCGGGCACGTCCAACCGGGAGGAGACCCAAAGGAAGACCCAGGACACGCTGGAGAGATTATGTATCTCGGCTGGCCTGGGAACGCCTTGGGATCCCCCCGGAGGAGCTGGCCCAAGTGGCTGGGGAGAGGGAGGTCTGGGCTTCCCTCCTTAGGATGCTGCCCCCGCGACCCGACTCCGGATAAGCGGCAGAAAATGGATGGATGGATGGATGGAGTATTGTTGGATCTTTCTGCAGCTTTTGACACTGTTGTCACAGCACCTTAATAAACAGACTTCGTGACTCAGTGGGGATCTCTGGAACTGTTCTAGACTGGTTCAGATCGTACCTTTCTAACAGACGTTTCAGCGTCTGTATAAACCAAATCATGTCAGACAGGGTTATTATCGTTAACAAAATAATGAAAACTAGAATTAAAATTTTTTTTCGTTAACTGAAATAAAAATAAAAACAAATTTAAAATAAAAAACTGAAACTAACTGAAACTGTAATGAGCGTTAACAAAACTAACTAAAACTAACTGAATTTATAGAGAAAATTTGCTTAGTTTTCGTGTTTATCATTTATTCTAATTTCCGGTAGTTTTTTTTGTGTGCGTGTGCCACAACAGACGGCTTATCAGTCAACATCGAGCGTCGTGTCGGCAATAGCTGGGAGGAAGTGACAGGCAGTGTTGTACATGAATCTGTTCATTAAACGATCGTTTGTGAACTGAACTCGCTTGTATTTTGCCTGACGAACGTTAAAGTGAGCGCGCTCATTCTGGCGTGTTGAACAGGTTTATGAACAGCGTTCCCTCGTAGTTCGTGAGCTTCAAATCTCCACGGAGCGAAAGTAGCCAAACCCAGTCAAGACCTTCTCGCTAAAACAGCCTGTGAATCATAGACTTTATAAAAAGTAGACCCTGAAATTGTGGCCGCCATAGGGAATAGCGGTCGGTGTGGCGTCTGCTCTTCAATTTCCATGCTGTGGAGGCCGGACCTCTTGGTGCGTTCAATTTACCTCAGAGAACATACAACTGCACATAACATGGATTTTAGATGCGCCCCTTACAAGTTTATCTTGTGAAATAAACACGTTTCCACCACAGCTACTGTTATTATTACAAGAAGCTGCTACGTTGAACCTCAAAGTTGGATTCAAAAACATTCTCTGACTTAGGGGGGTGTTCCAGTTCATTATTTCTACTCAGAAGTTAGAATTTCCAAGATTTTTTTGTTACTCTGCCATATCTTTGAAACTTACCTGGAATGTTTGGTAGCTCACCTGTTCTAACTGAATACATTTTTGAAAAACTATGATGATTTTCTGGGATTTTGTTACACACAACAATTATCTATGCTTTTATTCATTCTTGTCCCTGATATGTAACTAATATTACAAAAAAGACTAAAACTATAACTGAAACTAATAAAAACTAAACTAAAACTAATAAACAAGTTGTAAAAACTTATTAAAACTAAATAGAAATACAAATTTTACATAAAAACTAAATAAAAATATAAACTAATAAAAAATGCAAAACTATTAAAACCTTGATGTCAGATTCCACCAATCTGTTCTGTGGGGTCCCCCAAGGCTCTGTTTTGGGTCCACTCCTGTTTTTATTATATATACACCCTCTTGGACAGATAATTGATGCTTTTCATGATGATCACCTATATGCAAATGACATTCAGCTGTACTGCTCCTTTAAGGATGCTGAGTTCTATAAACTGGCTGAACTACTAGAGTGCCCATCAGCGATCACTAGCTGGCTAGAAGATAACTTCCTTCAGTTAAACTCTGAAAACACTGAATGCCTGATCATTGCCCCTGAGAGCATGGCTTCTGCTGTCAAGTCAAACTTGAGAAATTTGGGTGTCTTGAAGGCCAATCAGAAACACTGGTCAGAAACTGATTATATCACTTGAGAAATATCTCCAAACTGCGAAGGTTGGTGTCAAAACATGAACTGGAAATGGTCCTCCATGCCTTTATCTCCTCCCGTCTAGATTACTGTAACACACTTCATATGTTTTAACAAAAAAGCCCTTGACCGCCTTTAGTTGGTCCAGAACTCTGCAGCGAGGCTCCTAACTGGAGCAAACAGAAGAGCTCTCATCACTCCTATTCTGATGTCTCTGCACTGGTTACCCATTAACTTTAGAATTCATTTTAAAATCCTGACTAGAACTTTCAGGGCCAAGCTTCTCCTTATATTACTGAACTGTTAAAGCCTTATGCTCCAACCCGAGCCCTCAGGTCCACAAACCAGAACCTCCTAGAAGTTCCAAAGACCAGATATAAAAGTCGAGATGATCGCTCTTTCCAGGCTGTTGCACCCCGACTTTGGAACGAACTTCCTTTATCCTTACGTGTTATTGACAGACTGGTCACCTCTGATTTTTATTGATTTTCTGATATTCTGTTATTTTGTTTTAAGATCATTTTATGACTATCTTTTGTTTTGTTGATCTTCGTGAAGCACTTTGTGGTTCTTTTTCTGTGATAAGTGCTATACAAGTAAAATTTACTTAAAAATTACTTAATATATCAGTCTGTGTGTAATGAATGAGTATAAGTATCACTTTTAGAATGGAATTACTGAAATAAATCAACTTTGTCATGATATTCTAATTTTATGACCAGCACCTGTAAATATCTTCTTCATCCTCCACAGACAGCAGCGATAGACATATGATGTTCAACCCCCCCCCCCCCCCCCCCCCCCCCCCCCGGAATCCATCATATAGCCACCCAGATACATGGTTAAAAAAATCCAGAGGAAAATGCAGATTAGCGCTCCAGATAGACTGACAGGACAGAGAACACCAGGCAAAACAGGGTTAAGAAGAGGGAAAGAAAAAGTGTCCGTTCTCCCCAAGAGCAGGAAGAAAAAAATTCCTCCTGTAGCGTATTTACTTAGTGTAAGACATTTTACCTAGCACCTAGCTGAATGTTACAAAATGAATTAGTATTCAAAGATGGACACATGCTTTGCTTTCGTTTATGTGTGACCAAAGGCATTATCTGGCAACAGCAGTGTAAGGTGTCTTCCACAGGCTGCTGAAATGTTTGATCTTTTCTTTTCTTCCAGGCCCATTTGTTCAGACATCTGTGTTCAGTTTCATCATCTGAAAAAGAACCCTCCTTCTTTCACTAATGGAAGCCTGTCTGAAACTGCAACTAGCCTGTAAATGTTAGAGAAGAGTTTGCAAAACTTTTTGAAAACTAAATCTGCGGTCATACTAGCTCCTATATTACCACATATAATGGTGTGTCCAGAGGTGCGTTATACATAGGTATAATTAGCCTTTCGCTGGCCTCGCCCCAAAACGGCTATTGTCCAATCACACATCATAGCAACCGTTACTATCTGACAACTCCAAACAAGATGATGAAGCTAAGCCTAATTTACACTACTAAGCATTAGCCTCGATAGTAGTCGTGTCCCCTTCGTTTCCCTTCAGAACCTCCTCATTGAGCTCAACCAGCAACAGCCAAGCATGAGTGCTCCCCGCGGCTGGGCGGAGGTCCGCCTCCCAGACTATCCAAAACCCTTTATAAGACACACCGTGCCGGCAAATCAGCATAATATTACCTCAACCGTGTGTCTGATAAACGCACATTAAGCCTTGGCGCAACAGCGGGTGGTGTCATGATCAGATGATGAATTAATGCCGAGCTCTGGCCGGGAACTATTGAAAATGAAAGTAAACATGGGCATAAGTTTAGTTTCAGATCATCTGACAGCTTACAGGGACACTGCGTAGCCTCCACCGCTCCTCGGATCCACGCGTTTCCGGACCCACGCGTCCCCGGACGCCGCCTTCTTCCATTCTCCCAACACCTTGTTCCCTGCTACGCTTCGCTCAGTGGAGCCAGCCGACACTAATATATCCCTCCACTGCATACTGTAACCCTTTTGCCTCGATCTGGATGATATTGAGGAGGAATTGCTCCAAAAAATGTCGCTGACACGCATCTGTCTACTTCTTTCCATTGCGGCAATCTGCCGAGCTGCAGTATTTGATCCAGTTATTGTCGGACTTAGCAACAGTAACTAAGAGGGGCGGGGCTCGGCGAAAGGCTAATTAAGTATAATTTGTAAAAAGTTATGTTTTGTGACATATGTTACAACCCACCCTGAGGATTCTGGGCTCGTGGTGCGAAGGACGGGACAGTAACACAAGTTGTAAAGTTGAAATAATGATCAGGTTTATTTACAGGAGGTAACAAAACAAAATCCACAATAAAACAAAACCCTCCCAAAGGCCGGGGATTCTAACAAAAGCAACTAACACAGCCTTTGGGGAAACAAAACAAACAGTGATATAACTAAAGGTGTCCCACTAAACTGGGCAAAAGGGAACAAGCAACTAGTTCAAAGTGGTTAACCCAAAAGCATCTCTAAAAGATGTAACCAAACTCAACGAGGTTAATAAACAAAATTACCCTCAATATACTCGTCCCTCTTTTCTAGGTAACCAACCCTTATGATACAAAATGGTAACGCAACACCAAACTCTATAATTGTAACACAAAAATCTACCACAGGGTATTCTAACGGTAGCGTCAAGCAGTTTAACTACAACACAAAGAGCTACCATTGGTAGGCTAAAGGTATCTTCAAACAGCAGACAGGTTATCTTACGGTTTCCACCGGTCAATATCTCAAAACATACACGCCAGCAACCCAACGAGGGAGAGACTGCTCACTGATCTAAACAGCTCTCCCCCGAGTGGCTGGCAAAGAAAACGCTAATTACTGGAATAATCAGCAGCTGCGGTGGCGACAGGTACGGAGTTCCGCCCGGAAGTTGTGCGTCCATTGCTTGGCGACGGAGGCGGACAAAACAGAAAGGGAACAGGCACCAGATATCCATCCAGGTCTGACGGTGATGGTGTTGTTGGAGTGGGTGAAGGAAACAAACAATTCTCCCCACACAAAATACAAACCCGTAGGGTACGTAACAACATATATGAAGTACACACAAAATGTATGCCATGAATATTGGGTAAGTGAGCTGTGGTAGAATGTATTTACTAAATTGCCGTACTGTTGTCATGTTGTTTTGTTCTTAAAGTAGCTCTCCGGAGTATTTATTTTATCTGATGGCACCATCTAGTGGCTGACAAGCGTATCAAACCAAGAGGCTGTTGCTTAGAATTTTTAAAATGGCGACTGCATGTTTCTTGTTTATGATGAATGTGCTTCTGTAGCTGACAAACAGAGCTAAAACATGTTTTACAAGTATTATTCTCATGTCATGTTGTGTTTTCATATTTATATTTTAAAGACTTACTTGTCCGTGTAAGGTTCATCACCGATGCATCAGCCGAAGTACTTCCTTAAATCTGAAGCACGTAAGCGGTATTCTAACACTATTGGTTAGTTCTGGTCAGTGGTCAGTTTCCTATTGCATGGATTTTACGGGGCAGGGGGCAGGCTTAGCAAAAAAAAATACTTATTGCTTACATTATATCACAGCACATGATTAGACAATCCCTTTTACGGATTTCTGAAAAATCATACATAATTCTAGCCTGGCAAGCCATCCTATATATGTGTATATATAGTCTGGCCACAACTCATTGACGGCCCTCAGTCGTGAGGCGGGATCTACGGTTGTCTTTCAAAATGTTAGCACGCAATTGGATAGCGCTAGGACCAATCAGAGTAACGAACAACGTGACGTAATCACAGCGACGGAAAAGCGGGAGGCAGCAATGGCGTCTAACATTTGCTAACATCAATGATTTCTGTCGTTTTTGTATGAAAAACACTCGAATATCAGGTGTACTGGGACATTCCACTACTTTGTTTGATAAAAATAAGAAGCCGCTAAGTATAGCCGACAGACTTACGCACGTTGGAGTCTAAATAATCCAAAGTTGATGACAAAGCCGTTTTAAAAGAACGTGGCTCCGGCGTTGCCGCCATCTTGCTTGGGTTCGCGGCCGCAGCGCTGATGTCATCGGCTACTCCCGCTCTGTGATTGGCCCACAATATAGAGCGCTGTGATTGGCCCAACCAAAACTATAGCGAGCTGTGATTGGACAGCCACAGGCTGCGAGGATTCCAACGAAGCGTGCCTAGACCAAACTCTGCAAAGCAAGAATTGGTCTGGTTCACTAGGCTAACATAATTTCTGAAAGGGGAAAACTCCAGATTGCTGCTTTAACTGTGACTTTGCTTTAGTTTACAAAGTGGGTGGGTATAATGGGCGAATCTGTGCAGTCGCCCTTGTGTAATTTGTCAGTGAGAGTCTTTGGGGGCACGTAAAGTCATCATCATCATCATCAACTTTAGTTATAAAGTGCTTTCCATCAGCCAGGAGGTGAAACAAAGTGCTATACACCCATAAAAGAATTTAAAACATCACTGACCCATGCAAAGCCACACACCAAGTCAAATCCCAGAGGGGACTTGCCCCACTAGAGGAGAGCGATTTACTGAGTGCAGCAGGCCACCTAGCAAAATAAAGAACTTCACTTGCTCTCAGCATTCTGATGATATATTGGTGCTTTCATTCAGAGGTAGCGTGTGACATCTTTCCCACGAAAGGCTGTCAAATTCAGTGATGTGCAGTGAGGTTCATGACTGGGGAGGCACTGACTGCTTTGGAGTCAACTTTCAAATATATGATCCCAAAATAGAAGCTTGCTTTGAATGAGCACTGTTTCCACTAGTTCCTGTTTGTAAATAATGTGTGGTTATTTAGCAGAAAAGTGCACCTATGAGCATCAGCTGCAACTGTTTTGTGTAAACCATTTTGTTATAGGCTACTTCCTTATGCAATATGCGCCACCGATTCTTTCCAACCACCACCAGCAGTCAAGACAGGTGAAGTGTCTTCCACAAAGACACAACTGCGACAGATTGAATGGCTTACGGGGCGGCCATGTAACTCATCTGCCACAGTTGCCCTTCTGTAATAGCACTACTTCTCTTTCTGAAAGTTTTAAGAAGCCACATGCAAATGATGCGTAACTTTGTATTACTGAGATGATACTGGCAGAGCATGAACTGTTCATTGCATTTTAAGTAGATACGCTCTTTCCTTATATTTGTGTATTCTTGAACAGTTCCTCCTTTGCTTTAAACTGGGGTATTTTTCTTTAGTGATCTGTGAAAAACAGTGCAGGCCTTGATGATTGGCTTCATAGAGCAGCAGAATACAAAGTCAAGCTTTCTCACAAATGAGGATAATATGGAAAACTGCTCAACATGCAGAGTGAACGAAACGTTCTGCTCTCGTTAAACTATAACAAATTTACTTCTTTGTTTAATCTTGCCTAAAAAGGAAGGAAGGGGGATTCAGCATCTTTGAGTTTAGAGAGTTAGTCTTTGTGAGAGATTTAAGTGGCTGTTCTGAATGTATGGAATTCTGATTTAATGTTTTGTTTTTGTGAAAGGGAATTCAAACAAAATGAGTGAAGTCTGTTGAGATCAGGTAAAACTTGCATTATGCAGGATTTGGTAAAGGCAGTTTTAAATCATTGGTAAGGAATTTGTTTTTTCAATATACAGCAGACTAATAGCTGATGTGTGCTTTTTAACTTTAGTTGTTAAAATGGAAACTTCTTTGAGCAAAAATGACTTTTCTTGTCAACAAGATACTTTCTAAATTAAATTTGAGAAGTAAATGATGTAAACAGTTTTCTACGGCACCCAACCCGACCCGCGGGACCCACGGGTTACCCACGGTCGGGTTGGGTCGGGTTAATAAATTATTAATTCAGTGCGGTGCGGGTTCATCAAATATATATATTATATAGATATGCACACTGAAGATAAAGACATTAATCAATGCTTAATTTTGTAAAACATAATATTTAAGACAGTTTTTTAAACACGGTCATGTTTTAAAACGTTATAACGTCAGATAACCTTTGACTCTATGACGTAGGCACGTAGATCGCGGCAGCAAAGTGCGCTCCAAGCAGGTGGCAGGCTGCCACATCAACTAAACGATAGAGGAAGATATTTTGGATAAAATTCGTTTGGGAGTTTACATTCTTAAAAGAAAGGAGGGACAAACTAATCGCGTGTTTGGGAAAGATTCAGCGAGGTAAGAAGCTCAATATTATAACGTGTTTTTAATGACGCGGGGCGGGGTGGGTTGTAAAACTAGACAAAGTGATGCGGGGCGGTTTGGTGCGGGTCAGACTTTTTGAAATCTGCGGTACCCGCGGGTTGAAAAAAACCCTAACCCGCGCATCACTATCATCCGCATATTGAAAATGGATGTTGTGTTTTCAAAAAAAAAGTAGTTGTGTGGAAGAAGGTAAATTATGAAAAGAAAGGGCCCCAGGACAGAGCCGTGGTGGACACCATCAGAAGTGGGGAATAAATTCTATTTATTTAATACATTTTATTTATGTGACTTTAGTTGAACAAATTGTGTTCAGCCAGGGAAATAAGGGGTGACCCAAGAAAGAGGAGTATTTGTAATACCTATAGAAGACAGTCTGTTGAGAAGAGTGCTATGGGAGATGGTGTAATACTGCTGTGAGGTTGAGAAGGATGAGGTTTGGGTAAAGGGCGTGACTGCTATAAAAACAAAACAAAAAAACTCCTCCCTGTTCTTTGTATAACTACCGGTATCAGTCCTACACAGTTTAAATAAAGGAAAGAGTAACTATGTGAGGATTGGAATTGATTCCTTATTGTTATTTCTTGATTTACTGGTTTGTTGTGTGATGATCTGTCGTTGCCAAGCAAGAATACTTTTTTAAACCTTTCTGTAACTAAAAAATAGCAACAGGTTTTGACTTTACACGGCACTCTAAATTAATTCCTTCTTTTTTTTTAACAAAACATGATGGTCACAAATATTTTGTTGCTTTGAATGGTCAGCATATTCCCAGCCCCAGTTTTTCACATAAGTAGCTCTCAGACTAACAAGAGCTAGAACCTGCTTTTCCAGGAACAATCTGGTTATGTCAGGTTTAGAAATGGGGAACGTTTCCAAATAAGTATTTGTGTTCCGGAAACTGTTTTTGTTCAACTTTGTTCAACAATGAATTTAATGTTTCCCATTAATCAACCTGAGAATAAAACACCCTTATAGCATTGAGGTTTTCTTTTTGTAGTAGTTTGGATTTATTTAGCTGACATGGATTCAGCAAATGTTCAAAATGTGCTTTTTGAAAGGTTTCTGCCACTTCATTAAGTCAACCTTGGTGAATCGTTGAATGAATCATAGGGTGCCTGTACTATAGTTTTACCTTGTAATTGTCTGGGAAGTTGTAGAAGTACAACCAGTGTTTAAATTTTCCTTGACCAGCAGGAACCAGAGAAAAGGAACACATTGCTGTCAGTGATCACTCTTTCAGTATGATGCCAAATGAGAAAGATCTGCTGAGTGAAAATGGCAAATTGAGAGTTAGATTTAGGAACCAAGGAAGGTGACTGATTATGGTTGAAAATCGAATGTTTGGTCGGACAAAGTGAATGTTGTCAGCTCCTGAAATGACATAAGCAGTATAGGTGTGACTGACTACAAAAGAAAAAAGGAACAGGAAACTAGAGGAAATCAAAATTTGATTAGCAACAAATTTTACAATGTTGGTAGAATGGAAGGAGAGATGGATTGTTGTATAATGGTTTTGTCCAAAGTACTAGGGCCATTACTCCAGTTTTGTCAGAGTAAAGAAGGACCTGAGCTGAAACACAAAGTTCTCGATTTACTGATGCATCTACATTCTAACTCGCACATATAGTGAGATTTAGGTTGTGATTGAACTAACAAGATCCTAATTAAAAGCATCTGAAATGACCATTTTCCATATGTTCTTCCATATTGAAAAGAGTCAGCTGAGGTGGTTTGAGCATCTGATTGGAATGCCTTCTGGTCACCTTCCTCTGGAAATTTACTGGATATCTTAAGGTGGTTAAGTGGGCATTTTGCCCTTCTTTGCCAATACTGACATCCTAATCTAAAATGGTTCAGTTAGGGATCTCCTAAACTGAACGTCTCTCAGTCTGTTAGAACCTAGCTGTAATGTAAAGCTCTCATTCAGTCATTCTTTTCTAATATACTGTATTTGTTGTGATCTCTAGTATGAATGAATGCCTTGTGATTCCTGTTCAGTAGAAAACAAGACATTGCACTCCTGTTTCAAGAAGTAGACGTTAGTCGGAAGAGTGTGAGGCAAAAAACAGCAAGATTTGGATTCTTACTCATTAATATTCATTATATATGAACATCTCTCCTCTGATTGACTAACCTCAACTCTTCTGCTGCCTCCATTCGCTCTTCTTTCTTGCGTAAATGTTTAGCATTGATGTTTTTTCTCTATAAATAACACAAGCCCAGATGTGTTGTACCATGTTGTGGAGTTGCCAAGACGCACCCTGCTCTCTTCTGGCCACAAAATCAACACAGTCTTCCACGGTTGTGAGCCAAGATGGATGAATCCATATATGCAAATATTTTCCTGTGATGCAGAAGAAACAGGCTTTTTCTGACCCAAGTATTTTTCTGTCTACTTTCTTTCAACAGCTAATGCAGGAAATAGGGGTATAAGACTATTTTCACATTCAGTCTGCATGTGAAACTCAGAATTACTGTTCACATTTCATTAAAAACATAAGTTTGTTAATGAACCTCCGCTTTAATGATGCAGTTTAAAACAATAATCTTGCATCATCAGGTACCACATGTGTTATGAATACCATACCATACTTTTATTTATAATGCACATTTTAAAAATGCTTAATGCCAGCCAAAGTACTGTACTGACATGAACAGGGACAATAAAACCGTGCATAAACAATAAAAACCCTACATAAACAATAAAACTAACACAATCTATGATACATAAAAACAACATCTGTCACCCCAAACCAATGATCAGATTTTCTGTTACTAGTTAAAAACCTCCGTACAGCATTTTTTTCTTACCCAACTTTATTTTATACTAGTTGGAGACAGATAAGGTACTCTGGCTAACCCTGAATAAAATAGAGTTGCAACAGTCTAAACATGAAGTTATAAAAGCATGAATGACAGATCCTAAATCACATCCAGAAAGAAAAAACTTTACTTTAGATCAGTGGTTCCCAAACTTTTTTCCATGAGGACCGCCTTGCCCGCGTCAAAGACAAGCCAGGACCCCCCAACCCCAACTCCTACATGCATACACACATTAAATGTGATAATGTACAAAATTTATACAGACATAAAGTTCTAACTTTTGTATGGAGTTCTGATTATACTGTAGGGTGTATTATTAGGATTTTATAAATGTAATTTTTACAAATAAAATCTTGTTAACCTCACAACCTCAGCACAGACAAAATTGTGGGGACCCCCATGGGGGTCCCAGACACTAGTTTGGGAACCACTGCTTTAGACAACCGTCTAAGATGGAGAAGACAAATGACGCATCCCCATATACATGACCATCAAAACTAAATCTTGTCAACTTTACACAGATTGACCACTGAGCTACACAAATAGGTAGTAAGATCACCAAAATCAACAGTAGAGCCATTAGCATGAGTTGGTATGAATGACCATGCTAATTTTCCATATTGTGACATCACAATAAGGGACATTTTCAAATGGTTCATAGCAGCAGATGATTCTTGACACCAAAATCTGAAAGAAAACAGATGAACGGTTTTTATTAAAGTTCAGAGTGGTTATAGCGGCAGTAGAGACCCTATGGAAACACAAGGGGATGCAGAAATTGAGATTTACAAAATATGTTCCCGTTTAAATCTACCATGTAGTTCGTGAGATTGTTTTTTGTTTAAAGACAAACGCAAATGTAGCGATGGTGGCAATAATCTTTTTGTCTCAAACATGAGAAGTAGTTTTCTGTCTGAATGCCGTCAATGCACACTTTGTAAAGGAGGTTATTTTATGCTGGGTAATAATCAACTTGGTCCATGTTCATGTCTGTCACATTATTAAAGCTGTTTGTAGCATGAAAGCTGTGATTAGAAAAGCCACCAAGCACTTCTGGCAAAGGAGACGAACAAACGAATGGAAACAGTAATGAATTGTCTATACCTCCCAGAGCTTTGTATGGTACATGAAGTCATAGCTCAGCAGCAGGATCCTGAAGCAAGAATCTGCATTTGTTATAGACATGTAAATGAGTCACATTCAGTACGAGTGTGGAATCTTGAGATTAAAACACTCCTTCACTAACTTTGTGTCTACTCCAATGAAGATCTGCTCGTTCAAATGCAAATGCATTTATTATAAAAATAGAAATACATAAGGTTCTAAAAATACATTTATACATTAGAAACGGTTGTAAACTACACTGCCTGGCCAAAAAAAAAGTCGCCACCTGGATTTAACTAAGCAAATAGGTAGTAACCTCCAATTGGATAAGGACTGCATGGGTGATTATCTTCAGCTGGCAACAAGTTATTTAACCCCAACTGGTGCAATGAATTGCTTCTCATTTCTCAAACAACCATGTGGAAAGACACATCTGGTGGTCGTGGAAAATATGTCTGAGAAGGGTCACATCATTGGCATGCATCAAGCAGAGAAAACATCTAAGGAGATTGCAGAAACTACTAAAATTGGGTTAAGAACTGTCCAACGCGTTATTAAGAACTGGAAGGATAGTGGGGACCCTTCGTCTTCGAGGAAGAAATGTGCCCAGAAAAAAATCTTGAATGATCATGATCGATGATCTCTTAAACGTTTGGTGAAATCAAATTGATTAAAAACAACAGTAGAACTCAGGGCTATGTTTTAGTGAAAGCTTTAGCTAGTGAAAGTAGGAGAATTTCCACACGGACAATGCGAAGGGAACTCAAGGGATTGGGACTGAATGGCTGTGTAGTCATAAGGAAACCACTAACCAGTGAGGCAAACCAGAAAAAAAAGGCTTCAATTTGCTAGGGAGCATAAATATTGGACTCTGGAGCAATGGAAGGTCATGTGGTCTGATGAGTCCAGATGGACCCTGTTCCAGAGTGATGGGTGCATCAGGGTAAGAAGAGAGGCAGATGAAGTGATGCACCCATCATGTCTAGTGCCTACTGTACAAGCCTGTGGGGGCAGTGCTATGATCTGGGGTTGCTGCAGTTGATCAGGTCTAGGTTCAGCAACAGTAAGTGCTCCAAGAATGAGGTCAGTTGACTACCTGAATATACTGTAGGGCTTAACGAGCTATCATTTTTGGACTGAGATTGCGATTTCAAACAATGCTAGCTTGTTATCGTCAAAGCTGCGGTTTTTAGTAACACCCCTGACTGACCCAAGATCTGTTGTCAACTATTTTAGACATCTGGGGTTTTCCCATGTGTTACAGCGGCAGCAGAAAGCGCAGGGGACACCGATACTGGAGCTGAGCCCAGCTGACAGAGCTGCACATTTTGGTTATTTTCCCGTTTTTTCTTCTTCCATAGCTCTGCTCTACTACAACAGCCGATATTAAATGTGACCGTCTGTCTCTGCCACGAATGTTCTGTTTGTCTCTCAGCACCATGGTTGAGTGACAGACAGAGAGACTGATTCTCCAGTAGTGGAACAGGATTTACCATAATTACACTAAGTGAACTTGAAAGCGCAACTTCTCTTCTTTTAAAAACCCACTGGCTGATTCTACTCGGCTCCCCCTAAAGCTAGGCATGAATTTAAGCCGGCCAATCAGTCGGCAGTGGGTGTGCTATAGGTTACCTCAGCTCCAGCCGGACCACCGGGGAGGACGTCTGAAGAAAAGGTCGGTTGAACACTAAAAAAAAAGCTGGCTACCCAAATGTGAACACAATACACACTACCTAGTTGGGTCTGTGCTAGCCCAGATGTGAAAGCACCATTAAAGCACTTGTCCACTGGTCCAACGTCCACTTTTCAGATAAAAGTAAAGTCTGCAGAGTCTGGAGGAAGAGTGGAGATGCTCAGATTCCATGTTGCTAAAGGTCCAGGCTAAAGTTTCCACAGTCAGTGATGATTTGGGGCATCATGTCATCTGCTGGTGTTGGTCCACTGTGTTTTCCTCTCCCTTTGTGTAACAGTTCAGGAGTATGCTCATGTGAATTTATGATCATCCTTTTGTGAGCACCTAGTCTTGGCTCTAAGTTATCAC
The DNA here is from genome assembly GCA_006937985.1 of Aphyosemion australe. Taxonomy (NCBI): domain Eukaryota; kingdom Metazoa; phylum Chordata; class Actinopteri; order Cyprinodontiformes; family Nothobranchiidae; genus Aphyosemion; species Aphyosemion australe. The sequence goes on from SSNS01000225.1 coordinate 210,591, forward strand.
AAACATGCTCCACCGGTTTTATTGGAACACTGGAATGCATTGATTGATGCAGTGTCCCAATGCTTTTGGTAATATAGTGTATGAGTCCTGTGCCTTTAGTTGAGTGGAAGTATGAGTGGATGGCAGCTCACACAGACTAGTTATTCCTGTATGCATTTTGGTGTGCATCCAGATTGATGCTGTTGATGAGGGCCAGAACCAGCCATTAGAAGAATGCTTTTAAACTGGGGCAGTAGTTGACCTCCTAAAGCAGACAGGCACCACTGCTTGAAATGTTAGAAACGTTTGTCACAACCTCAGTAAGTTAATGAATAAATCTACGACACATACTGTGTGTATTAAATACTACCTTGCAATAAATTCCTGATTTACCACAAAGGCCATCTGCTACTCTGGTACTTAGCATTTTATGTAAAACTTCTAAAAGCTTGAATTGACTTAATGCTATTTCTGAAACTGACTCCCATTGCTGGCATGGATCCTCCTACTCAGCGGGGTTGGCACTGATTGTGACATTGATTATGCTGCATCCAGATGATTGCTCTCAAGTGTTGTAGGACCGCAGCCACCCGTGGAGTTTAGAAAAGTGGCGCTAATGGCGAGAACATTGATTTACCTACTTTATGCTGTCTGTCTCACGCTCTGTCTTAAAATGATTTATTAAACATCCTAGTTCGGCAGCGAAGGGGACATTTAGAAAAATGTCCTGCTGATAGGTTGACATTTAAAATAGAATTAAACAATGTTTCAAAAATATGTGGAAGATTTATTGTCAGGGATTTTACAAGTTTTAAATGTGACCCTTAAGGCATCAGTAGATGTACAATCGAGTTTATGCAAGTTAGGGAATTAATTAAAAATCATCAAGTCACCTTTTTTCTCCAAAATCAAAGTTTGGTTACACTCAACACTGTTTACAAAGATAACCAAAACATCTATTGGTGTTTAAAATCTTTGAAGGCTATGTGCCTCCTGAATGGTCCAAATCAACACTGATTGTGGTGTTAAAACAGACTTTCTGTTGGTCCACTTCACATGTACTCCACTCAGGGATAACGAGGAGTTTTTGGCTTATTGAAGCAGCTGAATTCAGTGTTTTTTTGTGTCTGAAATTTGAGTCGTTTTTGAGTGAATCTCATTCAGTTTGTTTCTCTGCTGCAGTCCAGTCTGTTCCCACTCAAGCTGAGTCTCCTATTTTGTAAGGAATCCATGGCCTTACAAATCAGCACAGCGGGGAACCAACAACATCAGCAATTGGCTCGCCAGATCAAATGAAATAACAAGAAATGCCTGAAAGTACAACTTGTATAAAACGGTGTTGGGCATTTCAAGCAACATTTTTAAAAAAACTTTTTAGTAAATTTTAAATTATTTAAATAATAATCTACTTGAAAAAGACATTCCTACTGTGCTTCCCTGTCAGTGTAGGCAGGTTAATTTCCTGGGCTGAATCCCATTTCCAAGCGTTACCTCTACTCCATGGCCATTATCTACAAGTTGCAAAGAGTACAGCCATGACCAAATATTTGAGAATGACAAATATTAATTGTCACAAAGTTTGCTGCTGTTTTTTCTGGTATCAGCTTCCATAAACTCCAGAATGATCTGAGGAGCAATCAGCTAAATTCCAGTTCATTATACACTCATTGGCCACTTTATTGGGTACACCTGTCCAACTGCTCGTTAACGCAAATTACTAATCAGCCAATCACATGATTGTCTGGAGCTTCTGAATAAAGGATCATCTGGAGTAAAAATGGTGAGTGCTCCCATCTGTCCTGTGTCCTCCAACAGTAAAGCATCTTTAGACCCTTTGTGTGTTTGTTTGGGGGGGCGCGTCTCCTCCAGCATGATGGAAGACCAGGCCAAAAGGCTATAGTCAGAAGTAAGTGGATGAATGAGGTCCATCAGTCATCTGGACCGGAAGATGCTTCTAGTCATAACTTAGTAACCATAAAAATATCTTAAAAAGGGATCTACAAAAACACCAAAGCAGAAAACCTTTTGAGAACTGACGCTCATCATTTAAAAACAATCCACATTACAAAAATATTTAGGACACCTTTAAAGGCCAGAGAGAAAGGAGACAGTAATTTGAACTTAGCCTACTGTTTAGTGGCCGGAACTCACCTCTAGCATCAAGATACAAGGACCAATAACCTGTCCCTGAGTTTTTATGACAGATTTAAAATACTTTGCTCAGGACCAAAATGGTTGAAGTCATTCTCACACTGATTGATTTCACCTTTTGTGGAGCTGAAATGTTGAAAATGATGATGAATACAAATGTGGGTTTACATTAAATTGAAAGAGAGGAAGAGCTGATCTGACATCACACCATCACAGTAAAATAGAAAAATTACAGGTTTCTCTCAGTTCGTCCTGCAGTGCATTTAATAAAAGTTTAAACATCCAGATGAGTTATTTACTCATGAATATGAAATTAAACTGTACCAAAGTATTTTGGCTAACTTTAGGCTCAACCCCAAAATATTTGGCAAGAAGGAAAAGTTTCTGTAGAAATAAAGTAATAATCAGTGTTAAATATGTGTTCCAGTTTCCTCAAGGGACCAGTTCAAGCTTAAAGAGTGAAAGTACAGATTGTGAAATTGGTCTGTGTTGTAGTGGCTCTAAATCAGACAGAAGATACAAAACAACAACATTCTGAAGATGGAATGAAAAAAAAAAAAAAGATAATTGGTTATAAAAGCGCACAAAAGTAGAGATGAAAATGGGTTCAATGAAATAAGATGTCGTGTCTGCTTTGCCCTCTGCCATAACAAGGTTATCGGACTTGATAAACGAGTTTTCTAAGAGGTTAAGTGGTGTCATGTTTTCATGCTATTTCTGGGTATTTACTTTTGATTTTTAAATCTGTTTCTGCTCACGGTCATTTGGAGCAGCTAGTGTGTTAAGATGATTAATGCTCTTTGAACTCAATTTATCACTCTTGGCCACGTCTGTGTTAGGGTTGCTTGTTCGTGGATAACATGATCAAGATTTTTTTTCACCATGATTTCTCCTTGAGTTGGGGAAACTCAACCCAGATATCATGTTTAGGGAGACTGCAGATACTGATTCCTGTCAGCAGGTGGTTGTGATTTTGAGTAATGATCAAAACTTGAGAGAGAACACATGGTGAAACCAAAGTTATTTTAATTACACTAGATTCAAACTAGACCACTATAAAACAATGCAAGCCTATTTAGACTGGATAAATGATGTTTGTAACATTCAGATGTTGTTGTAAAACATGTAGCCACCTACTGATTACATTATTCTGGTTGATTGATATGTCACATAAAACAAACACGACTAACATCTCTGCTATAAAATGGAGCTTGGATGTCTTGAGAGGGGTGCATGCGTATCATGCGTATCAGAAAACCAAACTATTGCCCTAAATAGACTGACGTTCTTTTTAAATGCATGTAAACGCATTGCTGAAGGCAAACTGGTTCTAGTTGTGCTGAAGCACCCAGATAACGCAGTAGGAACCCGACTTCATCTGCATGTAAACAGCTCAGTCAAGCTGATCCCGGTAACTTCCGGAAGTGACGAAACTGCAGTAGCGGTCGTCTGATAATATCATCGCCACAAAGTAACATGTTTAACACCATCAAACAGGACAGTATGTACAAAATAAGCTGTGCTGCAGTAGCCTAGTGAACTAGACCAAATTCTTGCTTTGCAAAGTTTGGTCTATGAATGCTTCATTGGAACCCTCGCAGCCTGATCCACTGCTGTGGCTGTCCAATCACAGCTCGCTATAGTTTTGGTTGGGCCAATCACAGCGCTCTATATTGTGGGCCAATCACAGAGCGGGAGTAGCCAATGACGTCAGCGCTGCGGCCGCAAACACAAACAACATGGCGGCAATGCAGGAACCGCGTTCGTTTGAAACGGCTTTGTCATCAACATTGGATTATTTAGACTCCAACGTGCGTAAGTCTGTCGGCTATACTTAGCGGCTTCTTATTTTTAATCAAACAAAGTAGTGCAATGTCCCAGTACACCTGATATTCACATGTTTTTCATACAGAAACGACAGAAATCATTGATGTTAGACGCCATTGCTGCCTCCCGCTTTTCCGTCGTCACTCTGATTGGTCCTAGCGCTATCCAATTGCGTGCTGACAGTTTGAAAGACAACCGTAGGTCCCGCCCCACGACTGAGAGCCGTCAATGGTTCGTGGCCAGACTATATATTCACATATATAGGATGGCTTGCCAGGCTAGTGCTGCAGCGTTGTTGTCCATTCCTTTAGCCATTGTGCATATCCTGTTTTAACTTTGTCTGCTTCACTCTCACGTTTGTTTACTATTTGTGTTGCTATAAGCTAACCAGAAGAATGCCGACACGAAAGGGCCATGTCGCCACCTACTGTACCGGAGTGGAACGAACTTCATTTGAGAGGCTCCCAGTTTATGTTTTTTAGATCAACCTAGATCAACTAACCCCTACTGCACACTGAAAGCATCAGCGGCGCAGAAAAGCAGCGGAACGTCGTTGCTTCAAATAGAATCCATTATAGTCTATGGGCATGTTTTCAGACGTGTCCCAGAAGCGGCACGCCGCGCAGCTAAAAGTAGGATCGAGTTCTATTTTTGCCGCGTGCCGCTTCTGGGATGCATCAATTTCCGCAGTTAACATAGGGCTAGACAGGAAATCACACTTAGTTTCAGTGTAAAATGCCTGGCAATTTTCAAAATAAAAGTCTATTGCAGTGATGCAATTTCATATCTATGTAGATTACGTCTATATGTGTGACCTCACGGCTTATTTACTTGCCGCATCGTTAGAGAAGTGCAGCGGTGTGTTTTTCATGGCTTTAATCCTGGCAGTAGAGTGGAACAACATTATAGATGACATCAAACAGCGATGTCACACGTGAGTTCCTTCGTTTTGGTTTAATGGCGGATGGCATAAACAAACCGTGACCCTTGAAGTATCGAGGGCTCTTGTGATCTCGCGAGTCAAAGAGAGGAGGATGATGGAAGTCTCGAGGGATTTTGTGATTTCGCGAGTCCAGCGAGGAGCGTGGCAGTGAAGCCGCTTTGCGGCTGAGATTCTCCTGGTGTGCACTGGCAAGTAGCAAAAATCACGAGTAAACCGTTCCGCTGCCGTTCTGCGACGCTGATTCTTCCAGTGTGCAGTAGGCTTTAGATGCACATGTAAACGCACGGAATGTTTCTCTTCAGTAAAATATTTGTTTCAAAAAGAGTTCCTGCACACTACATCACAAGGTGTGTTAAAAAAAGAAAAATATAATTATAGAGGGAAATTAGAGGTGAGATGACTGGGGTTATAACTAAAAATAATGGAAGCATGTTTTTGGCATCATGTGGTACCGGTGTGTTTCAGCATCATTCTGACAGCTATACTTTTGACTTTGACATGAAAACGTCTTGATAGACTTAAGCATGGTAATAGAAACACTTTACATCCTCTGACTAAATATGGAGATGATAAACATTTAGGTTTGGCACAAACAGCAGGTAATGTTGTGAAAAATAGTTTAAAGATCATCTAAAATTTGATTTAAATATTAAGTCTAAATAGAATCTTGGCAAAAAGCTAGAAACTTGTTTTTGTACAACTGCTGAATGTTAAAGTCAGTAGAAGTTAAATAAGCTGTAGGCTGTTGTTTATTCTTCACTGAGCAGATATGAGTGCTCTACTCATAAAACGTATTAGCACATTAATTATTGCTAAATAAACATCACTCACCCCTGTAGCATTTTCTGTTATGCGGGCCTAATATCAATTATCCAAGACGTACTTGGGTAAGCTTCTATTAAGGAAACATGACTTAGGTTGAATTAAAATTTGTTGATATATTGTTATAATCTAATATATGTGACCCTCTTGACGCTCTAAAACCGTGTTTAAACACAGACACATCATGGCTCTGCTCTCTTTCACATGAGGATCCTTTATCACCTTGACTTGATCAGAAAAGATGATCATAGGTTGATGAACAGCACTGTTGATTGGCAGCTGTAGGAAAGTGAAGAAAGCTAAACTTTTACTTACTACATGTGGAAGAAGAAACTTGTTTTTTCTGTTATAGCTTTTCTAGACTGCAAGCTGTGTTTAAATTGTGAATATGAACAAAGCTTAGCACAACTTTTCAAGTGAACACGTAAGCATTTTGAATGTGATTGATTATTTAAAATATTATTACTTGTGATTCAGACAGAATCTTTGTACTGAATTACTTAAGGTGCTTAAAACAAATCAAAGTACGTACAAGTGAGTGTAAAGATGCAAAAAAACTGCAGAGACATGGAAATCTTTGTCTTTTACTCAAACAATAAAGCTAGCATAAGATACTTGGAAAATATCAGAAAACATAATGGAAAAAGGTTTTTTATTTTCAGGCATCTAGACAGGAAACTAGTCTTCTGAGAGAATGCTGCCTGACCAATAAAAACAAACACCATGCCACCTGTAGTTTTCATTACCTAGAATTTCATCAACGGAGCAAAAACGAACTGAATTACAATAAACTATTATTATACAAAATGAATACCTGGTGGTAGTGGTACATAATGTCTGAGTGATTGTAGAGTAACAGTAAGCTTCTACTGCTTTCCAGGAAACATGTCTAACTTTGTAATTTCACTGCTTACTTTGTGTTTGGTAGCTGCTATGAGAAAAGCAGCAGGACTCCAAATAAAAAAATGCTTTAGCAACAATTCAATAATAAAAAGTTGCAGGTACTCATTGCAGGCCCATACGGGTTGGAAGAAAATGTTTTCAGATACAACCCCGTCTCCAGTCCAGTTCCAGAAAATGCTTTGAGATTAAATGACCTAAGAGGGAATTTAACTCATTCACTGCCATTGACAACTTAGTCATCAATTGCATTTTTCACGGGGTGGGCGTCGAAGCGAGCCCCTGCACCGTGAGAACAAACATCACGTGTCTAAAGCTGATCTTCATCCGTGTATGTCATACATCACGTGATCAGGAAGCGGAAAATCAATTAATTAGAAGATCGTTTTGGGACGCTGCTGTGAAAAAAACGACGCGCCAACTGGAAATGCTTCTGCAGCTCACACTTCGGCAACAGATTGTGAAAGAATGGATAAAGCTAGAAATACGGCGATTCTTCCTGATGTAAGAAGTGAGTCTACTCTTTCTTTTGGTAGTTTCGGCGTTTACATGATCATAGAGCACAATGTTCTGTGACTCTTCAAAAAACAGTAAAAATGCTCAAAAACGTTGGCAGTCAGGGGCTTTCTGATCAGAAAATGGCTGTGACCCTTACTTTATATCACTCTTTTATCAGCCATAACACTTAAAAACATTAAACTTACCTGAACACTTTGATTCCAGTTTTTACAAACTGTGTTGGGCAAGAAGTAAAATAACATAAAATCTGTAATGTCATTTTCACATTTTACAAAGAACAATGACATTAGAAGGTGCAGTCAACTCAGTGTGAGGCACACAGGATTAAAAGCTAATTTTAGCTGAGCAGACTTGTTGCAGATTGCTGCTTGTCCTTCCTGGAAAATCTACTTTGTGGTCTTACCTTTCCACCAGATGTGAAAGCAATATGTAACATACGTAAAGTGTAGCCAAGCATCCTAGAAGCATAGGGACGCATCACTTATGCCTTTAGTCTATTTTTTACGTGCAACCCTTCAGCAGTTCAGATTGGGCCAGACAGGAAGTCAAACACAAACGCAGTGTAAAACATCCGGAAACGTTCAAAACAAAAGTTGTGCAAATTTGCAATTGCCTAACTAGTAAAAAAAAGTTGTAATTGTCTGTGAAATCTTAGCTGAAGTAGCTGAAGTAAACAGATATATGGATATATGCTGCCATATTGGGCGATGGTGGCAGAGGAGTTAAGTGGCCGCCTTGCAATCAGAAGGTTGCAGGTTTGCACCCCACTCAGTCTGTCGCTGTCGTTGTGTCCTTGGGCAAGACACTTAAGCCGGGCGTACACTGTGCGACTTTTTCACTTTTTTGAGCCGATTTTCTCCTCGTGCGAGAATCTACGAGCTCGGGACGAGTTTTGCGCTGAGCGTCGTGTAGTATACAGGGGGTTACGAGAGGCGATTAACACCACATGACCAGCTGCCGATCAGCAATTGTAAGCTCCGACGGATTTTTGGCGTGCTTGATATTTTGCTCGTCCCTCGTGAGGGTATCGCACTGTTGAAGCGGCGCTGCGAGTGTCTGTGACCCAAAAAGTATCAGAACCGCACACGGCGCATGCGCAAACACAGAAGCAGTAGCGTAAATGAAGGAAGTGGAAGCGAAAACAAACCAAAAGGCTAACCCACTTTCAAAATAAAAGCAGCGTTGCTTTGTTTTGATGAAAAATAAACTTTTTTTCTTCAGTTAACAGCGGGAAATGCTGGTAATTTATCGATTTTGATCAAAAGTGGATCAAATATAATACAAATAATATGTTTTCATTGTTATTTTGTTATTTAAGGAACAAACCAGACTTTTATTTTTATGTCAGATTGATTTTTTAACCGTAACAACAAGCAGCTTTTGCCATGAAGCAACAGAGTACGCTTCTATTCCAAATGCCGTCCTCGTCCTCCCATACTCAGACCAACGTGTTGCGTCATATATACTTTTTTTTAGCTGCGACGAGTTCATGCCAGACGTACAGTGTGAGCAGTCAGGTCGCATCCGAGAAGTGGGTCGTACAGTGTGAGCACATGACTCGTGAGATTTGCTCTGCGAGGAACTCGTACAGTTTGAGCTGAAGCTGAATGCTACGAGTGAAAAAGTCGCACAGTGTACGCCCGGCTTTAACCCGCCTTGCCTGCTGGTGGTGGTCGGAGGGACCGGTGGCACCAGTGTACGGCAGCTTTGCCTCTGTCAATGCGCCCCAGGGCAGCTGTAGCTACGATGTAGCTCATCCCCACCAGCGTGTGAATGTGTGGATGACTGATTGTGTTGTGAAGCGCCTTGGGGGGTTGTAGAACTCTAAGAAGGCGCTATACAAATACAGGCCATTTATCTTTCTCCTAGCTTGTTATAGGGTGCAGTTACGAAATAATGCCTGATCATTTCGTGAACTCGCAGGAACAGCTGTGTGATATGCTTTTGCTCCTGTTTTGTGTCTGAAATGCTCCCGGTGGAAAGGCATTATCTACAACGCATCTATTACGTTATGAGCCGCTTGGTGGAAAGCCAGGGTTAGAGAGGAGGATCCATGAAATGCAGAAATACTTAAGAGTGTGGTTCTGAGGAGAGGCTGTTGGTGACATTCTACAGAGCCACCATAGAGAGCGTCCTAGCGTTCGGCATCACAACATGGTATGCAGGGTGCTCAGCTGCAGACAGGTAAGTACTGCAAAGGGTCATTAGCACAGCCCAGAAGATAACTGGCTGCTCTCTGCCCAGCCTGGAGGACATTGCCAACTCCCGCTACCTCAGTAGAACAAGAAATATCATCAAGGACTATTCTCACCCCAGTAACCATATGTTTGACCTGTTACGGTCAGGCCGACGGTAACAGGTCACATAAAACCAGGACAAATAGATTCAGAGATAGCTCCTTTCCCAGAGCTATCACCGTAGCAAACAACCACAAAACCAGATGAACCTGTTAACCCGAACATCACATTTACCGTCTAATATTGATAAAGTGCAATAATATTTATATGTGCTCTCTCAGTTTCACTCAATATGCAAATATTCTGCACACAATAGGGACCTGCAATGCTGCTACTCTATATTTTTGTACATATTACTGTTTGTAATGCTGCTACTCAAATGTTTGCACATATTACTGTTGATTTTACATTTATTTGATCGAATTTGATTTGATTGATTGTGTTGATTTTACATTTATCCTGCACCAAATGGAGTGGCACTCCAATTTCGCTGTACCCTGTACGACAATAAAGTCTATTCTGATTCTTAGATTATTCTGTTAAAACATTTTTGGTGTAATTTTTTACAAACTCCCAGAGTGACTAATCAGCTCTTTCCTTGTAAATAGTTTTGCTGTTCAGCACTTTGGTGCTATCTCAGCTGTTTGCTAGGTGCAGTTGAATAGAAATTAATATTGACATATGAACTTATATGAGCCAGTTAGTCATAGTTAACCATACTTCATCTTTTTTGTTTGTCTCAGGTAATGTTAGCTGCTTCCTACTGGTCCTTGTTGGCACCAGCAATCGACATGGCAGAGGATTCTGGGAAGTACGGTTCATTTGCCTTCCTTCCAGCTGCTGTGGGATTCACACTCGGGGCAGCTTTTGTTTACTTTGCTGACCTCCTCATGCCCTTGCTGGTAAGATCCCAATGTTTGCAAAAGTTTTCTAACAACTCAGTGATGAGAAATATCATGTTTGGAATGTGCAGAAATGCCTTTTACATCAAACTAGTATACAGTACACACAGATTACTTTAGAGGAGCCTCCGATGAGAAGTTTGTACAAATGTTTGATCATCATCTGAGGTGACTCATGGTTGGTTGGAGACTGAACAAGGTACCTGCAGCACTCTTTGTGCCTCTTAGATAATTGCTTAATTGCTGTTGAGTGCAGCTGCTGGTTAATGAATAGAAAACATGACAAAGAAAATTAGTCAGAGCCAAGTGCTTGTTGAAGGTTTCTTACGGGTTTAATCAGTGAGAAGTTCTTTACTGCACTTTCCAGTAAAATTCATAGTAACAACTTTGTACTTGTGTGATTTTCAGAATCACTTCTGCACACCAGTCAGAGCTGATTACAGACTTACATAACCCTAACTGATTCCTAGAAAGTAGGTATTGTTTGTTGAATAAGGTAAATCACAAATGTAGAAGTTTAAACATAATCAAATGTACAAACTCAGCTTTTCTTCATAGACATAAAGGTTGGCCTAAAGTTTCCTGAGACCAAACTTTCCTCTAGTTATAAAATCTTTTGTTTTACGTCTTCACTGCTTATGCAGAAAATCACAATTCATCTCCTACTGAACATGCACACACTTGCCATAGCAGCATCAAAAGATATAAACAACTGTTCTCTTGGTATGGGATGCCTGGTTTTAACCTTGTCTCACCATAAGGGAGTGCCCTCGAGTACAAAGCCCATTATTAAACCACTATTGATTATATGCTGTTGTTCATTTAATTAGCTGCTTTCCTAATGCTTGACTCCATGTTAGGACACCAAAAATGTCATCACCCTATTGAAATGTTTGATCTCCATATTTTATAGCAGAAATTATCATTTGAATTGCACACCAGTGGGGTTGTGAGGTTGGATGATGATGATGGTGATGCATCATGTTCCTGCAGACACATTTCCTGAAGGTTTTAGGTGTTTTCCCAGAACAGGAAGACCACACTTCTCATCCTGACTGGGAAAAACCTGTTTCTTGGTGATAAAGATGATGGTATAACTGAGAGTGAAACCAATACTGTTCCGGTTGATTGTTGAGCGGGAGAAGGCTTTTGACCACTTCTTGTGAAATTATGTGCACCAAAATGCCATCTTGTTTTGAGTCATTCAATCAAGAGTCATTTTTTCATTGTAGTTGTACTTGACCAGGGCTCCTTTTTGTCAAAATTTAGCTTCAGAGTTTCCAGTTGACTTGACATTGGATCACATCCTTTTGCAGATGATTCCATTCTCTTGTCTTTATACACCGTTAGTTATGAATTATGGGCTCGACACACGGGAGGCGACATCGCCTCTCCTCCATTCATTTTCAATGAGACATGCGCGACAAAGCGATAATCGCGGGTCTCCCTCCTGCTAAGCAAAACGCGAAAACGCGCATGTGAAATTTTGCGCTTGTGCATGTGTCGTGCACACGCGAGCCAGCGATGCGATCCCAGAAAGTTTTCATTGCTGTCGCTCAGACAAGGACCAATCAGCGGAGGTTTCATTGACTGACCAATGAGTGGACAGGATGCTTCTCAGTACATCTCCGGGTAAACATGAAGGAAAAGTTAATACTTGCCGTGTCGGATGTCCCAGAGCTTTACAAGACTTCACTTAACTCTAGCAAACAGAGGCGTTGCTGGTTTTTGCTGCTGGCCGCATGTCGCCTCCCATGTGTCAGGCTATCAAAATGATAGCGATGAGTTTAGCTGATCACAGTAGTTTGTCACCTCACGTGTGTCGAGCCCATCAGAGAGTGAAATAGTTGGGAGTCTGAAGCCATGGTTCCCTGATGGTAAATGGTGGAATATTGGAGCCTTGTATACAAGATGGGATAGAACAGTATGGGAGATGGGGTATTTTGGTGGCAACTGATAAAAAAAGCTCCTTCAACCATGCCTGCATTTGAATAGCACCACCAACATCACTATTCACTTTACATCAAGTTCCTTCAGGCTACAAATTATTTGCTGCCTTAAATAACTGAATCAATTAACTTTTAATGTCTACCAGTGTACTAACGGATCAGTGTAATGAAATAGAAATGCATTATTTCTGGATTAATTCAAGCAAGAAATTATGAGCTAAATTGTTGGGACAGTTTCTCAAATGTTTACTTTCTACAAAAAAAATGCTGTCCTCATACAACCACTTATATTTGTCTATTAATATAAGCACCGTTTCTATTTTCAGCAACATATTTTTAAATTTGTTTTCACCTTTAAGAATATAGAAAAAGCTAAATATATTAAAGAGCTAAGAAATCTGTTTTGAAAATTTTTTTAAAAAATCAGATCTACTGGAAATGTTGCTGATCGTTCCTCCGGCAACGTCTCTGCGTCTGGTTTGGGTTTAAAACAACAGAAATGTAGAGAAACAAACAGAGAGAAGGCAGAAATGTGATGCTGCTACTAGAGTCAGAACAGCTGTTGCCTTAAGCTCCGGCAGTCACACCAGGACAGCAGCAATGACAAAAATGACTTATGAGGGTGAGAATGATGACGTCATCATGCACACACACACACACACACACACACACACACACACACACACACACACACACACACACACACACACACACACACACAAATCTAGGGATTACTTATCCCACCTCAAAATAAATAGCTGGTATCTCTAGACTGTAAGTATTGCTCTGGAATTCAGTTCCTTATGCTCAGTAAAACATTTCTGACCTTATTTTCTTCCATGTTTTCAAATTTAGTGCATCACTATAATAAAACCAACATTTCTGTTCTTTATGATCACTCTGGAATTTTATTCGACCTTCGATTTGCTAGGTGCCAAATACATTTTTTTGTGTTTAAATTAAATGGGAAGATTTTTTTTATATCCTAATCTAGTCTATCTTAATCTAATCTTTTCTATTCTAGTGGTGTCATCTGTAATCCAGGTTTGACAGAATGTTAGAAAAAAGAAAAAAAAGTTAATCCTGAAGAATTGCCAATGCAGTTACTATCCTAATTTTAAAGTCCAACATACATCAGCTTCCTTTTATTAATTTAGTTATGCTAATATGACATAATTTTACATTTTCCAAAGCTAAAACAAAATGTCTGTGTTTTAATAGAGAAAATTTATGACAAGATCAAGATTAATGTTGATGCTTCTAAAAGAAATGATCAACACATTAAATCAGTTACATTTGTTCTTTGGGGCCCGAGGGTCACCCAATTTGGGGACTTTAGGGGAAAAGAAAAGTTTAGCAGCAAACTTCATGCCCCATATATCAATAAATATCATCAAGTTGCATCTAGAAAATCTGCAGAACCTTGGCTACAAGGCCATATAATTCTTTTTTATATGCTCCAAACACAACTAAAACTAGAATTAAATGAATCACGAAAAGTCACTTTTAATGCAGCACCACTGTGTGAAAGTTTTTGCCACATTTCTGTCTCCTGCACTGCTAGACTTTTCATTGTACACACATCCAGTATATCATTTTGTAGCTAAGGTCCTGCTGATTCTAAATATGTCTCACAACATTCTACACCTAAGTTTCATCGAGATATGTGCCAAAGAAAAAAAACTACGGTAATTTTCCAGCAGAGCGCTAAAAAAGTTTCTTACCTTTGATGTTTTGCCTTGAAAAGTTTGTATTATCCAGACTTTCTCATCATTTACTACTAGCTCTACCTCTTTTGTCAAACAGAAAAATGTTTAGAGAGAGAAAAAATACATTATGACCGAAAACAGAGGCTTAGAGCTCAAAAATCCCTGATGGCTAGGCTAGTACCTCATAGGTATATTGTCAATCTCATTTTGGTGAGTAAAGCTTCATTCTATATGCCCTAACAAGCCAAAAAGGTGTCAAACATCCAAATTGACCAATCAGTCACGGCTATAGAAGACTGCGTCATGAAGCGTCTGGAATACCTCCAGATGTAGGGATAAAAATTAAAAATGAAAAATTATAATAAAAAAAAGAAAAAAAACCTGTTGAATTTGATTGCTTAGAATCAATGTAGTCACATACAAATTAAAAATCATTATACAAGGGAAAAAGCATCTGGCACAGATCGTGCCAAATTGTGCAATTTGAGACCTCGCCTGAATTGTCTGTATATAAATCTATGTAAAACAATTTTTTCTTTACTTTATGAAGCTGAAATTTTGAAACAGCTAATGTCAGAATGTAAGACTATGAATTCAGTGAGGTTTGAAGCTACTGCTGCCTTTTTCCAAAGAGGTATTCATCCTGAAATCATTGACAAGTGATAATTGTTATCAGGCGGAAAAGAAAAAAATCTACTTTTTTACAATATTCAATGTCCATTTAATTCAATTCAGTTTATTTATACAGTGCCAAATCACAACAAGAGTCATCTCAAGGCACTTCACAAAGTAAACATTCCAAACCCAGCAGATTGCATCAAGACACTGACTAGTGTCAGTGTGTTTTCAGCAATCCTTATACTAAGCAAGCATGTAGCGACAGTGGGAAGGAAAACTCCCTTTTCCAGAGGATTCCGGCTCAGTATGAGCAGCCATCCTGCTACGACTCACTGGGGATTGAGAAGACAGAGCAGGCACATGCACCCCCCCCCCACACACACACCATATATATCAAGTAGTGTTTCTATGGCTACACTGTGATTTCTTAGTAGTAATTAGAGAGTGGTGGTAGAAGAGAGTAGCAGAGTGTGGAAAGTGGTCAGTATGTCCTCCAGCAGTCTAAGCTTATAGCAGCATAACTACAGAGATAACTCAGGATAACCTAGCCTTTTAGATGGAGGCATGTAGGAGGCAGGGCCAGGGAGAAAAGTCTTTACTGACTGTAGTCCCCTCTGTACACTCCACCTCCCTCTGCTCCCCACTTGTCTAAACCTGGGCTAACATCAGAATTTAACCATAAGCCCTATCAAATAGAAACGTTTTAAGCCTAGTCTGAAATGTAGACAAGGTGTCTGCCTCACGGACTAAAGCTGGGAGCTGGTTCCACAGGAGAGGAGCCTGATAGCTAAAAGATCTGCCTCCCCCATCCCACTTTTAGATATTCTAGGAACCACCAGTAAACCTGCAGTCTGAGAGCCAAGTGCTCTGTTAGGAACATATCAGAACATAACATATATCAGATCACTGATGTATGATGGAGCTTGATTATGAAGAGCTTTATATGTGAGAAGGAGGATTATTTGCACTTCATCTGTGACACATATTCTAATATTTACACATCTCAACAAATCCCACAAGAGATCCCTTTAAAATGAGACCAACATTAATCAAATAGACCTTGTGGTTACAGAAGTATACTCAATTAAGTGTGGGGATATCATTTTCGAGCAGATTTCTCAAAAAAAGGCTTCTTTGAACAGCAGAGTTAACATTTGTTTATTTATAATAATACACAACTTCATTTGAGGAATTTCAACCGATTTTGGGAGGTTTTACTTTTAATTAGGTTCTTAAAAATCTCCTTTCTTAGTTGCTAATTATATTCCACACCACAGACAGGTGCGCCTCCTCATTCTCCTCCCTGTTCCCTCCTGGTTCTGTGTCTCAGTAGCAGTTCTTTGTCCTTTTGCCACTAATGTTGTAAAAAATGTGTTTTCAGATTGTAATCTAGACTAAATTTTGGTATTGAGTTTGATATTAATTTGGATTGATATGGAATATTTAAATGCCAGTTTTCCATCTGTTAATTCATGTAAATTACCAGCAGGCTCCAATTTTCAACAGGCATAGCAGCAGGCAGCCTGTCCCCCGACAGCAGCTGAAGGACCTATTGTTATCAAGACAGACACTTTAAACATAGCAGCGGGTAAAAGCAGCAGCAGCTTGCCAAGCTTCATATAGAATATAAAAAGAACGCTGCCTGAGAATGTCACATCTGAACCAGATGAACCGGGTTTTTGATGAGCCAATTGGCTGGAAGTTCTCCAAGTCATCACAATCACGAGCAGCATGAGAAACTTAGTGAAACCTTTGAAAGACCATCAAAACTAGATAAATTGCATTTCTTGCAGAAATGCGTTTGAATGCTTTATTGCTGAATTTGATAGCTGAAACTGCTGAATTGAAGCTAAACCTAAGCTTAATTGTCAAAATGTGCTGAATGTATTTGAAGTTTTAGGAGCAAAAATTGCTAAAAAGTTTTAAAAAGCCCGAAAAGTAAGTACAGAATAGATAAAAAAAATCCTAAACAGCAGAAAACTGAAATCTCTAAACATAGTTTAAAAAACTGAGTAGCTAAAATGTTTAAACAGCTCATATTTGAGTATAAGTAGTTAAATTTTCACAATTAGTTGAATTGTGAAATTAGCAGGATATGCAAAATTTTGAAACTGATAGCTGAGTAGCTGAACTGAAATAAGCAGTTTTCTGCTGCGAAAATTTAGCGTAATTGTAAAAATGAGCTGAAAAGATTTAGTTGCAAAAAAATCACTAACAAGTGTAATAAAGCCAAATAAGTAAGTGGAAAAAAGAGAACAAAAATCTAAACAGCAGAAAACTGAAATCTCACTACACAGTTTAAAAAACTGGACAGCTGGTATTTGAGTAGGAATAATTTAATAGATAAATTTTCACAATTAGCTGAACTGTGAATTTAGCAGCTGAAACTGATAGATGAGCATGGATTAGAACTGAAGTGAAGTTGAAAATGAGTTCAATTGTCAAAGTTAGCAGAATGAGATAAAAAATAAACAGTTAGAATGAGCAGAAATTGAACTTTAAAGTTTTAAAACTTTCTTAGACAATCAAAGACCAGGCATAGTGGACGGCTTGTTTCCTGAGTCCAAGCTGATCGATTTGGTGTATAACATGTCTGGGTGCGTATTTCTGTTAACTTGGAAGAAGCTTGAACTCTCTCGGCCAATCAGAGAGCAGGGCTGGGGCACGGCTGGTTCCCTGAGACCAAGCCGATCAATTTGATGTATAACATGTCTGGGGGTGTATTTCTGTTAACCCAGAAGAAGCTTGAAATATGTCAGCCAATCAGAGAGCAGGGATGTTGGGGGTGGGGTGGGGGCAATGGGTTCCTAAGACCAAGCCGATCAATTTGATGTATAATATGTGTGGGTGCGTATTTCTGATAACCAAGAAGAAGCTTGAACTCTCTCAGCCAATCAGAGAGCAGGGATGGGTGGGTGGGGGGGGGGGCGAGGGGGGGCAGTGGGTTCATCAGACCAAGCTGATCAATTTGATGTATAATATGTGTGGGTGTGTATTTCTGTTATCCAAAAAGACGCTTGAACTCTCAGCCAATCAGAGAGCAGGGATGTGGGGTGGGGGGGCTCTGGGTTCCTTAGACCAAGCTGAACGATTTAATGTATAATATGTGTGGGTGTGTATGTCTGTTTAGGCAGCAGAAATGTGAATACTCTCAGCCAATCAGGGAGAAGGGATGGAACAGCTGTGGTTTCACACCTTTTTACTGGCTTCTGGGGTCAGACAGATACAGACAGACACACTGACAGACAGACAGAAAGATAGACAGAAAAACCACAATTTTTGGAGTACGTTCATAAATTATAGCTCAAAACGGAGGAAAATCCGTCAGCTTTCATCCAGCACAAGTCTCATTTCCATCGGTTCTACGGTTCTCTCATGGCACTTCCTGAAGTCAAGCAAAGTCTGTTTTTGGCCCTATTCTTTTGAATGGGGGGAGGAGGAGAAAGTCCTGATTGGAAAGCCAAAATCGTACCTCAAGTTTAACCTGTGATTGTAGAAAAACCGTAAAATATATCAAGAAGCAGAGTCATACGAGAATAGTTGAACTTGTTCTGGGTTTGTTAAAAGTTGAATGAAGTCTCTAGGTTGAAGTATGTCAGACTCAATTTTACACTCATTAGAGTTAAATTCAGTTATGAAGTAAACCTCCTTTAACTCTCACAATTATAAGTAAGATAAATAACTCTCAAAGTGCTATTTAAATATGACACTGCTATTTTTCAAGTGTTATTCTACCACTAGCTGTTAATGAAATTTTAACTCTCAACAGTGTTAATATTGTGGTGGCTGTCTCGCCAGGAAGCTAGCAGCCACACTGAAAAACACCAGCTAACTCGTACCTCATACACATCTTAACCCAAATTTAATCATTTCTGCAATCTCTTTAAATCTTTTCTCTGCTTGATGCATGCCAATGATGTGACCCTTCCCAAACAAGCTAACATCTTTTCCACGACCACCAGATGTGTCTTTGCACATAGTTGTTTAAGAAACGAGAAGCAACTCATTGCACCAGTTGGGGTGCCAGCATGCAGTAATTATCCAATAGGGGGCTCGTACCTATTTGCTTAGTTAAATCCAGGTGGCGACCTTTTTTGGCCATGCAGTGTATTTTATTTTGGTATAGTGACAACTAGGGCTGCAGCTATCGATTATTTTAGTAATCGATTAATTTGCCACAGTAATCAATCGATTAATCGAATAGAGACTTTATATTTCCTTATCTTTGATAATACTGTAAAACATGTAAACAGAGCAATAGTGAAAAACAAGTCAGCCAGAATATTTCTATAACCACATTTATTTTTATTCAGCTCCTTTTCATTTGCTGTCTTTAACTCAGTAGCATGTTCAACTGAGAAGGATGGATTTGCCCAGGCCAGTCTGTCAATTGAAGCTGATGAAAGATAGAGAAAAGAAATGTAGTTTACCAGCTAACAATGGTGATTATTTTAATATAATTAAACTCCAAAACAGTTAATATCCATTTAAATGTTTTTCCTTTCTGCACTAAAGATAACACTGCAATGTTACAAATAACTATAACTGAAAATTAAAAACATGCATGCAAAAAGAAAGCTGAAATGCAAACATTTTAGTCTCATGCTGACTTGGGACTTTTAGGAGTGGTGGCTAAATATTTCTCAGTCTGTTAGCATATCTGGTGATACTCAGTTTATCTTCATTTAAACTTTAAAGCACAAACCTTGTCTTAGATCCACAGCTGGTGCCTAAAGCACCTAGATGCTTTGTGTTGAGGTCCTGGGATGTGGAGATCGTGCTGTTGTGAACCACTAGCTTAGCCACTTAGCTACGTTAGCTTAGTGCTACGTTAGCTTAGCGCTAAGCTAGCGATCTTTTCTAGTGGCTTGAGATTGAAATATTCCCAGACTTTGGAAACGTTTTGGGGTTTTCTCTGGGTGTCATCATCCCTTTTGCATTCGCCCTGTTGCTTGCTCTGCTAACTATGATCTGTTGGAGCTGCAGTATGCAGAACAAGCGTGATTGTAGCGTTAAATAACCGGAAGGTCACACCGGAAAAAGACTGAATAACCCGGAAGTGAAAGTAAACAAAGCGTCGATTTTCAAAATAAAAGTCGAACATTTTTTTTAATCGATTTAATAGAATTATTCGATTATTCGTTTCAGCCCTAGTGACAACCCTGTTAGCCTCTCACCAAAAGCAGATCAGAGATGGTGGTAGTGTGTAGAGAAGCTTGGTTTGAAATCAAGGATTTGAGTCATTTGATAGTCAGATTCATCTGGCAAAAGCCAATAATTAATCACTGTAATTTTGAAAAATTGGCACAGTGTTCCCAGATCCCAGAGCAAGCAGTTATCAGAATGCAGCTTTTCAAAATAAAACAGTTCCCAGATCTGGTTCCAAAAAAGGATCAGGCTCAAATTAAGCCCTGTTGTAAAATAGACACCGCTTTCTCACTTAGCCTAAATTCCATACAGTATCTGTATTGTTTACACTGTACAGTGTACACAGGCTAAAGTCGAGGGTACACTAATGTGTTGGAACCCAAGTTTTTTCTCATTTTCTATTCGTGGTTTTGGTGATCGAAGTTTACAATACTAGATTTACTGCCTATGTGTATGTACATGTATCCTTGTTTTTTATTTTTCTTCTAATTATCCTCTGAGTGTTGATGCTGCTGTTACAAGTGAATTTCCCCTCTGTGGGATCAAAAAAGTCTTCTATTCTATAGTGATTAAGTCACACTTTGGACTAGGTTTAGTATTTTACCAATCCACAGGCACATATATATATATATATATATATATATATATATATATATATATATATATATATATATATATATACAGTATAAACAGAAAATCTTGACAGAAACAGAAGAATAATGAGTGAATAGTAATAAGGGTGCCCATGCATTAGCATAAATCATGTATCAAACTTTAAAGCAGTCATTTTAATGAGCCGCAGTGAGGCTCGCCGATCTATCTTTACAGTTGAAGGTGAACTAAAATTAGCCTTTCCTATGTCTCTGTACTTACTTTTAGTTGGTTTGAATCTAGATATTTATAATGTAACAAAAACAGCTCTCAATTCAACTCAGCTCTATTTTTATTTATTTATAAATTTATACATTTAAATGAGTCATCACCTGAAATTTTCACTTTTCCACTTGAAAAAAATGTATATAATGGCTTCCTAATGATATTTCACTGGCCGAAAAGTCGATATTTAAAATTCAGTGCGTTTACATGCACATCAGAAAACCGAACTTTGGCCCTAAAAAGACTAACATCGTTTTTTTTAAATGCATGTAAACGCGTTAGTCAGGCTGAAAGTGAACTTCTTCTAATCGGACTGAAGCACCCAGATAATGTGGTAGTTATCTGACTTCCTTCTGCATGTAAACGGGTCAGCCGAGCTGAACCAAGTAGACGCTCGCGTTCCGGAAGTGACGCGTCCGCAGTAGCACTCGTCTGATAATATCACCACCACAACGTAACACGCGTAACAACATCTAACATCGCCGTACATACCAATAAGCTGTGCTGCAGCATTGTTGTTGTCCATTCTTTCATCCACGGTGCATATCCTGTTTCAATTCCGTCTCATTTACTCCCGCCAGCGTTTGTTTACAAGTTGTGTTGCTACAAGCTAACCAGAACAATGCCCGACGTGAAAGGGCGCATGTTGCCACCTACTGTACCAGAGTGGAACGAACTTCATTTGAGAGGTCGGTTTTCTAAAGGGCATGTAAACGAGGATAAAGACTCGCAGCTTATTATCATAAGTTGGACCAGGATCGACTTAGATGTTGATACTGCACATGTAAACGCACTGATTGACGCATTTGTTTACTCTTGCCTTCTTCAACCAGCTCACATTCACCCCACGAGCACGCGCATTCCAAAACGAGAACTTGAGCTCTGGCCTATATGTCATCACAAAGGCCAGATATAACCAAATATGAGGCCAGCAGCGAACAAACCAGCACAACAAAGCTCATTTCATAACATGAAACGCATAAATTATGTCTTACCGTTGCTGATCCGTGTTACAGGGAAATAAAAGTCCACTTGGTTTGTGTGTTCGATCTTCACAACAGCATGATGAGCCGATGCCAGGCTGTTTAGCTTGCTTTGTTCCATCTAGACTGTTTACAAATCTCCAATGCCACGTCCCATCATTTTCCAGTTTACGGCGCTTCGCTGAAAAAAAACCTCAACAACAAGCGAGGAAGCCATTACGCATCAGGCGAGGCTCGGGCTCGTACTGTTGGATCCCGTAGGTCAGGGGTTCCCAAATTGGGGGTCGGGACCCCCAAGGGGGTCCCCACAAGATTGCAGGGGGTCCCCACAATTTTGTCTTTTCTGAGGTTGTGAGGTTAACAAGATTTTATTTGTAAAAATTACATTTATAAAATCCCAATAACACACCCTACAGTATAATCAGACCATATAAAAGTTATAAATATGTATGTCTGTGGAAAGTTTGTGAATCATCACATTTAATTTGTTTATGCATGTAGGAGTTGGGTTTGGGGGTCCTGACTTGTCTCGGACACGGGTAAGGGGGTCCTCAAAGGAAATATTTTGGGAACCCCTGCCGTAGGTCACTGCCAGGTCGGGTTCAGTTATAACTTTTGTTATTTTGGAGCAAGATGCTGAAGCTGCTTCCTGCTTCCTTCCACCAATCAACACACCCCTCAGTCCTGCGCACGTCCGACACAGCCGAAATATTGCATGTGATCTCGCGAGAAAATATGCCCTTTACAAAAAAGATCAGAAAAGCACATTTTTAATTTATTTTTCCAATACAATTTATGTTAATGGCCTAAAGGACTATAATAGGACGTAGATATCCACGGTATTATAGGTGATGACTCCTCTAAACAACTTACATTGACCAAAGTGCTGCACAGAACAACATAAAAAAAAATAAAAAAACTAAAACATACAAATAAACCAAAAAACACAAGCACAGAAACGGTACAATCATATAACTGAGTAAAAAATAAAATGGTTAAAAGAAAAACTCTGTAACCCAAGGTAAAAGCCAACAATACAAATGTGTTTTTAAAAGGATTTTAAACTGAGCCACACAGGTAGCCTGTCTAATATAGAGCAGAAGATGGTTCCACAGTTTAGGAGCCACAACAGCAGATGCTCGATGTCCTCTACGCACCAACCTGGTGCTTGGGATTACCAGAAGGTTGACTTTGTCCAATATGGTCAAATGTTAGACGTCAGGTATACATTTTCCAACTACTGTTTTAGAAGCTCCAACGTGGAATATCTTTCCAGCTAAATTCTCTTCTTTCTTCACCTTTCCTGCTATTGCTGGATCCAAACTTATGCTGCAGATGTGTGTGAATGCACTCCAACAGTGTTCAATAAAATCTATAATATTTCTTAAAGAATTGAACCAAAAGTAGGGAATTAACTTTGCATTTTATTTCCCCAAACATAAAAATATCTCAATTATTAATTGATTTATTTAATAATAAGGTATTGGTGGATTGCATATCCCCACTGATTGGTGTTTTGTTTCTTGCCACATCAAATCATTTTATCATCTGTTCTCGCAATCTGTAGTTGTTTTTAAATTTTATTCCTCAGCTCTCCTTTCATCTTATTTTTCTGTCTTGTCTGGCTGCCATGGCAACAGTAGTGGATATATTAATTCGTTACAATAGAGAGCTCAAATCACTTGGGAACGTGGTGGTCTTGAGGGAGGCTAGTGACCCCAACACAACAACATACACACACAGTGGGGGGCCATCAGTATTTGGACAGCTGCTGGTTCCACTTTTATGGGCTCCTCAACAAACACTAGGGCTGAATGAGAAGAATGATGTAGGAAGGTTGGGATGAGCAGAGAGACAGAGAAGGATGAGAGTGATAAGGAAACAGATGGACTCTGGAAGAAATGGGAGACGGAGCAGAGAGGCTGTTAGCTTGGTGATGAAACCAGGTAACCAAGACTCTGTGGAACTCTTCCAGTAAGACTTTCATTATCACTCCTTCAATATTCCCACTTTTTCTTCTCTTACATCTTGTGCCTTTCCAGAAAAGGGAATCGAAAGTTCACAAATGCACTGTAAAAATACCTTGACCTAAAATCCCAAGAGAAAATGAAGAAGTTCATTTTTCACGTTTTATCTCTAAACGTTTGTGGGAGAGTAGAATACTAAAAGCAATCAATCACAGTGCCAGCAGGGTATAGTTGGAGCTATTAATTTTTTGTGTTGCTGAACAGAGATTATTTCAGAGAAACCAATTTGCCTTCTACATGCTCTTTTCATTTATTTTAAAAAGGGTTTTAACTTTTACATTACATTTATACATTTTATGACATTACCTGCAGAGGCAACCAAGGTGGTGACCCTTACTGTGTAGACAACAACCCTCATTCAATTATGTTGGGAACTGTTGAAAGTACAGAACTTACAGACATTGTAAATAAGTGTAAACGTAAAACCATGATGATGCATGCATATGTGTGAATGCATGTATATATAGATGTATATTTTCATGTAAGTTGTAGTATGAAACAGATGGCCTGTGAGTAGGGGCAGAATAAGTATTTTTGCTTCTTCCTCTTCCCTCACAAATTATGATTTTTAAATTTTATTTTAACATGTTTATTATTGTATATATATGACTTATTTTAATAAAAAAGTATCTAATTTACAAACAATTAAATTAGCATGATAACACAAATGCAACTAAGTAAAGTTAAGATGTTTGTAATTCGTAAACTAGGAAGATCTTCATCCTCAACTTTCTTCTGAAGCAGAAATATTTTAACAGGTTTCTCATGTTCTTTTTCATTTGTCATGTTCTCATTTAGAACTATCGCTTCATTTGTGATCTATTTAACATTCTGAGAGTTAACTTGAGTTACCAGACCAGCTTTAATCTCTCCAACAAGTCCTAGGTCTGCGCTAATGTCTCCCCTTTGTGGTTGAAACACTTTCCGTGGAAAGCATCCACAAGGTGTGCTCCCAACAATCTCATTGGGCCCCTTACCTGATCTCCTTCATCTGCTGCAACAACTCATTTCCAACCTGGAGGTTTGTAATCCACTTGTTTATGGCTGCATATTGCCACATATCCATAGTGTGGGGCAATACACTATTTTCTATTCCAGCATATTCAGGAGAGCGTTTGGACCAGTTGGACTCTCACTGGGCAGGCGGGGTTAAACCTAAAATTGTACCGTAGCGTTATACTAGTGTCACGACAAACGCAACCTAAACCATAACCACAATGGAGTCCAGACATCAGCTTGTGCTTGCCATGCTTGGTTTTTGATTTCTTGCTGGCATCTTCTTTTTCATCTTTTACACTTCCATGCAAAAGGAGGTGAGGTGAAAGAACACTCTGGTGTTTATAGCCTCTTTCATACAACACTGCCGCCAATTTGCGACAAAGCTGAGACGGCATCAGGGAGACTTTGGTTGTTCATAAGTGGTCAAACTGTGGCAAGAAAGTGGTGCTGATTATGTCTTTTTCACAAAAGGTTACGCAATGTCGGTATAAAGGGGGTGTGGGGGAGGTCTCTGCTGTCACAGACTTTTTCTTGGACATAACTTGCTTTTTAATTGCGATTGCCTTAAGTTTTTTTCACAAACCGCTCCTAAAGGTGGTTGTCCGCCACAGTCCCCGTGCAGTCTCTGGTGATCTGAGCTCCAGCTCTAACGAAGAGAAGCTTCAGGAGCTCAGCATCCAGTTTGCAATATCAGCTGATTCTGTTTACAAAAGCGAAACTGACTGCCCTCGTTTACTTTCATTGTCAATATGTAGTTTCCAGTCAAGGCTCGGCGGACATTCCACATGTGATCATGATACCACCCTATGTTGCACCAAGGTGTAATCTTCATTCACAAGTCAGGCATTGCAGTAATATCACTACCAAGCTTGGTGGCATGAAAGCCACAGAATTGCCGCATTGCCATGCCACCACGGCGCTTTCATAAGACACACCGTGGCAGTGGTTTTACAGTCTGTGTGGTTACATGCGCACTATCAACATCTAAAGGTGCGTTCACACCGGGCTTGACGTATGCGTCAAACAACGCATACTTCGTGGCGTTTTGACGCCTATATATTTTTGACGTTGGCGCAGCTTGCTTTGACGGTTGCGTCGGCCCCACGGGGAGGGGAAGGGAGGACGTTGACACAGCTCTGACGCGCCTTACCATAGACTTAACATTGAAACTTGACGCTGGCGACGCATACTTTATGGCCGGTGTGAACGCAGCATCAGTCAATCCAGGTCAACCTTATGATAATAAGCTGGGAGTCTTTATCCTCGTTTACATGCGCATTAGAAAGTCTCAAATGAAGTTTGTTCCACTCCGATACAGTAGGTGGCGACATGCGCCCTTTCATGTCGGGCATTGTTCCGGTTAGCTTGTAGCAACACAAATAGTAAACAAATGCTGGCAAGAGTGAAGCAGAGGGAGTTGAAGCAGGATGAAGGAATTGACAGCAACAACGCTGCAGCACAGCTTATTTGGTACGTACTGCACTGTTTGATGGTGTTACGCGTGTTACGTTGTGTGTCTAATCTGTTCAGCTCGGCTGACTTGTTTTCATGCAGAATTAAGTCAGATAACTACCGCATTATGTGGGTGCTTCAGCCCGATTAGAAGAAGTTCACCTTCAGCCAGACTAACACGTTTACATGCATTTAAAAAAAAAAAAACGACGTCAGTCTTTTTAGGGCAATACTTCGGTTTTCTGTTGCACATGTAAACACACTGACTGATTTTCTGGCATGATATGTCTTATGAAAACAACTTGTCTTGTCACAAGCAGTGACGTTTTTCTTTCCCATAAACAATGGACTGGGGCATACACTGTGCGACTTTTTCACTCGTAGCGTTCAGCTTCAGCTCAAACTGTACGAGTTCCTCGCAGAGCAAATCTCATGAGTCATGTGCTCACACTGTACGACCCAGATCTCGGATGCGACCTGACTGCTCACACGTCTGGCATGAACTCGTCACAGCTAAAAAAAAAAGTATATATGACGCAACACGTTGGTCTGAGTACGGGAGGACGAGGACGGCATTTGGAATAGAAGTGTACTCTGTTGCTTCATGGCAAGCGCTGCTTGTTGCTACGGTTAAAAAATCAATCTGACATAAAAATAAAAGTCTGGTTTGTTCCTTAAATAACAAAATAACAACGAAAACATATTATTTGTATTATATTTGATCCACCTTTAATCAGAAGTGATAAATTACCAGCATTTCACGCTGTTAAATGAAGAGAAAAAGTTTATTTTTCATCAAAACAAAGCAACGCTGCTTTTATTTTGAAAGTGGGTTAGCTATTTGGTTTGTTTTCGCTTCCACTTCCTTCATTTACGCTACTGCTTCTGTGTTTGCGCATGTGCTGTGTGCGGTTCGGATACGTTTTGGGTCACAGACTCTCGCAGCGCCACTTCAACAGTGCGATACCCTCACGAGGGACGAGCAAAATATCAAACTCGTCAAAAATCCATGCGAGCTTACGATTGCTGATCGGTAGCTGGTCATGTGGTGTTAATCGCCTCTCGTAACCCCCTGTATACTACACAACGCTCAGCGCAAAACTCGCCCCGATCTTGTATATTCTCGCATGAGGTGTAAATCGGCTCAAAAAAGTGAAAAAGTCGCACACTGTACGCCTGCCCTTATGTGATGCTAGAAGCTTTGCCCTGACCACACCAATTCATTGTCCTATGGCCCAACAACTGAAGGGGGTCCAGGAAAAGATCAGTTGAATGGGCCAGTTTTATAACAGCAGTAGCTCAGGAGGTAGAGCGGGTTGTCCAGTAATCGGATTCCCACCAGAGAATGCTGCTGTTGTGTCCTTGGGCAAGACACTTAACCCACGTTGCCTGCTGGTGGTGCTCAGAGGGACTGGTGCGCCAATGTATGGCAGTCCTCGCCTTTGAGCAGCTGAGGCAACATTGTAGCTCATCATCACCAGCATGTGAACGGGTGGATGACTGATTGTGTTGTGAAGCGCCTTGGGGGGGTGGTAGAACCCTATGAAGGTCCTATGCAAATACAGGCCATTTACCATTTACCATAACGGAAAAAGCTAAAATAACATATCAATCTGCACCGACCCGCACCTTACCACTCAGTGAAAATGAGGAAAATGTGCACTGTTACACCTGTCTGGTGTGGAAAAGGTCTTTGTGTATTAAAATCAAAAAGTTGACCTAATTCGACATCAATATCACCAGTGTAAGAGAGTATTTGCTTTTTTTGTTGTCTTTTTAGACTTCATTAGGTTGTTCGATCAGTTCAGTTGGATAAACAAAAGCCCTGAAAGAACTCCATCATTTAACTTGACAAAAGCATTAGTCGCTCCTGCTTGGTTCCCCTTTTTCCTTTTATTAGTATTTAGTTTAAACCCTGAGTGAGGACAGCCAATATAAGAGCAAGCTGTTGCAAGATGAAATGGTTCTGGAGAGCAGGGATTCAACACTGGAAGAAAAGACTCGGTAGAGGAGTGGACAGTCACATTAATGAGTGAAGGAGCAGACAGAACCATTTACACTTGCTGTGTTGAACCTCTCACCAGTGCTCCTCTGGTGAAATGTGTGAGGATAGTGCTGCATGCATTTGTAGAGACTCTGAAGTGTCGGTCTAGTTTTCACCTCATTACTTTTTATTTCCTGCTATAATAGCCATCACCACAACATTAGATATTTATGAGAGGCAAGGGAAGTCTGGGCCCCTGACTCAGGAGGTTTGCATCGTGCTATACAGTAAATCAACTGATTTGTGTTTCGTGTCCTTGGTGCACTTGGGGCATTTAGCTATGAGAACAGCAGCAGCAATGACACAATCCAAGCAAACACATGACATCGTCAGTGTTTGCTGTGTCTGTGGTATAGATGGGTACACTCACTCTACCAGCGGGGTCACTGGGATACTCAAACTCCTTAAAAGCACACTTGGCAGTTTTGGCTTGTTTTTAGCACCCCTAGTGTTCTGTTAGCAAAAGCAAAGGTGAAACTTGTCTCCTCGCTGTGCGTTTGTCTTTTTAACACCTTGGGGGGGAGTCGGGTTCTAAACTTTCCTTTTTGATCACCAAGGTGGAATAATACTGTGCTCTTTTGTCAGTCTCGAAAAATTAGATATTAAAAATAAAGCATCAGGTTCATATAGAATGCTCTAAGTAAACACATCAACAAACACTTTTTTTGAGCAATGCATAATAGTGATCACAGAACTTGTTACTAAAACATTTATCTAAAATTAAAATAGACCTGTACATTACAGTGCTGTAAGTTAGCATATCAAAACTGACAGTTTATCACAAAATAAAATGCTGAAAAAGCATTAAGCACTCACTCTCTCACTTCTGACATATGGTATGGCATGAAATATAAATATAATTACATAAAATAAATTAAAAAAATTAAAATTAAAATCACGGGGGTCTAAGTGACATTTTGATTTTATTAACCCATTAGCAAATACTGGCTCAAGAAAATTATTTAAAAATATGAAAAAGTTGCATAGTATGGCTTTAAGTTTAATTTTCAATATGCTCCTACTGACTAAGGGAGATTTATGGAAAACATACTTTACTTTTATGACGTGCAAACCCTGTATTTTATAACTTGTGATGTTTTGCATAATTTGAAGATTTGCAGGGGAGAATCTGCACATTCTCAACTACATGATGAGTTTTTATCTGAAATAATTGAACCGAAACCAGTGGATGTTACATGAACTTTAATAACCGTTTCTAAGTGACACTGATCAGATTAAACTATGTAGTTTTAATGTTGTGTGAAGAACGTACTTCACTGCTTTGTGTCTCAGGAAATTATGGCAAACATGTTTTCCCATTATGTTCATGGCAAAATGGTACTTTGCAATTAATTACAAATCATCTAATCACTCAGGATATTCTGGAGTTTATGCAAATTACCAGTGTTGAAGCCAGAGTCTACAAATTTGAACAAAAAACATTTCTGTCATTTTCAAGAATGTTCTCTTAAATGTAAATTTGATCCATCTAGTTCCTCCTTGAAGCTCCCACCTGGTTTATATAAAAGACATTTTGTGAGTTTTGTTATATCTGAATGGAAAAAGACAAGTGAGTGAAATGTGGGCTTAATGGGGTGGGGTGCATGTTTAACAACAGAATTACCATTGCATTTTTTTGTAATATAAAATACTTCTGTTTGCACTCTTATCTACTTCTTCCTACATGACCAGCATCTAGTTTTTTACTTGAGGCCCTTTGCTTCAATAGATAAGGATAGACGAGGCTTATCTGAGGAAAAAAGAAGTGTCACTTGGGTACAACCGTCTGGAAAGCCACGAACAGAACCAGGACAGTGTGTCGTCTTTACCTCCCTTGGCTGTTTCCTTCCATGTCTGTTATCCTACAGACTCCTCGTGTGTCAGAGGAGTAAGCATCATTTTTCTGTTCTCAAAACAACTTTTCTCCATCTTCTACATAAATATTTTTGTCTGACTTTATAATTCTGATTTGCATAAAAGATGAGGTATATTATACATGAGCCTGTCACACTGCTGTTATCAAACAAACATGATTGTTGGAAGTTGTTTTATGTCATTTTCTTGGCTTCTGTGGCTGATTGGCTGATTTTTTTATGAGCAGTGACAAATTCAGTGCCTGTCAATCAGGGGACTAACATTTATTTCTGGCTGAACTAGTTTGCCTTTTCATAGTTAAAGAAGGTAAATTATCATACTTCACTATAGACCAAATTGGTTAAAGTTAGCGTTCTGCTAGCATAGGGCTGCAGCTATCGAATAGTTTAGTATTCGAATATTCTATCACATCCTCTGTCGATTAATCGAATATTCTATTTGACGACATTTCAAGTGAAACAAGATTGTGGTCTGCTGCTAAAAATATGAAAAAAATTATGAGGCTGAAATATCAGACTCTTATTATATAAGGGCTCAATACTATGTATTAAATTGGTGTTGTGTAGTTCCCTCTTTCCCATCTGATATTTATAGTTAGTATGGCACAAAATTCACCTATATTTCAGTAATATTCTAGGTTTGTATTAATATCACTCATCCTAGTCAAATAACAATCTAAATATATCCACAGTTAAACTATGATCAGTAGAATTTAATGCATTTCATCAACATGTTCAATAAGCTACTGGAATGTTAAAAACATTTAATTTCTACTGGTAACAATGTAATGGTGGCATGTATTATACGGGTTGGTGATAATCCAGTCTAAATTATATTCAAAGATAGAAGCGTTTGTTGATTACATAATACAATGACTTGCCATATAGCCTTCTGCAGGGGTTGCGCAGACTCGTAGCAGCAACCTGGCTCCAGGTAGCTGCTACGAGTCTGTCCCATACCACTGCAGGCTGCAGACATCTACAAATAATTGTGGTGGTGGGGTTTTTCCTTCCGCTTGTAGAGTTTAGTCATTCTTAGTTTACCTTTTTCAGAACCCTACTTGATCGTGAGCGTCGTCGTGCTACCCCCTATCATTAGCATTAGCAAATCTGCTTGTAGTTCACTTTTGATCCCAAACTTTGGACCGTTTCTGCCTTTTACAATGGTTTGTGTCTCTGCTGGTTTCTTTATTTTCTATGCCTTGCCTTGCCTGCCAAGGCAATACCTTTCGCTACAATTAGTTGACTTACATTTAAACTGCAAATTTGCCCCCGAAGTAGCTGCTGTCGGTT
Organism: Aphyosemion australe; assembly: GCA_006937985.1. Lineage (NCBI taxonomy): Eukaryota > Metazoa > Chordata > Actinopteri > Cyprinodontiformes > Nothobranchiidae > Aphyosemion > Aphyosemion australe. The sequence continues at coordinate 241,843 of SSNS01000225.1, forward strand.
CCTGATCACATCTGTTTGAAAATACCGCGCTGTATTCTGGGAAATTTTTGCATGTATCCTTGGTCAATTAGCGAAACGACAGACACACTGAGGACAGGCGCCTCGGTAGCACATGAACATTGAAACCAATTGGAACATGCCTTGGTGGTTCCTGATGACGTATATCCTAGGCAACCAGAGTAAGACCAAGGCATCAAGGTGAGGTTCAGTCAAAAGGAAAACAAACACTAAAATTTAGCCTCTGTCATTAAACAATCTAACAGATTTAATACATTAAAAGCTCTCAACAGTCTTAATAGTGCAGGAAAGTAAAAAAAAAAAATCTCACAACTTTGTGTGTTGTGAGATTAATTAAACATTATTATTATTATTATTATTGTAATGGTTTTAAGAGGTAATGATACGAGAGTAATGATATGCATTACAGACTTATTTTGAAGGGGAGTTCATTGGGGTAAAAAAGGTTGTTGTTTCCAGTTCTGGTCAGTGGCTGTTTTGTTATTCTAATGAAAACCGCTCTGTTACAAACTCTTCTGTGGATAAATGGAAAAGTTGTAAGGCGTGGGTTACTGCCAACTGCTGATACAGACGAATGTCGGAGAGTGTAGCCGTGTCTGACTGTTGCCACTCTATGAGCGACAGGGTATCAGCTGGTATGATCGGCTCTGAAAGGCGTGGATCAGAATTTGACGATCACATGCTTTTTCACAGAAATTTTGATCGGTGGCTGATCAATTCGAACATCCCTAGTGACTGCCCTCTGGATATGTGGCTCTAGAAAATCGATTGATGTTTATATGGTAAATGGCCTGTATTTGATATATAGCGCCTTCCAGAGTCCTAGAACCCCCAATGTGGGTTAAGTGTCTTGCCCAAGGACACAGCGACAGACTGAGCAGGGCGCGAACCTGCAACCTTCCGATTGCAGGGCAGGCACTTAACTCCTCTGCCACCGTCGCCCATATGAAAAGAGATCTGACTAGAGAAACCTCATGATGAACTTACAAAAGTAATATCTTGACAGGAAAAGTTGTTCAAATGAAGTCTGACAACCCATCTGAGTTTGAATGTACTTTTTATTTTCGGTAAACTCAACTCAACTTTATTTACGTGTAACTTTTACAGCAGAGACCAATTTCTGAAGTGCTTCATAGAACAAAAGTAATTCATGGGTGAGAAAAAAGTAACAAAAATACAAAAGTAACTTCACTTCTAACATTAATTTGACAGGAGGAATAAAACATTAAATAGCAATAAAAGGTGAACAAAAACATTTTCTAAAGCACAAAAGACTGATAGAAAAATATTAAAAAGCTCTGCATTAAAAATGACAAAGCTAATGCTTTTTCTTGCTCTGACAGACTGTCTTGTCTCCCGTTAGGCTGCTAGAGGCAAAGCGGGAGTCATAAGCTGTGACGAATGAAAATGAAAAGAGACACTGCAGCTGGTTGAATGGATGATGCCTCTGACTTATTGGTCAACCAAACGGAGCTCTGATTACAGTGCATTTTGTGGAGCGCTGCTCTCCACATAGCCTTAAAGTATTATGCCATTGAGCATTTTACCTCGGGTAGGTCCAGTGGGACTGAAACCTGATTTCTGTCCAACAGCAGGGTCTTAATCTGCATGCTGAAGTGCTCAGAGCTGTTGTTGGCATCTGCCCAAATGAGCTTGTGAAACTCGGATGATATAATCAAGAAACGGGAAATGAAAGTAAAATACAATTCATTTAAAGAAGACTTTTTTCTTGAGTTATAACAGTTCTATGGTTGATGTAAAACATGTTTATGAAATTCGTTGGTCAAAACCTCTCACATAGAGTGATTACAGCAGTTTTATTCATGACGTTTCAGTGCCTTCCAGAATGAGCCTTTCCAGGGCTCTGTCACTTTAAGAAAACAAGCTGAAGCTGGCCACCCCCTACTCAGGATACTATAAACTGCCCGTTTCTCAATATGTGTACTTGAATGTACTTGTGTACTCTCGTCCTTATGAAACGTCATCAACAATGGTCCCAGTACTGTTCCAATCCTAAGTACATATAATGGCAAGTTTGCGCAAAGTTTCCGGATATGTTCTTGCTCCACCCATTGTATCGAGGATGCACTGATGCGTCCTTCTGCGTACTTGGGACAACAAAGTTTCCCATAATGCATTGCGCTGCTAACCGTTATACTCCAAACGACAGACGAGAAAGCTTATAACTGTTGTGTTTTATATCAGAAATAAAAAAAAGTCCCAAGTCATCATCACACACTGGTGAAATTACATCTCCGCATTTGACCCATCCCCGTGGTGGGGAGCGGTGAGCTGTAGCTGTAGCTGTGGCCGCGCTCAGGAACTATTTGGTGGTTTAACCTCTCAATCCAACCCCTTAGTGCTGAGTGTCAAGCGAGGAGGCATTGGGTCCCATTTTTCCAAAGTCTTTGGTATGACCCGACCGGGAATCGAACCCTGATCTCCCAGTCCCGGGGCGGACACTCTACCACTAGGCCACCGGAGCTGGTTATGAATTCAAAGTTGTCTGTTAGGGTTTGCTGAGTATTTGTTTTTTTTTTCTTTCAAACTCTTCACAATCCCTCAAAATGCTAATTAGCTAACCCACTATTAGGGCTGCACGATATTAGGAAAACCTGCGATATGCGATAACAGTGCTTAATATTGCGATATCGATATTACTTGCGATAAATGAACAAATACTTAAATCTGCAGTTTTTGTATATATACTTTAGACACACCACTCCATCCTCTATCATTAGTATTAATACAGTAACAAAATGAAATCATGCAAGTTCACATTACATTTCTAGAGCCCTGTATATAGATCTTTATGGTTGCGTTGGAGGTGACAACAGAGATTTGTCGTGTTTCCCCTCGTGGTTGCCACAAGTGTTTGGCATGTCTTGCAAAGTATTTGTGCTTGTTGAACACAAATAATTTGAAGTAGTAATCATGCTGTTTGAATTATGGGTTCTTTCTTGCTAACATTTTCCACACACGTCTTACCCTCAGTCATTGCAACGCTCTCTAAGCTATCTCAGGTGTTTGCTAGCCATCCAAATGAAGTGCCGTCCACCTAGGCACCAAGGCATCTAACCTATAAGAACCCAACCGATTGGCCAAATGGGTGAAGGGCTCTATTTGATTTGTCAAAAGATTCATGCTTCCATTTGATTGACAAAATGCATTATGTGTAGCAAAAATCTGAGATGACCATTAATTGCGATATTTTTCTGTTCTTTGCGATATGCCTATTGCGCATGCTGATATTGCAATAAAGATACATTTTCAATATATTGTGCAGCCCTACCCACTATCATATAAACGCATCGTTGCTTTGTTTTGATGAAAAAGAAACTTATTTCATCATTTAACAGGGGGAAATGCTGGTATTTTATTAGTTTTGATCAAAAGTGGACCAAATATAATACAAATAATATGTTTTCTTTGTTATTTTGTTATTTAAGGAACAAACTAGACCTATTTTTTATGTCAGATTGTTTATTTAACCGTAGCGCTTGTTGCTGTGACGCAAAGGAGTACGCTTGTTCCAAATACTGTCCTCGTCCTCCCGTACTCAGTAGAACATACTTTCTGGTGTACTAGCCAAGAACATACTTGTCAAGTACACAAGAACGTACTAGTGTCCTTGAGTATTGAGGAACGGCCACTGAGAAGCTCTGCTATCTGGGAGGGGCTTGGAAGAGAGCTGCTGCTCCTCCAGGTGAGAGGTGATTCTATGCTGATTTGTGACATCACAAACGGGGACTTTTTCAAACGGCACATTTTAGGCCAATAATTCCTAAAACCAACACTGACAGAAAACGGATGCATGGTTGTTTTTTTTCATTTAGACTGTCCATAGAGGTTGTAGAGAACCAGCACAAACGAATACAAAGTTTCCTTTTTACACTGAGGTACCAAGTAAAAAAAAGGCAATTTGACATCTTCTCTTTGATCTCTTTAAACTTCTGTTTGCCGTTTTGAAAGAGAAAAGTTTTTTAAATTTCTCATCAGCACCATATCAAAATCAGTCTGTTTGACATGGATTCACAAGACAGAATGATTCATCCTACTAATATTTTGCTCTTTTCTCTTTTTTGTTTCTGTGACTAAAACTACTGACATTGACATGTCTCAGGAAATCAGTAAAAAAAGAAAATCTTTATGTCTCCTTAGACGAAGCATCTCCACCTCCACCACCTCTTCTATTGCTGAAAATTGAAGCCACTATGTTGTGATTTCAGAGTCAGAGTTTCTGGTTTTCACGGGATTTTTTCCAAACTGATGACATCCTACACTTGAAATAGTTTTTAATGGGTAAAGATTTGTAAAAACTTAGCTTCATTAAGAAAGTACTGTCTTCGAGTAGAAAATAACTTGACAATGACATGAATTGTGTTACAGGCTGAATGGCCCATGAGGATTTTCTAAAACTATAATAAACGGTTTAGCATTGATGAAGCCCTTACAGATGAGAAAATTACCCTTGCCTTGTGCATTAATGAATTCACTTAGCATCATGTATTCAAGATGTGCTCTAAGTAGGTGGAGTCCTGCTTTGCAATGGTAACATTAATACTATAAATTGTTTTCATTGACAGTGAAATGTTTTCTAAAATGAAATCATGTCCTGCAGCGCTCAATGTGATAAAGGTCAAGGTCACTCTGCCTTGGTTTTTAAATCTTCCCTTCCATTTTCCAGGGAGACTGTAGCATGGTATTACCACTCAACCTAATTTGCTTTACAGTCTTTGGTGAATCTTTAATCCTGAGACATTCAGCCTCTTTGAGATGGTCTTTTTAAGACCCAGTCTGGTTCCTGACGTTTGATCATGGGAGATCTGTAACATTAGAAAATTTGAACCAAGACAACTGTAACACATTTAGTTATCCACCACCTGTACACCTACAACTGATTACAACTGATTACTTTTTGGTCAACTTAGTTAAACATGGCCACTACAAGTTAGTAATATTGGCATGGGTATTACTCAATCAAATCAACAGATACTGAGCTAAGAGTTAGTGTAATATTAGCTAAGTGTTTTCATTAGGGCTGAAACGAATAATCAAATAATTCAATTTTAAAAAATGTTCAACTTTTATTTTGTAAATCGTCACTTTATTTATTTTCACTTCCGGGTTATACAATCTTCTTACGGTCTGACCTTCTGGTTATTTAACGCTACAATTGCGATTGTTCTGCTACTGCAGCTCCAACAGACTTTACAGTTAGCAGAGCAAGCAACAGGCAAATGCAAAAGGGATGATGACGCCCAGAGAAAACCTCAAAAAGTTTCCAAAGTGTGGGAATTTTTCAATCTCAAGCCGATTGACAAGATCGTTAGCTTAGTGCTAAGCTAACGTAGCTCTAAGCTAACATAGTGCTAATGGTTCACAACAGCACAAATTCCACGTCCCAGGACCTCAACACAAAGCATCTAGGTGCTTCAGGCATCAGCTGCGGATCTAAGACAAGGTTTGTGCTTTAAAGTTTAAAATGAAGATAAACTGAGTATCACCAGATATGCTAACTGAGACTGAGAAATATTTAGGCACCACCCCTAAAAGCACACTAAAATGTTTGCTTTTCAGCTTTGTTTTTGCATGCATGTTTTTATTTTTCAGTTATATTTATTTGTAACAATGTAGTTTTATCTTTAGTGCAGAAAGGAAAAACATTTTAATGGATAGTAACTGTTTTGGAGATTAATTTTATTCAGATAATCACCATTGTTAGCTGGTAAACTAAATTTCTTTTCTCTATATTTAAGGAATCAGTTTCAATCAACAGACTGGCCTGGACAAATCCATCCTTGTCAGCTGAATGTGCTAAGTTAAAGACAGCAAATGAAAAAGAGCTGAATGGAATAAATGTTGTAGGTTTACTTGTTTTTTTACAACTAGTAATGCTCCATATTTTCAAAGAAATATAAAGCCGTATTCGTTTAATTGATTGATTACTGTGGCAAATTAATCGATTATTAAAATAATCGATAGCTGCAGCCCAAGATTTCATCACATATGTACCGCACTTGCCGATGTGCAACATTTTAGATATTGCACCCTGAAACATATTGACATTGTTCAACATTGTGCAGAGAGTTAGTTTCAACATTTGACCAAAACATCTTCATCATTCAACTCCATCATTTCCTTTTATTATTATTTTTAAACTAAATTTTTAAAGGCAGTGGGCAATTTGCAATCTCAAAAAAAATGCTCAGATTTTTTTCTTTAAGGCTTTGGAAAATTTTTTGAAGAACAAAAGTGCTTATCATTGTGGTTGTTAGTAACAGCCTATTACAAAGATATTATCTTGTCCATGTCTTTATTAAAACTAGAATAATGATTCTTTAAATTAAATTTGTATCTTAAGATCTAAAATGCAAATTGAAGCTTCTTCACAGTTAGCATGCATCAGTTAGTCAAATGGATTCATGTGAGCGGTTACTAAGCAAGAAGAACGGCATCATCTGTAAACCCAGGGGTGCACCTGTCACAAACCTGTTACCACTAATGTTCCAATTAATCACTTCGTGTTAAGGAGTTGTTTTTTTTTTAATGTGGCTATCGTGTTCTCACACACACAAAGACTAATGAACAGAAGTTTAGAGACACCTGGCAAGGCTCCATTTCCTTTCTCCTTGTGCTCATTTATTACATAATTATGTATTTATTTTCCATTCTCCTGTGCAGTGGGATGCTGACTTATTAAATTCTTGATTGGCCATGAAGGCTTTCATCTGTTTACACTGTTGTATTCAGCAAAGTTCCAGTCTGGCTCTTGCTCTCTGGCTTGCTCCTCCACCTGTCTTTTTGAAGTCAGACCAAGTATAATTGCATCTGTGAACATCATTTGCTCTCTGCTGTCCCTCAATATATCACTGGTGCCCTTGCTCTGAGTGTGGTGCATATCGGATCACGGTGGCCGTTTAATGAGTGTGCGTCGCCTCGCTCAGCTCCATCCAATTTGTTTGTAATCTTCTCCCCGTCTTGGAGCTTTATGATATCCTGTGAATAAGTGTTGTCTTCCTTATCGGGGCCGCAGGGCCTTGTCTTTCTGTGGTCACATGTTTAGTGAATAATGCTGGTGAAACACCGATATGCTATCCTGTCAGTGTTTGGAGTAAACAGAGATGTCAGATGTTTATCAGATGCATTTTATAGCATCTGAAAACACTGGAGGTTTAAAGTGATTCGTGTCCTTCGGGGACATTGTGGCCAGTTTTTGTTATTTTTGTCTAAATAGAGTTTGTTGTTTTATTGCTTTTGCAGTCTTGAAAGAAGAAAATGATTACGCTACAAAGAACACAATGTAAAACCTAGGATGCCATGACTGAACATGACCCCTCTGACCAGCTGAGCTGATGCTTTTGTCGGTATACTAAGAGAAGCTTGTGTAAAATTATGAGATTTTAGCGACATTCAAGCAACAAATCTATAAAAATGGTAAAAATAAAGATGACTTTTACACTGAAGCAGCTACAAAAAGTGATCACACAACCCTGCAGATCCAATCAGGTTTGCAGAGAGTTTTATTGTTTTCTACCTCATTGATTTGGTGTTCTCATTTACACTCTCCACCTCATTTCCAGCCACAGCAGATAATTAAAAAGCAAAAAAAAAAAAAGAAAAAGAAAAGACAAAACATGCTCACCATTGTTTCAAAGACCCAGAACCCAAACAAATCCTAAGCATTCTGTTTTTCTAGAATGTACACGAGTAAATGCAAAAATGAACTAATATGTCAACTTAGCTAAATTTCCATACTCAACAAGTGACAAGAAATGATTAATTATTTGGGAAACAAGTTATTTTTTAAACAGAGCGGGTACCTTATTATGACACTGAGATAGAATAAAACTTTTAATGTTAATAATGTTATTGTGGACGCTTTTTGGCGCTGATCAGTGACATCACTCACTGCTGAAGCATTCACAATATGCTGATGTCTGTGCAAAGTCCTGAAAGGAGTGAATAATGGAGACACAACAGCTGAGAGGACATCGTGTCTCCCGCTCAATTTCCCCCTCCCAGAAATGACCCTGAAGTTTCGTCTATAGGAAAAAGCCTACGACCACACAGTCTGAATATAAGAAACAAAGGCTCTGCTGTATGCTTTGGTTGCTGATTGGTTGGTTTCCCCAGAATCCTCAGACACTGGAGACATGCAGGTTTGAGGAGGCGTGGCTCCCCCTTATGATGTGTTAAGGAAGGCTTTCTCAGAACAGAAGTTTTTCTGTCGCCTTTTTTAACTTTCTAATTTACATAAAAAGTAGGTCACACACGGCTTTGACTGTCTGGCATTCTACTTTTGACCACCCAAGCTGTCTTATTCAACAACAGCAACAAGGAAAATGTTGGTTTACACTCTAGGTCCTCTTTATTGTGTACCAATAAACACAAACCGCACATCTACTTAAAGGGAAGAAGCTCGTCTAATCCATAGAAATGTCGTTTTCTACCTCAGCAACACCCAATTCCAACAATAAGCCGCTAAATGAAAAGAACGTAAAAAGACGCTAAATGCACATATCAAGAGAAACATGCAGTAGCGACAATGAGTAATGAAGACCAGACTGAATTGAATCGAATTGAATCCTGATTAATAGATTCAGAGACATATGAAATCGAATTGATTCAGAAAATTGGCCACAATACCCAGCACTAGTTTTGAGCTACCTAACCCTACATAAGAAACATTCCTGCATAGAATCGCAATTTGTAAGTAAGTAAATAAGTGAAATTTATAGAGTGCCTTTCACTAATAAATCAGGGGTGGAAATTAACTACACAACCAATCGGCCAACCGGGCTCTTCGTCGTCGATCTCGGGAGCAGTTGAAGTCTTTCCATCCATGAAATCAGGACGCCTTCGCCGTTTTGAACTGTCTCGCTTCTCCTCAAAAGTTTTGAATATTTTAGCCGGAGGTTTCATCATGAAATCCCATCCCTGTGGAGCCGCTATCTTCGTGCGTGTTTGCACGAAAAGGTGGCTTCCTACAGGGCGCAGTCATGATGTATCCAAAACGCGCGGACACAGGGGGAGGTGAACGCCAGTAGGTAAATGACAAACAAAGCTTGGGCGCCACCCGGGAGGTAAGTTGTCAATTATTTACCGCTCGAAGAGAAAATTTACCGCCAATGGCGGTTCAAGTTTCCACACCTGTAAATGCATCATAAGTGCTGTACAACACAAGTAAAATCAGGACAAAACATTGTAAACAAGGAAAATAGAATAGAATAGAATAGACTTTATTGATCCCACGGTGGGGAAATTCACTTGTCACAGCAGCACCATCACTCAAAAGGTAATTAGAAGAAGATAAAAAAACAAGGATACATGTATATACACATAGTCAGTAATCTAGTATTGTAATCCTAGATCACTAAAAAAAACCACAAATAAAGGTAAAAACAGACTTGGTACCAACACTATGCAGCATACTGTAAGAGACACAGACAACAGTGAGAATCCGTTATTGCACAAGTATAGAACACATACTGAATATAGCATTGGTGTTATTGTGTACCAGGATGATACCAGTACAGCTTAAACTGAGGAGTTCTACACTCTTACTGCAGAGGGGATGAAGGATCTACGATAGCGCTCAGTTTTACATCTGGGATGTCTCAGTCTACCTCTGGAGGAGCTGTCCATGATCTCCACAGTGGAGTGCAGTGGGTGGGAGGGGTTCCTTAAGATGGAGGTCATCTTCCCCAGCATCCTCCTCTCACACGTCTCCTCAACAGAATCCAGTGGGCAGCCCAGAACCGAGCTAGCTTTGGTAGCTAGCTTGTTCAGTCTCTTCCTGTCTCGGTCAGAGCTGCCTACACCCCAGCAGACCACAGCAGAATGAATAACAGAGCCAACAACAGAGTGATAAAAGGATTTTAGCAGCTGGGAATTAACTCCGAAGGACCTCAGCCTCCTCATGAGATGGAGGCGGCTTTGGCCCTTCTTATACATAACGCATATAAAATGTATCAGAATGAAAACAGTAGTAAAGACAGAAGTATAAACATAAGCAAAAGTAACTACACATTTAATGAGAGAAGGCCTGGTTGAACAGAAAGATGGAGTTTCAGAGGCAAACCTTTCCACAGTCAGGGAGCCAGAGCCTGAAACGCCCTGTCCCCTTTGGGTTTTAGTTTAGTGTGTGGAACAGCTAGTAGGTTCTGCGATATAGGGATCCAAGGTCACACAAGGCAGTACGTTGAGATAGAAGCTGAGATAGGTAGTCAGGAGCTGGCCGTTCAGAGCTCTGTAGGTGAGCACAAGCACTTTAAAGCAGATTCTAAATTCTACAGGGAGCCAGTGTAGAGTCGAGGTGATGTGAGAAAGAGTCTGGCTGTTGTTTTTAATGGCTTGAAGGTGTGAGAGGGATGATTTGTTCAGACCAGTAAAAATAGCGCTACAATAGTCTAAACATAGTGAAAATGAGTTTTTGGTAAATCAACACATTGTTTAGAAAGAGTAACAGTAATCAAGTTAATATGGGCACCACTTATCAAAGTTACATCCCTGTGAATTTTGGACCTTTTTGGTCCCCAATGATTGATCAGAAAATCATAAAAGCTTATTTAAAAAAAAGCTGGCATTTGGTAACAGACACAAAATGATCCCATTTTTAATTAGCTTTGTGGCAAACAGCTGTACTAAACCCTTTTAAACCTTATGAAATTGTGATGGTGTATTTGGCGTTGGACAAACTTGTCTTTTCTGCTTTAATCCCCTAAGCCTGAGGAGAATTTAGATCTTTTACTGCCTTTGACAGAGGCCAGGAAAAAAACTGATTAAAATATAATTTAGGTTGTTTTACAATCAAACACTGACTACTAGGGATGTTCCGATCACGTTCTTTTGCTCCCGATCCGATTTTGAGTCATTTGATTTTGACTATCTGCCAATACCGAGTCCCGATCCGATACTTTTCAGGAAAGCATTAAAATGAGAAGGAAAAAAGAAAACCAAGTTGTTCTTTAAGTTTCACTTTCACGTGTTTAGAAAGTGCATTGATTAAAAAATGTTTTAATATTATGAAAATATGAATATGAATATATTAAAAGTAGCAACATTGCTCATATTTCAAGTTGTTTATTCCCTCAATCTGCAGCTGTATTGATCGATGTTCTGTGACTGGGCAGGCATGTGGCGCCTCTGTCGGCAGGCTAACTTTTCCCTGCATAGCACCTGTAGCTACCGGGCAGCTCAGGTGCTGCAGCAGACTTACAAACCCAGACGTTTTGCAGTCTTTTGGCAATTTCCAATGTTTTACACCCGATTCCAATTTAAAAAAAAACGTGTGATCTGGCCCGATTTCCGATCATGTGAGCTAATCTTTTCTCCATATTTGCATCTTTAGCAGGTATTTGTCTACATTCATCAGGCATGCCCAGGCTGCCTCCTGCCCTTCTTTTTGTCATGTTTGCTTTCCCACACATCCTTACTTACCTCTTGTATGTCAGTGCATGACTTTCACATTGTAAGTATCACATTCATTTATGATTCCAGGTCATATATTTTAATTTTAATCAACTCAGATGGAAAGAGTTTAAAGAGCTTATTGTTAATTTGCAGCTAAAACTTTCTGACATAAATTAGTGGTAATTGATGTCCTTGACCTCTTCATAAAATTGGAGCTATAACCTTGGAGTCAAAAGATCCTTGAGAATTCTGCTGTTTAATTATGCAGCTTGTCTTCACAGCTGAAGGTAGGCATGAAGTATTAATCCCATTAAAACTGCTGTTTGTAGTTCTGAAATCCTAAATTTGTTTTTTTCCCCCTGTTTATTTCATTTTGTGTGAGCCTTGGATCTCTGAGACCAGCCATAAAACATCTAAGCAGAAGTTTAAAAGATAAAGTTGCAGTTAAAGAATAAAGATATAAGTTGTCCAAAACTGAGCAGCTTTTAGGTGAGATCAAGTGTTTTTTTTTTTTTGCCTGACTGTGCATGCTTATTTTACTTCTTGTCTCAACAGAAAAAAAGTCAAATGAAGCAATAAGAAATTAATTATTGCATTCATGTCTTTAACCGATTAACTTTTGAAGTCAGTTCAATTAAGGACAGCCAGCACAGCTACTGAATGTTAGCAAGAACAAAATGGTCAGATTTACAGATCTTGAGCCAAAACATGGTATATAACATACAGTAGTAGGTAAGAGTCATACCCTACCATACTACCAGGCCCGGAGTGGCTAATCGGGAGGGTCTGGAGAATTCCCGGTGGGCCGCATGATGTTTGGGCCACATGGGCCGGTGTTATCTTTTTTTTTATTTATTTTTCTTTTTCTGTGCCAGTGTTCAGTCATGACACTGGGGCCGCCGGGCTGATCTCATACGCTCCCTCCTGCTGTAGGGCTACCTGCCTCTGAATCCACCTGTAGCTCTCTTGTTTTTTGCCTTGCGCACCACGTGACACGCAGCGCACTCAGCCAGTGGTGATGGAAAGTAGAAAGAGCAAGGGTGGCACGGAGAAGGCAAGAATTAAAAAGAGGAAAGCGCTGGAAACAGATGCAGCTAGATGTACAAAAATGAGCACCTTTTTCTCTCAAACGAGCTCGCGGTCTGTAACGTCAAATGAAGATGAAACAGATAAGGCAAGATGTTAAAATTTACCTGCTAAACCAGTGCTTTAAGTGGGCCGGTACGCACCGGTACGCAGTACCGGCACTTCTTATTTTTACCTCTCAGCGTACTTTTTTTCCAGGGTATGATGAGTACCGGTACATTTTCCAGTCATTTATTAGTTGAAATCTCTGCAAAATATATGTCCGTCTCCAAGTAAACACCAAGCATCCACAGTCCCGCTGACCCGCCCCTCCCGATATGCAGAACACACGCTAAGAGGGGCCTCATTCTTTTTGCGCATTAGGATGCAGTCTCTCCAAATGCGCAAAGGCGCATTCCGTGATGCGCACCGCGGGTACAGCCCAGTCAGCTCCCATTAGCCCAGGCAAGAGGAGGGAGGGAGGGAGGGAGGGGGGGAGGAGAGAGAGAGAGAGAGAGAGAGAGAGAGAGAGAGAGAGAGAGAGAGAGAGAGAGAGAGAGAGAGAGAGAGAGAGAGAGAGAGAGACGTGTTATCTGACACTGTGCAAGTTCCTGCAATGATTGACAACAGCAGCATCTGACCAACTGTGGCTTCCTATATATATTATATTTTAATCATATTAAAAGTTGCTGTAGTTGTATTTACAATAGTTTAATTGTTTAATTTCCCATTTATACAAGAACAAATCTTAATTTGCTAGTATGATGGATTTCTGGTGATAACAGGGTTGATACTGAAGTTAGAAGTGAACCCTAGCTCTCCATGTTGCTTCTGCTGGCTCATTTATAGTAGAACAACAAGAACACCTGAATGGTCTGGCCATCAAAGTTCAGCTCAGCTTATAGAAACACAGCATCAGAAGATCAGATAATGAAGTGGGCTGGTCTGGGGTCTGAAACTCCAGGGCTGAAAATGTGTCCCACTCCAGCCCTGCATACTACAATCATCAATCGACTAAAAGATGTTGGTTTGTTTTTGGAATCAACACTATTGTTGAAGTCAAGCCTGTTAGGGAAAGATCTTGGGAACTACAGGACAGACTTTATTGATACTCGTGGAAAGTTAGAATTAGACAAACATATTTAAGTAATTTAACTTTTGGGGTAAAAATGGCTGCCAAACATATGCGACCTTAAAAAAACAGAAATGGCTGTAACTATTCAGTGTTACAGCTACTTAGCTAGATTTTAGAATGGTTTTAGTTGAGCGTCCTCTCCAATATTTACTATAATAATACCTTGCATATTGCTTTGACTGTTAACTGCTGGAGACAACTCTCACTGCTTCTTAGTCAAACATCTCATGAACTACAACCAACTGAAAGCAATGCTCAGAACATTTTAATGGAGGTACATTTACAACCGATAGTCTGTCCCATTCCAGATGGCCGCCACAGCTTCTTTACTATAGTAAACATGAATATAAGTATGAGTCAGTTTCTGATTTTGAGCTGGAAAATGATGTGATAGTAGCTACGAGTTAAAGGTTTTTATTTTAAAAACATAGAGCTCATGTTTTTTACATTTATATGAGATTCCCATATGCAAAAATACAATGTAGAACGTGCCGTGAAATGGCGAGTGGGGGCAAACAGAAGCTGGCCACTTGAGACTGGCCTCATAGTTCACAAGTCCACATATAACTTGGTTTCTGACCTTCAGAAGGGTTTGGAGGTTGTAATGAGTAGTTGGTCCAAGAGTTGTTAAAAAATTGAAAATTCAACATCTGGTCTTTCAACCCTGCCATTCTGCCAAACTTCATTCACAACACTTACTCAGTGATAACAGATTGCACAAGATCTTTCAACATTGGATCACACATTTTATTTTCAAAAACGGATCAGAAAGGTAATACCTGTAGCATTTGTCAGCACAAGTTGATTCAAGTTTGACTAAAGTCAAAGTCTGGCATGAAAGGCTTTGGGAAACATGCAGTCCTTTAAAGAATGCCATGTTTTATGATTCTTTTGCAATTCATGAGGTTTGTTTCACAAACTTTCAGCTCATTGAAAACTTTACTGTATGTGCAGTGAGAGGGATAGATTAAAGTCTAAGCAGATGGTGCAGGTCTCAGTTACAAAGTGCATTTATTGTTTATTTGATGTTCTTACATCAAAGGATTGAGCGTCTATTAATAAAATGTTTCTGCTCCCGAAGCGATGGGTTGGATGTTTTAATCCACGGTAATGTCTCATCTCAAGCAGTTTTATCCTCGTAAAATATAAGTCAGTAAATAAATAAATACCAGATGCATCTGTGTTTGTATATGCAGATGACTGCTTGACTGATACTGTGCTCTAGATTAAAGTACAGAAAAGTGACAGCCACTTTCCACTGAGTTTAAACTCGGCCTGCATATAATTAACATCTGATTTGATGCAGCAATTACACAATCAGCAGCTGGAACTTCCTGTGCTACGGGCTGATTGCAAAGTCTGAAATACTGCAGTTTAGACACACTTACCTGCCTGCTTAGACTTACTTCCATTTTTGCAAAACATTTTGTGAAGTGGTTGCAAATATTACACCTGCACGGGAAGGATAACAAATTCTAGAATTTTTTTTTAAGTATGCATTTTCTTAGATAAAGACAGCAGCGATGTTAATTTTAGCTTTTGTGAGACAGGCAGAAATGTGCATTTTGAGCTTAATTTTAAACTAGTTTCCTCAATGAAAACTCCTGCACGTCTCGTCATGTTTTAATCACCAAAGAGCTTTTTTTAGCTCGTCAGCATCTCGTTTTTGTTATGAAAAAAAGGGGCGACAATGAAATGAATTCGTCATTGTTGATGAAAACAACACTGGTAATAAGTAAAGCCTTATACTCCAAATGCTGTAGTGACGTGGAGTTGTTGATCATTTATTCTTAACAATTATTTATTCATTTAACACCCCAGTTAGATTTAAAACATCTTTCTAAGACCTGGCCAAGATTTACGGCAACATATGAAACCTGTGATATTCTGACTAAGGCGAACAGACCGGAGCTGAAACTGTCCGCCCAAAAGATGAAAACAAAGCTTTTACTCTGTGTATAGATAAGAACTAAAAAACGTAACATATAAAACCTCAATTAAAACACTTGGTATAAATGATGGCAGTAAGATACTAAGGAACAAAAAACATCATTAAACATTTGCAAGTGGATCTTTAAAAAAGTAAACAATATAGATTCAGTCTTCAATTATTTAAATTTAAAAGCCTCGCAACAAATCAGATTGGTCAGTTTCCAGTCATTCTGTGGCCTGCTAGCCATGTAAGAGGAGCTAAAATGTTAGAAGTGTGTTTACCAATTTCAGTACGGGCATATTGAATAGAATCGATGGGTTTGTACATTTCCAGATAAACATGATAATAAATTGATCAACAGTCTACTATAGCAACGTTGCCAGTAGAATTTGAGAAGCATAATCTTTTGTTGGACAACTAAAAATATTTAAAACTAGAAGGCGTCGAAGACTTGGCCTAGAATCTAGACCGTCATTTGCCGAAGCAAAATAATTTTGCTCTGCATGTCGGTCTAGCAACGCTCCATTGGAACCTCTGCAGCCCCAGCCAGTATTGTGGCTGGCCAGTCACAGCGCTCTATCAGCCAGGTGGGTGGGATGTTAGTGCGACTAAGCGAAACTAAGATGGTAACGGCTCTGCAGCGGTCCAATCACAGCACTCTATTGGTGGGCGGGATGTTACTGAAAAAAACAAAGATGGCGACGGCTCATTTGAAATGGCTTTAGCATCAACTTTGGACTATTCTGGCTTGGACTTTTCTTTATTTAGAAAAATAATGTTTTTCCATCTTCTTTGAAGATGGCGGACTGCATCGTTGACATCCAGAGCAGTGAGTACGTCACATTGTTATCCAATAGCATGCGGAGACAATTTGAAAGACAACCGTAGATCCTGCCCCATGACTGAGAGCTGTCAATGGGCCATGGCCCAGATTATATATTCACATATATAAAATGGCTTGCCAGGCTAGTTGAAGACTATAAAAATCAATTAAAATCTTAAAAAACTAAATATCCTAAGCCAAACGAGCTGGTGGATGCATGCGTTCAACAGTAATTCAATTCAATTCAGTTTATTTATATAGCGCCAAATCACGACAAGAGTCGTCTCAAGGCACTTCACAAAGTAAACATTCCAATACAGTTCAGTTCATTAAGCCAATCAGTAAAAAAGTTTCCTATATAAGGAACCCAGCAGATTGCATCAAGACACTGACTGTGTGTTGATACAATCCTCATACTAAGAAAGCATGTAGCGACAGTGGGAAGAAAAACTCCCTTTTAACAGGAAGAAACCTCCAGAGGATCCTGGCTCAGTATGAGCAGCCATCTGCTATGACTCACTGGGGATTGAGAAGACAGAGCAGACACACGCACACCCCACACCCACACACACACCCCCACACACACCATATAGATCAAGTAATGTTTCTATGGCTACACTGTGATTTCTTAGTAGAAGTTCTATTTAGTAAGAGAAACTTTATTGTCTTTATCTGAGTGAATCTATAATTAATTCAATAGGTGAACTAATAGTAGCACATTCTATGTTAAAGAAAGTGAGATGTAATATCAGGAGAGGGAGAATGTTAGGTGGTTGGCAGCAGTGTGCCAGCCGATGGCCCCCTCCATGAGGCCACCACAGCTCAGCAGAACGCCAGTGTAGCTTCTTCTGGGGAGAAAAACACTTAGAGAGAAAATAAAGTTAACAGCTGAAATAACAGGAAATAATGCAATTATAGAGTGGTGGTAGAAGAGAGTAGCAGAGTGTAGAAAGTGGTCAGTATGTCCTCCAGCAGTCTAAGCCTATAGCAGCATAACTACAGAGAT
>SSNS01000225.1:259325-418331 GCA_006937985.1 Aphyosemion australe
GGACTAAAGCTGGGAGCTGGTTCCAAAGGAGAGGAGCCTGATGGCTAAAAGATCTGCCTCCCATCCTACTTTTAGATATTCTAGGAACCACCAGTAGCCAAAGGCCATGTGCATCCATTTGCAATGTCTAGAGTACTCATCCAAGAAAGTCGTACTTCTGCATGTCACAAGATCAGGAAGCAAAGCAAAGTCACAAGACAGACCATTGTTCACAGTACTGCTCTGGTCCTGGATCCTGCTGTTTGGTGGCCCAGTCTTACTGCCATTAGTGCGACTAAGCGAAACTAAGATGGTAACGGCTCTGCAGCGGTCCAATCACAGCACTCTATTGGTGGGCGGAATGTTACTGAAAAAAACAAAGATGGTGACGGCTCATTTGAAATGGCTTTAGCATCAACTTTGGACTATTCTGGCTTGGACTTTTCTTTATTTAGAAAAATAATGTTTTTCCATCTTCTTTGAAGATGGCGGACTGCATCGTTGACATCCAGAGCAGTGAGTACGTCACATTGTTATCCAATAGCATGCGGAGACAATTTGAAAGACAACCGTAGATCCTGCCCCATGACTGAGAGCTGTCAATGGGCCATGGCCCAGATTATATATTCACATATATAAAATGGCTTGCCAGGCTAGTTGAAGACTATAAAAATCAATTAAAATCTTAAAAAACTAAATATCCTAAGCCAAACGAGCTGGTGGATGCATGCGTTCAACAGTAATTCAATTCAATTCAGTTTATTTATATAGCGCCAAATCACGACAAGAGTCATCTCAAGGCACTTCACAAAGTAAACATTCCAATACAGTTCAGTTCATTAAGCCAATCAGTAAAAAAGTTTCCTATATAAGGAACCCAGCAGATTGCATCAAGACACTGACTGTGTGTTGATACAATCCTCATACTAAGAAAGCATGTAGCGACAGTGGGAAGAAAAACTCCCTTTTAACAGGAAGAAACCTCCAGAGGATCCTGGCTCAGTATGAGCAGCCATCTGCTATGACTCACTGGGGATTGAGAAGACAGAGCAGACACACGCACACCCCACACCCACACACACACCCCCACACACACCATATAGATCAAGTAGTGTTTCTATGGCTACACTGTGATTTCTTAGTAGAAGTTCTATTTAGTAAGAGAAACTTTATTGTCTTTATCTGAGTGAATCTATAATTAATTCAATAGGTGAACTAATAGTAGCACATTCTATGTTAAAGAAAGTGAGATGTAATATCAGGAGAGGGAGAATGTTAGGTGGTTGGCAGCAGTGTGCCAGCCGATGGCCCCCTCCATGAGGCCACCACAGCTCAGCAGAACGCCAGTGTAGCTTCTTCTGGGGAGAAAAACACTTAGAGAGAAAATAAAGTTAACAGCTGAAATAACAGGAAATAATGCAATTATAGAGTGGTGGTAGAAGAGAGTAGCAGAGTGTAGAAAGTGGTCAGTATGTCCTCCAGCAGTCTAAGCCTATAGCAGCATAACTACAGAGATAACTCAGCATAACCTAGCCTTTTAGATAGAGGCATGTGGGAGGCAGGGCCAGGGAGAAAAGTATTTAACGACTGTAGTCCCCGCTGTACACTCCACCTCCCTCTGCTCCCCACTCGTCTAAACCTGGGCTAACATCAGAATTTAACCATAAGCCCTATCAAATAGAAACGTTTTGAGCCTAGTCTTAAAAGTAGACAAGGTGTCTGCCTCACGGACTAAAGCTGGGAGCTGGTTCCAAAGGAGAGGAGCCTGATGGCTAAAAGATCTGCCTCCCATCCTACTTTTAGATATTCTAGGAACCACCAGTAGCCAAAGGCCATGTGCATCCATTTGCAATGTCTAGAGTACTCATCCAAGAAAGTCGTACTTCTGCATGTCACAAGATCAGGAAGCAAAGCAAAGTCACAAGACAGACCATTGTTCACAGTACTGCTCTGGTCCTGGATCCTGCTGTTTGGTGGCCCAGTCTTACTGCCATTAGTGCGACTAAGCGAAACTAAGATGGTAACGGCTCTGCAGCGGTCCAATCACAGCACTCTATTGGTGGGCGGAATGTTACTGAAAAAAACAAAGATGGTGACGGCTCATTTGAAATGGCTTTAGCATCAACTTTGGACTATTCTGGCTTGGACTTTTCTTTATTTAGAAAAATAATGTTTTTCCATCTTCTTTGAAGATGGCGGACTGCATCGTTGACATCCAGAGCAGTGAGTACGTCACATTGTTATCCAATAGCATGCGGAGACAATTTGAAAGACAACCGTAGATCCTGCCCCATGACTGAGAGCTGTCAATGGGCCATGGCCCAGATTATATATTCACATATATATCAAGAGATTGCCCAGTCTTACTGCCATTGGCAGTAAGACTGGGCAATCTCTTGATATTTTTAAAATATCAATATAGCTTGCTGTTCCTCAGTTTCTAAGCCATCATTCTCACACGTCCGCTTGATCAGGAACCAGTAGCGGCCGGTGAAATTTTTTTTTGGGTGGGGCGCATTTTAAAAATTTTTTTTTTATGTTGTTGTGAATGGTTTTTATCTTGAGAGGTGCTATTTTAACGATCATTATTTTCTTTATTTGCAGGTCAGTTTTTCAGATGCGCTAACCACATATCACCACTAGGGAATGCCAAATTACCATTCTTATGCGTCACACAACTTGAAATCGACGGACTTTGTTGCTAAGTTAGCAACACAGTTGTTCCAAAAACATGCTTCATATTGACCAATATATGCAAACCTCACACACACTAAACAGGAAGAGGCTCTTTTAAATGATAGAATCCACGTTTTCTACCTCAACACCACCCAATGACTGCTAAATGAAAAGCAAAACAAAGCTATTTTCATGAAGTCAAAAACTAAAATCTGTCTTACCTTGCTGGTCAAAATAATCCATCTTATAGTAAAAAAATCCACTTGGTTCGTAGAATCCAATGATAAAAAGATGAAACTACTAGTTTTATCCATAGTCAACATTAGCAGCGGCCCCACAACAACGAAGGACTGTGAACTAGCCTGTGGAGAATTTTCTGGTTCTGTCTGGGCTGGGTGAGCTGACCAATGAGCATCCGCCTCCTGATCTGAGCAGACTCCCCCCGTTTGCGATCGCAACCATATGCGCCCAACAGCTCTCCTATTCCTTGTCGTTGGGGATCCAGCGTGCATGCGCCAGTTAGCCCATATTAAGTCGATGGTAAAGATTGCTGCGCCCGCGAGAGGACATGTGACAGGAAGTACGTCGATGTTTCGGCCGTGTTAAAAGTATGAACATTATTCAGGGTTCTTACACTTTTTCCACTGACAAATTCAAGCACTTTTCAATCATTTTCATAGTAAATTTTCAAACTTTTCAAGCACCACACGGCAAAGACGAAACAATACATTAGGACTCAAGATGACAGTTTCACCTCACTATCATGAATTTATTACTGTTATATAATAGAGATGAACCCGTGATTTTAAATTACTGGAATCAGGTGAAAAAGATTAACTATAACCTTATAAAGCAATTAGTGTAACCTTAATTCATCCTCAGATAGAAATTTCAAACGAAATGACAATGACTTAGTTTTAATTTTAACCTGTCTGCTTTTAGTTCTAGTCTGTTACCTTAAAACCAAACACGCTGCTCTCCCAGTTCACAGCAGCAACTCGGACAAAAACACACAGCCATCTGACACTCAAGATACACTAAAAGACAAAGAGAAACTGTTTACTGACAGCAAAAACACAGCCAAGATAGCCATATATTAATCACACTGTATGACTCTCTGGTTGCAAATGTTGGTTTTTGCAGTCTCCTAGAGCCACAGTATGAGCCGTGTTGTGCAGGGAAGAGCGAGCCTCAACATGGATACAGTCATAGTAATGCTTATCGCAAAACACAGCCACATACTATTTCAATTATTTGAATTATGAGCAATGAGGCTATTATCAAACATATTCCTATTATTAACACTATTCTTATCAATGTTCTTCCTGACAGAGTGATGTTTTTTGGCAGCTAATCTGAGGAAATGACATGAAAACAGGAAGTTGAGCCCTGTTAAAAGACAAATTTCTGTTACTGTTTGGTTTCAGACAAATAAAGTATTCTATTATGGTCCAAGTTACAAATAAATAAATCTGAAAGGACAACTTGGATGTTTTCTACTTTCTTCTTATTAACTGAATGCATTGCTGAGGTGTTGGATTGGGACTTGGTATCGAAATCCTATGACACGGATCAGGGGCAAAAAATGTGATCAGAACATAATAATAAATATTATCTTGTAATATTCCACAAAGCAGGGACAAAGTAAATAAAAACATAACATTTTACATTTTGAAATGTACTGTCTAAGGTCAAGGTGTGATCCTACTTTTGCAGCTTTTATAGAAGCTATGTTTAAAATCCTGCTCCTGCTAAATTTCTGACTATTACCACCCATTACTGAAATATCTGATCACAACCCTCCCTCCATCTGCAGAACCATTAATTGATTAAAATAAATAATTATACTTGATGAACAAATAGGTTTTAGGGATTGTATTTCTGCTAGTACAACAATAGCTGTTGATATATTTAGTTTCAATTGTGACTAGTAAGAATATGATCTGGACTAGGATTAATTATATTGTCGCTATGTAAAATAGGAATTAGCTGTTGATAAAATGATAAAATGGCTTGACACGGGGACTCGGGTCTGCTTTCGCTGCCAAACACGGTCCATGCTTCTGCTCACAAATAGATGCCATGACCGACGACATGCTTTATTAAATTACTGGTATTTACATGTTTAGTGATAAATCTGAACACACGTGTTACAGTTAGCTCTGCTGCTGTTTACTTTCCCCAGATGCAGTCAAAACTTTGATTTTTTTCGGTATTTTATTAGTTCGTGAACTCGGAGGTGTTTTGTAAACAAAGTTTGTGAATGAGAGTTGCCGACATCTGCCGTGACCCGCAGCAGCGGGAGGAGTGGGGCTTAGCGGTTCATAACAGACTTTTTAGCACCGAAAAAGATATTTCTTACAGTTTTTTTGGTACCCTGCTCTACTCCAGTCTTGATTTCATAACTAATTATCACAGAAGGAGTCGCTGGATCCCAGACCCAAAGCAGAGCTCTCACACACACTAGCATAAAATTCTCATCGGTAAAGTAGGTCTGCTTCATAGCGAATCCAGCGGACACCGCGGGTCCAGCGGCTGGTCTTTATAGTAGGAGGAGCCTGCTGCTAACAGACCGGTGTGACAGAAAGGAGCGGACCCTCTGAGAGCAGCCGCAGCCGTGTTTACTAAAGGCGAAATAATCGCTCTCTAGTTTTTAACTTTAACAAAAATAACAAATTGAGTTTTTTCATCAAACTAACTTGGGTGATCTTATATACAAAACTGTGCAGTTTGTTTTTCAAGCATTTTCCAGGACTCCATACAAAAATCAAGCATTTTCCATACCTTGAAAACACGTTATTGAAATTCAAGCATTTTCAAGGATTTCAAGCACCCATACGAACCCTGATTATTAAACTACAATTAAATGCAGATTACACACAGCACTTACAGTCCATAAGGTGTATAGATCGTTTAGTTTAAATTTTATGTTTTTTTAAATACATTTTGTGATTCCTCTCTTCTTCTTCCTCTTCCTGTGAGACTGGTGGGGCAGCGCCCTAGCGCCCCCTATGGACGAGCCGCCACTGTCAGGAACGCTTTTTCCTAGAACAATAAAAATCTCTGGGTTTATGGTCTGCCCTAAACTTTGCATTTGGCTTAGTGCAGGGGTGCCCAATCCTGGTCCTGGAGGGCCGGTATCCAGCATGTTTTAGTTTTAACTCTATTTCAGCACACCTGATTTCAATCAGCAGGTGATTAACAGGCTTCTGCAGAGCCTGATGAGCTGCTGCACAGGTGATTCAACCACTGAATCAAGCATAATGGAGCAGAGAAACCACTAAAACGTGCTGGATACCAGCTCTCCAGGACCAGGATTGGGCACCCCTGGCTTAGTGGATTTTAATTGTTTGGGGATGTTTGTTTATGTTTCAGCGAACCTTTTCACCATGGCTGCTGCACCAGGTTTTGTTTTTCCTGTTTGTGCAGGGAGATGACCCTGAGTAACCAGGTAATAGGTACGGTGGCAGAGAACGGCCAAAATACCTCAGAAACAATCATGAATATTTCCCTACTCGCTCACATGAGTTGATAATGTGAGATTCCTGTCATGATTATCTTCATAATTTTAATAAATTCGTGCTGTATGACCCTTCATAGTGGATGCAATTATGTCATGAAATTAGCTCAGCACAAAAGATTTTTTTCTGGGCAAGAAGTAAAAAAGATTATGGCCGTTTCTCAATATGTGTACTTGTCTGTACTTGTGTACTCCCATCCTTGTGAAACGTCATCAACGATGGTCCAAGTACTGTTCCAATCCTAAGTACATATAATGGCAAGTTCGCTCAGAGTTCCCGGGTATGTTCTTGCTCCGCCCATTGTATCGAGGATGCACTGATGCATCCTTCTGCGGACTTGGGACAGCAAAGTTTCCCATAATGCATTGCGCCGCTAACCGTTATACTCCGAATGGCAGAGGAGAAAGCTTATAACTGTTGTGTTTTATATCAGAAATACAAGTAAATGAATATAAAGTTGTCTGTTATTGTAAATAATTGCATATAACCTTTAAAATTTGCTGTGTATTTGTTTTTTTCTTCTTTCAGACTCTTCATGATCCCTCAAAATGCTAATGAACTAACCCACTATCAAAATAAAAGCATCATTGTTTTGTTTTAATGAAAAAAAAACTTTTTTTCCTCATTTAACAGCAGGAAATGCTGATATTTTATCAGTTTTGATGAAAAGTGGACCAAATATAATACAAATAATACGTTTTTGTCATTTAAGGAACAGACTAGACTTTTATTTTTATGTGTTTTTTTTTTAACCTTAGCAGCAAGCAGCGCTTGTTCCAAATGCCGTACTCGTCCTCCCGTACTCGGCAGAACGGACTTTCTGGCGTACTAGGCAAGAACACACTTGTCAAATACACAAGAACGTACTAGCATCCTTGAGTATTGAGAAACGGCCTATCATTGATTTCAGATGACAAATAACATGTCAGTGTACCTCATCATCAACCAGGACAAAGATCCCGGTTTGTCATGTTAAAGTTAAAGTCCCAAGTCATCATCACACACTGGTGAAATTACATCTCCGCATTTGACCCATCCCCATGGTGGGGAGCGGTGAGCTGCAGCTGTGGTCGCGCTCGGGAACTATTTGGTGGTTTAAGCCCCCAATCCAACCCCTTAGTGCTGAACCCTGATCTCCCAGTCCCGGGGCGGACACTCTACCACTAGGCCACCGGAGCTGGTAAAAGCAACATTCATAATGTACTAATTATTTGAAACGTTAGCATTTGGATAGAAAAAATTGATTAGCTGTCATTTATTTTCTTCTGGTTAATTATTAGCTTTGCTATTTGAATCTCTCTAAGGAGTAAGTTCAGCAAAACCCAATGTTTACAAGTTTCCAAAGCAGCCAATAGTTATTGGCATGATTTTGCTTCTGTAA
This sequence comes from Aphyosemion australe, assembly GCA_006937985.1. Lineage (NCBI taxonomy): Eukaryota > Metazoa > Chordata > Actinopteri > Cyprinodontiformes > Nothobranchiidae > Aphyosemion > Aphyosemion australe. The sequence goes on from SSNS01000225.1 coordinate 266,883, forward strand.
CCCAAATCTTCCACTTTTCTGACAATTATCAACATCCATTCCAATCCAATCCAGATTTATTTATATAGCACATTTATCCACAGCATGACAGCTGACCAAAGTGCTGAACATAAAATAAAACAGCGATAAAACACGTAGGTCAAATTAAAATAACAAGAAAATACAAGTTAATAGATAGCAAAAAAATGTAAGTAAAAACAAATAAATACTAAAAGCAACATAAGAGACTAAAAATTAAAACCAAGAGACAATAAAACCATAAAATCAGAAAATAAGTCATTCATTCATACACGTTACAGTCATGTCCGTAGAATCAAACACCAAAAGCCATAGTGAAGTAGTGAGTTTTAAGGCTAGATTTAAACAGGGCGATAGACGGAGCTGAACGAACCGAGAGTGGCAAGCTATTCCAAAGCTTCGGAGCTGCGTGAGCAAAGGCACGCTCACCACGAGTCTTGCACCTCATCTTTGGAATACACAGCAGGAGTTGATCAGCAACCACACAACTATTTTTTGTGCAGAATTTGCCTCCAGTCTTTTTCAGTCATGGACTAAGAATCCATGTAATGCCAGAGTTGGACTGTAAATTTCTATTTACTATAGCTTTTTGTGTTTCCTAAATGGTAAATGGCCTCTATTTATATGGCTCCTTCTGAAGTCCCAGAACCCCACAAGATGCTTTACAACACAAGTCATTCACCCACACAAGCATACATTCACACATCATGCAGTATTTATGCATGATAAAACTGAAGAGAATGGAGAAAAAAACACATACATTTAGTCTCACACAAGCATCAGGCCCACAGTGCATGGTGAAATTCATCTTATCACAGTCAGGCTGAGCAGATGCATGAGTAGCAAATGATGCTACAAGTCATGTGTCGTTATTGTCCCCTTGCCCCACATTGAGACCACCCCTGGGCGTGCTCACATCACGCAACAGTTTCTTCCTGCCGAATGTGTAAGTAAATTGAACAAAGCCAGTAGTTTATTACAGTAATTAAGCTAATACTAATCCACTTATATTTGTTTTATTTACTCCTCTCTGTTTTCTTATTATAGCCCTCTCATTTTAAAAATGTCATTAGATTTCTCCCACTTTGCTCACAGACATGCAGTTATTACAAACTCCCCATGCACTAATGATGTACTCTGAAGGTCAATAAAACAATATTAATCGCTTCTTTTCTTAATAACAGTAATGGCAGGTTAGTTCCACTGTAATGTAAATTATGAGGACTAATATAAACACATCAAAGCTGTTTGGAGTGAGGGGATGCTGGAACAACATATATTCTCTCGTTATATTCATGTCAGAGGTAAATATGCCCCCAGCTTGAATAATAAAAGGTTTTCCTTTAGTCAAAAACAGAATAATAAATTAATTATGAACTCCTGTGTTGCAACCCCCCCCCCCCCAAAAAAAAAGAAAATAAAAATAAATAAATAAAAATCTCATTGTACATGTTAAGCTGCGTGGGAGTATGGATTGGGTAGTAGGTGGTCACTCTTAAACCAATAAAACAGTAATAAGGTGCTTTTCCAGAATTAGAAAATGTCTAAAACAAGAGATGAATCTTTTCCAGGGTGTCCAGTTTTTCCCAATATTTTCAAATTATCATATTCAGTGCCGTCATTCACCTACGCTGTAAATTAACATGCTAAAGGTCCTGTCTAAAATAACATTTAGAGTCGTCAGTCAAGATGTCAAAGCAGATTTATTTTTTCATGTAGTTTCGTTAATAAAATATTCAGGATTTTTTCTTCTGTTTCAAGTTTTATGGTTCCCTGCAGTAAATGGGAACATTGGCAAAAATACAGATTTTTCATAACGTACTTTAGATGGGAGAATAGAAGTTAAGCTAAGGCTTTTCATTTAGGTATGTTCTCAGTATTTTTCTTGAGTCGGTTCTTACTTTGTTCCTTGTTTTTAGAGCATATTTGTTTTGCTTATACTCTGTCATTTATTATATTTATTGGAACTTTAAACTATTGTTTTTATTATATTGTTTAGACCCAATCATCAGCAAATTTCAACATGGTTATTTTCACTCATTAACTTAAAGGGTTATAAAGGAAAAAATAAATAACTGAAAAGTAGTTTTTGTAGAGATAGATAATTATAGGCAAACATAGATCCTCAAGAACAACGAAGTTCATCTGTTTGCTGAAGCACTGAGAGCGTTGAGATCATGCTTGGAGGTGTCCTTGAAGTAAATGTGAAGATGGCCAACTGGTCAGTGAACAGATGCTTGCTGTCCATTGAGGAGCTCCCTTGGGATATGTCCATCTGGCATGTGGGAGATGTGCTCTAGCATGTACGTGCATGTCTCCTTGAGGATTGAGATGATGTTGACGGTCTTGAGCACTATATGGTTCCTCCTTAGATCATTTACTGTATTTTAGGGTTACAGTCATGATATAGCATGTACACTACCTCAGCTGCTACCATATAAAGACTCAGTGTTGCATCTTACAAAAGCTACAAAAGTCCAGGTGATTGCTCTTTCCAGACGGTTGCACCTTGACTTAATGAACTTCCTTTATTTTTATGTAGTGTTGACAGTCTGGACACCTTTAAAAAGCAGATGAACTGTGACTTTTCTGTTGTGAAGTACTTTGTGATTGTGATCTTTTTTGATAAGTGCTATATAAATAAACTTTACTTACTTAAATCTGCTGCACATCTTAAAAGCTGCTCTATTAGCACCTCAGTTTCATCACTTCCTGTTTTTTTTTCACCTCTGACTACTGCACATTGTACATAGGTTTACCTTTTAAACATTGTTATTTAGGTAGCTGCTATTGTTCTCATATTTTCTGTTTATACTTTAAAATTTTATGCCAGTACTATGAAACATGAACAATTCACCTGTGAACTGACAATAAAAGACTGATTTGATTTATTTCATAGTCTAAAGTGGTCTCTAATTTAAATTCATTGATATTTCTTTATTTCTAGCACCTCGAACTCATGGAATGCCTCAGGGATGTATTCTTGGTCCAGTTTAGTTTTGTGTTAATGTACTCACTCTGGGCTGTTTGAAACATAAATTCAGTTGTTCGTTTACCCAGTAATTTCACAAATGTTATGGTTTGACTCAACTGCTTTTGACAATGGATGTTTTAATATATCTTCAGCTAAATTATAGTAAACTGAAAGGTTGATGGGTAGTTTTCTCTTGGTCTCTAGATGTCCAACAAAAATAAAACAAGAATAAACTTTTTGTGTGATTGTGTTTAGATTATTGCAACTCTCTGTTCTGGCGTAAGTCAAGATTCTGCTTCACATTTACAATTGTTTCAAATTCAGTTGCAAGACCTTCCACCAAAACCTAATTGTGTTCTGATATCACCCATGAACTTACCACTTCACACAGGCTTCCTGTAGGATTTAGGATTCCATTTGCAGTTGTCTTTCTTATCTATTAAATAATAATCAGCCTGCTGCTTACATCAGGGAAACATTTACCCTGTTTTATACCCCTAAGGTCTTCTGCTCTAGTTGCTCTGTGCTCTCTCTAGTCTAGGGTCCCAGACAGTGCAACAGTCTTCCTCTATCCTTCTTTTGTTCCCTTCTCAATTAAGATTAGTCATCCTAAGCTTCTGTGCAGCCTTACACTGCCACCACCATGCCTGGTTATAGGTTCAGTGAGCTTTCTGCACAACTCTGTCTTCCAGTAAGCTAATTTTTAAATTTAGCTCAACTGACATTCTGACAACTGAAAGGGTGATCTTGATGACACGTTTGCTTCTCCTGGATTAGCAGAGGATTTGGCTTTTCCACTTTATCTCTGACTGCTATTTTTGCCAAATGATTCTGTGGGAGTGTAGTCAAGAAAACGGACCTTTATTGACGTGCAGCTGCTTGGATGTTTCCGTGGATCTGTCTGGATGAGTCATAAATAGGCTCTTGGATGGAGCGGGGAGGTCAGTCTTCACTTGATGCTTGGCTAAATGGCCAGTTTAATGCTGATAACATGATTTTATCACAACTTTTTTTTCTTTTCTCTTCTTGCAGCTTTTTAGCTTTAAATAGTTTTAAAATTTTGCCCCCATGGTCCTAAATCAAATGTAATATATGAACATACTGAGCTAAAGATTTAAGCCTTTTGACACAGTGATACTTAATTAAGGCTGGTTTGTTTATCACCCCTCCACCCCATCAGTAATACATAATTGAAATCTTTTAGACATCCTTCTTAGCATGCAGTAACCAAACATTTTAGTTCATTTCTAAATTCTCCAATCTTCTTCATTTTTTCAACAGTAAAAACCTTCTTAGTTTTCTGGTTTACCCCCAGTAGATAAAGCCAGTAACGCCTGGTGGCATCACTGAATCTGTTTGTCTCATTGTGTGTGTCTGTGTGCTGAAGCCATAGTGTTTTCCTAGCGATTAGAGCCTGACATGCTCTGCAGGTAGCAAAGGTCCAGTGGAGCCCCATGATTCATGCAGCCAACAGCGGTTCTCCACCTCATTTATTCACCAAATGGACACAGAGCTCATGCTCCATACTGAATATCACATGACAAAAGGCACGCAAGCTGTGTGTGTGTGCGCGCACGTGTGTGTGTGTGTGTGTTTCCTACTGCAGTGTCTGCCGTCAGGCCTACCTATGAATAATCATTCCCCTTTGAAATGTCACCTTCCAAACTCAGTGGCCCCCAGCAGATCAGTGCGTGGTGTTGTAGTGGCTCTCTCTCTCTCTACGTGTGTGTGTGTGTGTGTGATTCAAAAACATAGAAGCTAATAAGAAGGGAGAAACCTCGGCTTTCCGCTGATACTTTTGAATAACACAATAGAGTCTGGCTTTTTTTGTAGCATAGGTGTGTGGGAACAAGGTAATAGCAATTCTACATCCCTTGTTCTAATCTGTTTTCTCCTTTTGTCTCTTTGAGGAGGAATTAGTTGCCCTGGAAACGTAATTGTAAATCTAAAGTCATCCTCTAGCGTTGACCTGTTGGATGTGTTGAATACACTTTATCACTTGAGGTGTAACAGTTCACAGAAACCATTAGTTTGTATAGCAGTGCACGATCATCCAAAAAAAACTATTGAAATTGTGATTAGTTAACACAATTACTGAGTAGGTAATCGCCCAGAGGTCACATTTTAATGTGACCGCTGTCACTAATTTGGATCAGCAGGTAGAGTTGTGCTGTGATTAAATAGATAAAATTGTCGATATAGTCTATCGTAAAATGGGGTGTATATCTTAAACATTTTTATAGTTTCAGACATAGCTTTTAAACAGCCAATTAAATCTGCTTGTCTACTGGATTCGCCTGAAAGAAACGTGGAGAGACAGCGGAACTTTAAAAGCAGAGAAGAGCTGCTACGAAAGCCTTGCTTCACAGTTGCTGGTCCGGTCTGTTGGGACTTAGAAAAATTTGAGCTTGACATACCTGGCTCTGCAGTCTGGTTCCAGCATGTTTCCTGCATGTTTTAAATCATGAACACAGCTGATTTGTTGGATTTAGTGATGAATAACTCCTGTAGAAACTAAGGCTGGAAGGACATTTCAGCAGTTAGATTAAGGTGACGAACGCACAGCGAGGAGAGATAAGTTTTACTTTCGGTTTCGCCAACGAACTCTAGGGGGTGCTAAAAACAAGCCAAAACTGACTAGTGTCCCTTTAAGAATTGTGAACCCAGCTTGTTCTGTGGTGCAGCTACAAGCATTATTTTTTTTCTATATGGTTCTATTTCTAAAATGACTTCATGTTATATTGGCTCAAGAAAATTATTTTAAAATATTAAAAAGTTGCAAAGTGTCCCTTTAAGAATTAGAAGCTACTATTTGATGTATGCAATATGCCTCCAGTGTGTTTATCCTTGTTCTGCCAGCCTGTGCTGACCTTTTTAAATGCCCTTGCAGGAGCCCTGTAAATGCATATTTTACTTTATAGATAATTGAACAAAACAGTTGAATTCTTTTAAGATAAAGGTGTCAGAAAAACTAAAAATAATCTTATGTCAACAGAAGCTGAATAACTTTGTTTCTAAAGACCTGCAATATGAGGAAAAAGTCATCTGTAATACATTTTTTCATGCACAGCCTATAAGAATATTTATTCATTTTGAATGATCTGAACTGCTTGACAGCTCTTTTGCCTCGGGCTGACACTGAGCTCTATTAGGCACTTCATGAAGAACTTTAAGGTTTTGACGGACTTGAAAGCTTTGCTCATATCACACGTTCTCACTCAACTTTGTCGCTGTCAATTAGAGATCTACACATGCAATATATATATATATCTATATCTATATATAGATATATATATATATATATATATATATATACATACATATACATATATATATATATACATATACATATATATATATAGATATAGATATAGATATATATATAGATATATATATATATATATATAAGAAATGAAGTGTTTACTGCCAGACATCCAAGGGATTAAAACAGCCTGTCTTTTGGACAGGATTGTTTTTCTTGCCTGTAGTGAGCAGTTACTTAGCTCCCTATTCAAGTATCAAAGTGAGCACCAGCTCATGCTTTTACATAATAAAATAGTTGGCAGTATGGGTGACTCAGAGGTTCAGAGCACACTTTAAAGACTGCTGTACTCGGCTCAGCGAGACAGAAGATCTCTGTGGTAGATGAGGCTCGTACCGGAGAGGGTGCCTTTCAGCCCACACGTCTGCATACATTTACACCCCCACATGGAAGCTCACAGAGGATGCTCTCAGCAGATCTTTAATAGACAGGAATTGTAGAATCAAAGTTGTTCTCAAGGCCTGAGGAAATAAAAAAACACCTGCCTCTGTCAGTGGCCTGTTATCTTTGATCAAACAAAATGGCAAACAGGTTGCGAAGTGGCTCAGTCGAGTCATACAAGAGTCCAGCTGAAGGCTTATAGGAACCAGACTGCAGGTTAATAAGGCAGCATGCTTGTCCAGATAAGCCCATGGTTTCCTCTGAAGGCACAGACACACAAATGCATCAGGTATGCATCTAATTACTTTATCTCCAGATGACGACTGATTTCTAAATCTGCTGCTTAAAACAGTTTGTAAAAAGCAACATTAGGAAGCTTAATTGTTTACAGTTATTCAATTTAGAATGCAATCATGTACCTGCTTTTATCCACCTTATTCCTGGCTAGGCTGATGGAGAAACGATGATGAGAGCAACATCCGGTGAGATACTGGAAGTGGCGCCTACACATTTGTTTGCATGGTGAGGTTTTATTTGCTAGTAGCAGTTTATTTGAACATTTGAAAAGGATTTTAAAAATATTTACCCCTGAAAAATGTACTCACGCAGCTCAGGAAGATGTTGCGATGTTCGCGGGTGTACTAACAACCAGAGAAAATTACATTTGTGGCTACAAGAGTGATGTTTCTCAGTGGGAAATGAAAACAGCAGACATTGTTCAAAACAAAATTGCAAAAGTAAAATTAGAAGAGGTGTTTGTGAAGCACAATGGAAGCAAATAAGCACAGATCGCGCTGCTTTAAAATCACTGTTACCAAACTCCTAACATTGAAAAAGACGACGGAATTCCCCCACAAAGTGTAGTTCATGGAGCTTTGTTGTTTCACAGAGCACCTAAAAAACTGCACTTCTTCTGGTCATTGAACGCCACATTTTACATCAAGCAGCTGCTCTAATCCTCCGAATGGGTTTAATCATGCTGTACTTCAACAGAATTAAACATTTAATGTTATTAATGTCTGTATATGCTTTTTGGGGCTGATCAGTGACATCACTCACTACTGAAGCAGTCACAATATGCTGACGTCTGTGCAAAGTCATGAAAGGGCTAAATTTGTATGGAGACACAACAGTTGAGAGGGCCGGGCAATCTTATCTCCTAGTCACTTTTCCCCTCCAAGAATTTACCCTGAAGTTCCAACAATGGAAACACACTTATTATACACTTCCCCCAGCCAAAAAAAGTCACCACCAGGATTTAACTAAGCAAATAGGTGGGAGCCTCCTATTGGATAATTACTGCATGACTTGTGTCAGTGACTTTACAGCAATCCCCATACTAAGCAAGCATTTAGCGACAGTGGAGAGGAAAACTCCCCTTTAACAGGAAGAAACCTCCAATATAACCTGGCTCAGTATGAGCAGCCATCCGCATAACTGGGGGTTTGAGAAGCCAGAGCACACATGCACACACTAATAAAAAAATAAATAATAATAATAATAATAATGATGATAATGATGATAACAATGCAAATCTGAAATCAAACTATAAACACTGTAACTCAGAAAGATCATTAAACATTTATGTGGAAAACATTTCTCAGTAATCAGTGCATTTTGGAATCAGACTGCTTCGCTTCCATCAACAACCAAAACCAAACGACTGAACAATAGATTAAATATTTACAAAAGTTTGTGATCACTTGAATAATAGTAAATGGTAAAATGGTCTTTATTTGTATAGCGCCTTAGAGTCCTAGAACCCCCCAAGGTCCTTTACATGGTAAATGGTAATGGTAAATGGCCTATATTTGTATAGCGCCTTCTTAGGGTTCTACAACCCCCCAAGGCGCTTCACAACACAATCATTCACCCATTCACACACACACTCACATGCTGGTGGGGATGTAGCCACAGCTGCCCTGGGGCGCACTGACAGAGGCGAGGCTGCCGAGCACTGGCGCCACCAGTCCCTCTGACCACCACCAGCAGGCAAGGCGGGTTAAGTGTCTTGCCCAAGGACACACAGCAGCATTCTCTGGCCGGAGCCGGGATCAAACCTGTAACCTTCTGATTACTGGACAACCCGCTCTACCTCCTGAGCTACTGCTGCCCTTACAACACAATCAGTCATTCACCCATGCACACCCTGGTGGTGACTCTGGGAAAAAGTCTTTGTGGGAAAAAAAGAGTCCAAAACCACATGTTGACAGACTGTGTGTAAAGGAGCCAAGCTGGAGTGGAGCTGGTTTAAATAACCTGACTACCAAACAGCAGTTGACTCTGAGCTGTTTCAGATTTCTTCTCCAACTTTATGCTTCAATTACACTAACTGTTAAAACAATGAGATAAAACCTGTTGTGTTTCTGTGTTTTAAAGTAACACTGCAACTCTGCAACTTTTTCACCTTAAAATATTTTTTTTTTGTAAAGTTTTGGCAGCATACTATCATCTATTATGTTCATTTTTCATACCTGTGACAGTGTTAGGGGATCCCGCGTCTGTTTACTGCACTATACAGTTTTTGCAGTGATCTCTTCACCACAGGTAAGGGCTTACTAAAGGTTTTTTATGGCGTTTTATTGAACAGTTATTTAGAAACGCAGCTACATAAACAGCAGGTAAACAGTTTGATACTGTTTTCATGTGTCCTCACCGCAAAAAGCTTTTAGAGTGCTAATGTTTTAGCAGTTAGCTCAGTGTTGTAACGTGGCAGGTAAATAGTTTGATACTGTTTTCACGTGTCCTCACCGCAAATTGCAAGCTGTTTACCTGCCACGTTACAACACTGAGCTAACTGCCTCTAAAAGCTATTTGCGGACCGCAAATAGCTTTTAGAGTGCTAATGTTTTTAGCAGTTAGCTCAGTGTTGTAGTGTGGCATTAATACCTTAATAAAATCAAACAAATGTACCAGAAATGTGGATTTAAAAAGGCATAAAACGTTAATTATAAGTAGATTCTAGCACATAATCATCGTTAGCATTAGCTATCATTACGAGTTAATTACGTAACTAAAATAGCACATCTCACGAGCATAAACAAGACAACGGTCATTTAAAGCTTCTCCGGATCTCGGATAAACTGTTAACCAACCTGAAATAAAATAGTTGTAGGCTTTCAGACTCATAAAAGGCTTTTGGTTTGCAGTGTAATATGAGATTTTCCACACGAGATAGTTTGTTGTGTCGATCGCTTCAGCGTTGGGTAAATCCTCCAGCGTGTATTAAAAGTCCAACTTTTAAAATTAAATGAGTCATAACCTAAAGGAAGATATCGTGTCTGTGCCAGCTCGTTTAGAACACTCACTTTCATCTGTCACGCTGTGTTTTATAGTAGAGCAAAACACTTCCTGTCCACTGTTTGAGTTCAGCGCGGTGGCAGGGTCACGTGAGTGAAACCCACCAATCATCACTTTTGATTTGCACGTGAGACTTCAGTCACTGCTCAAATAGACACAAAATCTTGTTTTTATTCATTCTACTGGTAGTTTATTTTGCTCAAATTGAAATATAGGCCTGCCTCTAATTCTGGCCTCCTTCCAATAAAGGCCCGACCCAGGATGCGCTTGAGTAAACAAAGGCCCGGGCCTGTATTAGAGGATTTACGGTAATTATTTATGGAGTTTACTAGAGTTAACTAAGTACATATAAAGATCTCATCTCACCACTTTCAAAACTAACAAAAACAATAGGGGCATCAACAGTTATGTAACACACAGAATAATAGACATAATTTAATCTTGTGTAAACAAAAAAGTTTTGACTTTTTTTGAAAAAATCTTCTGTTATTCTCTAACAACAAAAATCTAGGTATTGCATTCCATGCAACCATGGCTCTGTAATGAACTGCTTGCTGCATTTGATTAGTTTTGCAGCGAGGTAGTGCACACCTTATGTCTCTTGTCTGACGCGTCATGTAGTTATGATTATGTGAAAAAAATGATAACTTATCATAAATTATTCTAGGTGTCTGTGGTAATTATATTTCTTGTGAATGTTATCAGTGAATATTTTAGTCTACACTTAACTGTTAACCAAGCCAACCTGTCATGCATTGTTCTTACATTTGTTCTGTAATTGCAACCCAGAACAATTCGCGCAGCTTTATTTTGAGCCACTTGTAACTTATGTAAATTATGTTCACTTATGTTAGACCAAATAACTGATGCATAATCTAAATGAGACAGTACTAGTGATTGAACAAAATTTTTGGTTAGCCACCGAGGAATAAATCTACAACAAAATTGTATCGTGCCCATACTTCTATCGAGTTTTTGCAAGACGTGATTAATTTGACTGGCCCATGACAATCTTGAATCCACAATAACCCCCAGCAATTTTGCTTCTTGTATTTGTTCTATATCAGTATTACCTAAGGTCAAATGCAATCTACTGTAGGTGTCGTTTGTAGTGTGTATTTTGTACCAATTGTCATGCATTTAGTTTTGTCTGCATTAATAAAATTTGTTTTCTTCAATCCATTGTGTGACTAAGGCCAACTCCTCTTTTAAAATATCATTCAGTTGAACTTCTATTTGTGCAGATGCAAATAATGTAGTGTCATCTGCATATACAGCCATGGTTGCATGTTTTAAAACCAGTGGTAAATCATTAATAAAAATTGAAAACAGAAGAATGGCCCAAACAGCTGCCCTGGGGCACTCCACAATCCACCTGACCAGCCTCGGTGTAACTGCCATTAAAATGACATTGAAATTTTCGATTAGTTAAATAACTTTCTGTCCACTTGAGGGTGGATGTATGTATCTACAAGTGAGAATAAGTGTATGTGAGAGAAAGTATAGTTAAAAAGGAAGGTAGTTTGTTTGAAATGGAAGTCAGGCCTTCTTACTGCTCTTTGATTGGCTTAAAGGTTCGAGGGCGGGTCATTGTCAAGAGAGAAACACTGTCATCGTGGACGGTGAAACAAATCTGGAGCTGGATATTTTATCGATGTGAAATGGTCACACCTTTGTCTTTAACCTTTGAGCTCACTTCTCCCTACTGTTACTCAAAGCACAGCTGAAAATGACATGAAAGAACTTTTCAGAACAACCTCCTCTGCAGACAGGCTGAACCGGTACCGATACCGACAGGCGTCGTGCTGGTAGAAGTCCCCTGCGTTGGGAGCGTTCGTTGGTCAGAAAAGTTTCCGTCAACTGTGCCTCAATTCCAGCTAACTACACGTGGAATTAAGTTTTATTTTGATGAAAAAATGAAAGATGAGTGTTGTTAATTTATCATTCATTTAGTGGGTGACATCAGAAAATGATACATTTATTGTTCTAACGTGTATCGCACGTGATATTTGATCAAGCTTAACTTTACCCTGATGAGAGGATCATTGTGTCTGTGTTAACCACGGCGGCGAAAGGTGGTAGCTTGGGGTTGCTACAGCAACGGCAAGATTAGGCCAATATTTTTGACACACAGTGACGTACAGTCAGAAGAGGGAAACTAGGCACTGCCTCCCGTCTTCATGACAATTGAAATACTAATGATGATATAATAGAAAATCAATGTGACCACTGACTGGTCTACACATTCGTTTTCTGTATGATTTCATCATGTTCATGGTCAAAATCACTGAATTTACACATTTCCTGATCAAATACACGGCAGAAGCGCAAGGGGAGGCACAAACGAGCAGTGTCTCCGCTCTCACTAAGCTGCACCACACACTCTAACTGATTTAGGCAGAGCGCATTCGCCAACTCCCTGTATCATGTGTGTGTGGTGCTGTACACAGACATCATATGTCTATGGCACTGCGCTGTCAGACTGGAGACAGACAAGTGAGCTGCCTCCGTTCTCACAGCTTCTGGTTTATTGTTGTTAAAAATTTATATGGATGGAGTTTAGACAGACACGATGATCCTCCCATCGGAGACCGCGGTCAAGTGAGGCGATACTTGGAAATACGACATCAAGCCAGCTGACGCTGGAGCGCTGCTAAAGATTAGCTTCACGTGTACATGGTGCATTACGGTAATAGAGCATTGGGGCGCCCTTTTAGGCAAAAACAATGAAATTACGAGGAAGTGCGAGGCTTAACCATCAAAAATGTTTATTTAAGACTTGCATACTACTTTTCCATTCGATATCCATAACAAATATGTTAGAATTTTACTGTAGATGTAAATAAGGTAAGTCTTAAACATTTTGATGGTGTAGAAGACTATTTTCATGTTCAGCCTGCATGAAAAAGTCAGGGTGACCAATTATAATCAGAAAAAAACAAATATAAAAAAAGGGTTTTTCAGTGAAGCACACCTGTTTGTGACCATCTACCACAGAAACATTTTCTAATTAACTGTAAATTCAAAAAGAGAAACAAGAGATAAACACTCAGATGACTTGTAATAAACAAGTAAGTTTGAATGAATTATGGATGAAAACAGTATCGAAAAGTTAGGGGAATGGGTGAATGGGGGGTGGAGTCTCATGTCTGCTTTAGCCAGGGCCACAAAATGACTAAATCCATCTCTGGTGCTACATTATGGTTGGTAAGCTTAGCTAGCATTCACATATTTGATGTTATTCTTTATAACTGACAAGAAAAAGAAGCATGAGATATTAAAAAAGACAGGAAAGAAAATGAGGAGAGTGCAATGACAGAATGGGATCAACTCCAAGTGGTTTATCTGGCACAGCTGAGATTTCTGATGGCTTCATCTATTGCAAAGCCTATTTTTCCCTGCACCTGTGTACGCTCTGTTTTTACAGAATGATTAGGCAGAATAATTGAAAAAAAAAAAACCTGTATTTCTTTTGATTAGACCCAAATATTTGTTCATTTCAGTGCAAAGAAAATGTTACTTGAATGGACCAAAATAATATACTTGTCAGTTCTCTAATGGATATTAAACTTATTTTTCTCTCTGTGGGTTTTGTTTTTCCTCTTTCATTTTGAGGGAAATTACTCAGAATTGTTGTCACAACAAGTTTTATATAGCAGGTAGATTTGATCTAAATGCTTGATTTGATAGAGAAGAGCGGGACTAAGAGATATTGAGCTACTTTATTGCATTTTTATGATTGCTTTAATAACAGGAGCCACTGCAGAAGAAGGAAGTGTGATGTATTTGGAGCACACTCACGAACATCTTTCCTGAGATGAAAAGACCCAAAGGCAGCAGGCAAGCATCACAACTCTCTTAGCAGGGTTATGCAAAAATAGAGATGACGTGAAGGTGTAGCAAATGCCCTCTTCTGGCTGTAGGTGGAGAGGAGTGAAGTTGAAAGTCGTAAGAAGGAGGGCACATGCAAATCATCTTGATGCACATCTCACATTTGGAAACACAAGTTGGCATTTCTCAAGCAAAGTTCTGTCACCGGCGGCAAATAGTCATTATGGATGTTCTTATTTTCAACTCATTTCAATAAGTAACTGTCATTTGAAGTGACACATATAATTTAACTGTAAAAACATCCTTTTACTATCAGGCCTGAAATGTAATAAATATATTCATGTTTTAGTTCTCTGACAGTTGCACTAGTGCACATTTTACTCATCATATGTTAAGGTGAAATTTAGACTGTTTAAATTATATTTTGAAAAAGAAAAAAAAAATTAATTAGCACAATCTCGTGCACTTTTGTGCAAGCTGATAGCCCTCTGTGTATGTGATGTAAATTACTCTACAATCAGGTGAAATTTTAGTGAAAATGGACTAAGCTGTAAACATTTATGTGATGGCTATGGTTGATTAGGTTTAGCTCCCATCTGGAATTGGGTTGAGATGGCTAAAAATTTAAAGCTGCAATAACAAATTTGGATAACAAAGTAGCTTAAAACATTTCTTCATGCCTCTTAATAACGTTCTAACCTAGTATAGCTATAAATATTTTGTGGAGATGGAAAAAAAACAAAAAAAAAAATTGTTCTCTCACATTTGTCTACAAACTCCGCCAATAACAGATTTTGATTGGACCATCCAATTGTTGGCCTCGCCAAACCGCCGCACTTTCCTGAGTCCTCCATTCATTACGCACTCGCATATTTAGCAACAGAACACCACTGGTGTGAGAGGTTCGTGGCTCAATATCAGAGAAGGAGAAACAGCCGGCTGCTACCACTTGGAGGCAGCAGTAGCTCAGGAGGTAGAGCGGGTTGCCTTGTGATTGGAGGATTGTGAACTTGACCCCAGCTCCCGCCAAGGGTATTCTGCTGCTGTATCCTTGGGCAAGACACTTCACCTGACACAACTGTGTTGGTGGTGGTCAGAGGCATAGATATCATATATATTGCTAGAAGCCTTACCCACGCTGTTCGTCAATTGGACGAACGTCCCTACGTGGCAGCCATCTTACTTCTAACAGCTGCCCCCTTTCGTAACATTGGTGTCAATGGTGCATGCACTATTTAAATAACTCTAACTTGCTCAATTTTCAACCAATTTTCAACCGGTTTGATTTGTTATAAACGCCAGAAATGTGGCTGTGAAATATAACGGATTTGGCTCATTAATTAAAATATTTGCAAGTATGTCGTCTCAAGCCTATGTGTTATAAGGTTTGTAATAATGCAACCCGCTTGTAAATCCGTTAATATTTAATCATGTTAAAAGTGTTTTTGTTTAAAGGAGTCATCACCTGAAATTTTCTCTGTTCCACTTGAAAAAATGTATATAATGGCTAATGATCTTTCTCTAGCTCCAGTGGCCTAGTGGTTGAGTGTCCGCCCCGGGACTGGGAGATCAGGGTTCGATTCCCGGTCGGGTCATACCAAAGACTTTGAAAAAATGGGACCCAATGCCTCCTCGCTTGACACTCAGCACTAAGGGGTTGGATTGGGGGGTTAAACCACCAAATAGTTCCCGAGCGCGGCCACAGCTGCAGCTCACCGCTCTCCACCATGGGGATGGGTCAAATGCGGAGATGTAATTTCACCAGTGTGTGATGATGACTTGGGACTTTAACTTTAACTTTAGCTGAGAAGCCGATATTTAACATTGACGCATTTGTTTAATCTTGCCTTCTTCAACCAGCTCACATGCACCCTACAAGCATGCCCATTCCAAAACGAGAACTTGAGCTCTGGCCTATATGCCGACACAAAGGTCAAATATAAACAAATATGAACCAGCAGCGAACAAACCAGCACAACAAAGCTCATTTCATAACGTGAAACGCATAAATTATGTCTTACCGTTGACGACTCATGTTATAATCCGTGTTATGGGAAACAAAACTCCGATTGGTTTGTGTATTCCATCTTCACAACAGCATAAGAGCCGATGCCTGGCTGTTAGCTTGCTTTGTCCCAACTCAACAACAAGCGAGGGCGCCATTACGCAGGCGAGGCTCGGGCTCATAAATACACGGTTGGATCCCGTAGGTCACTGCCAGGTCGGGTTCAGTTATAACTTTTGTTGTTTTGGAGCGAGATGCTGAAGCCGGGTCCTGCTTCCTTCCACCAATCAACGTGCCCCTCAGTCCCGCGCGCGTCCGAGACAGCCAAAATATTGCGTGTGATCTCGCGAGAAAATATGCCCTTTACAATTAAGGATTAAAAAATCACATTTTTAATTCATTTTTCCAATACAATTTACTTTAATTGTCTAAAAGACCATAATAGGACGTAGATATCCACGGTATTATAGGTGATGACTCCTTTAAGTTGTTCACTCACCTTCCATCTGCTACCATTGAGAACGGAACGTAAGCTGTCCGAGGTAAGATGGCCACCGTGTAGGGACGCTGTCAACTCCCAGTTAAGGCATCTAGCAATATATATGATATCTATGGTCAGCGAGGCCGATGGCGCAAAATGGCAGCCTTGCATCTGTCAGACTGCCCCAGGGCAGCTGTGGCTACATAGTAGCTTATCATCACCGGCAGTGTGAATGTGAGAGTGCATAAATAATTGAAGCGCTTTGAGTGCTGAAAAAAGTGCCACATAAATCCAATCCATTTTTATTACTTCAACTTTAGAACAAACTACAAGAGTCCCAACAAGAAAATCACCATTTGAAGTTACGGACAACAAAAGACGTTTGGACTTATAAAACGGTGACTGGTGTTTAGCGCTATCTAGTTTCCTCTGGCAATGTGGATTTCCGGTTTCCGACAGAAGTGTCTCAAGGAAGAAACCCAAGGGGAGGGTTGAGGGCTCCGTGAATGTGTTTGCATTCAAAGCTTGTTCTGTAGATTCACTATAGCAGCTTTAATGTTGTAATTAATAAAACTGATTATAGAGATCATATAAACAACCTTTTTCTGAAATCAAGATTATTAAAGTTTACTGATCTAGTCCAGTTTTTAACTTCACAAACAATGTATAAAGCCATTAATAACCTACTCCAGGGAAACATACAAAACAACTTTCTATATACACCCTCTTCCAAATTATTATGCAAATTCTATTTAAGTGTCACAAAGATTACATTTTTTGGTTTTCAGTTAAACTCATGGATGGCATTGTGTATTCAGGCTCTTTGGATCACTGGAAGAAATCTCAGACACCTGTGACAATTAGTTTACTAGGTGTGCGCAATTAAAGGATAAAGTACTTAAGAAGGATGTTCCACATTATTCAGAAGAAAAAGGATCTCTCTGCTGCCATAAAATAGTTCAGTGCCTTGGACGAGGTTTGACAACATTAGACATTTCATGACAACTTAAGCGTGATCATCGCACTGTCAAGAGATTTGTCGCTGATTCAGAGCACAGACGGGTTTGTGCAGATAAAGGCAAACTGAGGAAGATTTCTGCCAGATCCATGCATCTGATCAAGAGAGCAGCTGCTAAAATGCCATTATATAACAGCAAACAGATATTTGATGCTGCTCATGCCTCTGGAGTCCCACGGACATCAAGGTGTAGAGTCCTCCAGAGTATTGCAACTGTGCGTAAACCTTCAGTTCGGCAACATGTATACATTTTATTTAGTTATTGTTATTTTATTAGATGAAATTATGCTTCTGTTCAAATAAATTACTCATTCATTCATTCATTCATTCATTCATTCATTCATTCATTCATTCATTCATTCATTCAATGTATTGCTGTAAAGTCTGCAACACATTGTTTTCTATTTAAATGCATATACAAGAGATGGTAAAAGCCTTAAGGCTAAATAACTCCCGCACAGATGTTTGGGCGTTATTGGTATTTTTTTCTGAATTAACCTAGACTAGTGAATATTTATTTTTTTAACTGTTCTGTTGTGCATTTAGTGTTCTTTGGTGTTTTTTTGTCCTCCAGCTCAGAGGCAGCAGACACTAAACAAGCACAACTAACCCAGGTGCAATTACTTTTAATTTTCTTGCTGCTCCAGCCAAAACAAATAATATAGGTAACCGAGTAGCTGCCCTCTGTGCTAGAAGAGGGAATTGGTTGTGCAATTTTAATTGAACCACATTGACTTTTGTGTTGGTTCAGTTATTGGAGAGGAAATCCTCTGCTGAGGAACAGTCGCTGAAGGTTCTTTTAATAATGTGTTTCAACCTCATGAATTTAAACAGTTTGTTCATGAAATGACTGATGCATACAAAACATGTTTGCTAGTTGCCTAAAGCATGGCTAGCAATGGTCTACTGACGATTTCTACTGATTATATGGCAAGTTTCCACTGTTCAGAATGAATGCCCTGTAACCCTGCAGCTTTCATTCCTTGAACTTTGGCTTCAGTGCTGTGTTGACTTTACTGTGAAAATGAGCATTTTCTACATAAATGATTATTTAAAGTTTTTAAAAGAGCTTCATCTATTCATTTGCATATTTTCACAGAACCACTTTTATAGGTGCTGATAAACTGCACGGCCAAAAAAAAAAAAGTCGCTACCAAGAAAAAAAAAGGGTCACTCACTAATATTTTGTTGGACCGTCTTTAATTTCCATCCAGTGTTGCATTAATGTGTCACCAAGATCTTGCATTGATGATGGTAGAGTCTGACCGCTGCACAAAGCCTTCTCCAGCACATCCCAAAGATTCTCAATGGGGTTAAGGTCTGGACTCTGTGGTGGCCAATCCATGTGTGAAAATGATGTCTCATGCTCCCTGAACCACTTTTTCACTATTTGAGCCCGATGAATCCTGGCATTGTCATCTTGGAATATGGCCGCGCCATCAGGGAAGATGGAATAACCTGGTCATTCAGTATATTCAGGTAGTCAGCTGACCTCATTCTTGGAGCACATCCTGTTGCTGAACCTAGACCTGACCAACTGCAGCAACCCCAGATCATAGCCCCGCCCCCACAGGCTTGTACAGTAGGCACTAGGCATGATGGGTGCATCACTTCATCTGCCTCTCTTCTTACCCTGATGCACCCATCACTCTGGAACAGGGTCCATCTGGACACATCACACCAGTTTTTAAACATGCATTGGACAGTTCTGAACTCAGTTTTAGTCATTTCTGAAATATCCTTATCAACACCCTGGTTAGTGGAGTCAATTAGCCTAGTGAACTAGACCAAATTCTTGCTTTGCAGAGTTTGGTCTAGGCACGCTTCATAGGAATCCTCGCAGCCTGTGGCTGTCCAATCACAGCTCGCTATAGTTTTGGTTGGGCCAATCACAGCGCTCTATATTTTGGGCCAATCACAGAGCGGGAGTAGCCGATGACGTCAGCGCTGCGGCCGCGAACCCAAGCAACATGGTGGCAACTCAGGAAACACGTTCGTTTGAAACGGCTTTGTCGTTTGTCATTTAGACTCCAACGTGCGTAAATCTGTCGGCTATACTTAGCGGCTTCTTATTTTTATCAAACAAAGTAGTGCAATGTCCCGTGATTACCTTTTCTTATTCATTTTTTTATTCTTCTTTCTCATTTTCAATTTTACCTTTTTTCCAATTTTTTTTACGATATACAGGGTGGGCCACTTATATGGATACACCTTAAAGGGGTCAGCACCTATAATACCGTGGATATCTACGTCCTATTATAGTCTTTTAGACCATTAAACTAAATTGTATTGGAAAAATAAATAAAAAATGTGATTGTTTAATCCTTTATTGTGAAGGGCATATTTTCTCGCGAGATCACACACGATATTTCGGCTGTCTCGGACGCGCGCGGGACTGAGGAGCACGTTCATTGGTGGAAGGAAGCAGGACGCGGCTTCAGCGTCTCGCTCCAAAACAACAAAAGTTATATCTGAACCCGACCTGGCAGTGACCTACGGGATCTAACCGTGTATTTACGAGCCCGGGCCTCGCCTCGTGCGTAATGGCGTCCTCCTTTGTTGTTGAGTTGGGAGAGAAGCAAGCTCATCCAGGCATCGGCTCTTATGCTGTTGTGAAGCTGGAATACACACACCGATCGGAGTTTTGTCTCCCGTAACACAGATTATAACACAGTCGTCAACGGTAAGACATAATTTATGCATTTCACGTTATGAAATGAGCTTTGTTGTGCTGGTTTGTCCGCTGCTGGTTCATATTTGTTTATATTAGGCCGTTGTGCCAACATATACGGCCAGAACTCAAGTTCTCGTGTTGGAGTGTGCGTGCTCGTGGGGTGCATGTGAGCTGGTTGAAGAAGGCAAGATTAAACAAACACTTCATTGTTAAATATCGGCTTCTCAGCCAGTGAAAAATCATTAGGAAGCCAATATAGACATGTTTTTAAGTGGAAAAGTGATGATTTCAGGTGATGACCCCTTTAATAAAATGGGAATGGTTGGTGATATTTATGTCCTGTTTGTAGCACATTAGTATATGTGAGGGGGCAAACTTTTCAAGATGGGTGGTGACCATGGTGGCCATTTTGAAGTCGGCCATCTTGGATCCAACTTTTGTTTTTTCAATAGGAAGAGGGTCATGTGACACATCAGACTTATTGGTAATGTCACAAGAAAAACAATGGTGTGCTTGGTATATATCATTTGTTGTTCTTGTGAAGCGCATCGTGATTCTTATCTTGAGAGGCGCTATATGAAAAATAGTTTCTTCTTCTTCTATTTTGGTTGCCTTTGTATAATACCGACTGGTTCATTAGCTTATACGTTTCTTACAAAAACATTGTCTTGGGTATGAACTAACTATAATATTTGATGTTTGAGCACAGTCAGTGTTGTTCTATTGAATATTTAATATGTGAACCACACACTGCTATGTTTGTCTTTAATGCTTTAAAGCAGAGCTGAGCAGCAGCAGAGCTGAGCAGCAGCAGAGCTGAGCAGCAGCAGAGCTGAGCAGCAGCAGAGCTGAGCAGCAGCAGAGCTGAGCAGCAGCAGAGCTGAGCAGCAGCAGAGCTGAGCAGCAGCAGAGCTGAGCAGCAGCAGAGCTGAGCAGCAGCAGAGCTGAGCTAATTTACCAAACTGAATATAGCTACCTGAATAAGTAGACGCACCTGCTGCCAGGACAGGCTCCAGGCTCCACACCGGCCACCAGGCCCAGCCACCAGGCCCAGCCACCAGGACAGGCTCCAGGCTCCACACCGGCCACCAGGCCCAGCCACCAGGCCCAGGCTCCAGGCTCCACACCGGCCACCAGGCCCAGCCACCAGGCCCAGGCTCCAGGCTCCACACCGGCCACCAGGCCCAGACACCAGGACAGGCTCCAGGTTCTACACCGGCCACCAGGCCCAGCCACCAGGACAGGCTCCAGGCTTACACCATATCAAGCCCAGGCTATGGTATCAACATCTATGGAACCTACCAGTGGTACATCTTGGTAAAACATTGGAATAACCAACCAAAGGGCCTGACCCAACATCCTTCAGTAGCTACCAGGAACAGGCCTCTGTCTTCTACCAGGTGGGCTTTTGTTTGTACTGATTTCAGCCACATTAGCCATCATGCCTCCCAAAAAACAACAAGCAACTGGTGAGGAGCTAGAGGAGATTAAGCTCTCATTAAATTTCTTGACTGAAGAGATATCCAAGATAGTTAAACAGCAATCACTACTGGTTGACTTAGTAGAAGAAGTGAAGAATCTGAAAGCAAAAATAATTGAGAAAGACAAAACAATAAATATCCTGGAAAGGCGGGTGGATGATCTAGAACAATACACAAGAATGGAGGATGTCATTGTGAGTGGGCTTAACACCAGGCACCGCTCATATGCTCGAGTGACAGCAAATGCTGATAACCAGGATGGGGACACGCATGAATCAAATACTCTTGAGCAACAAGTGTTACATTTTTTTGAATCTAAAGGTATTGATGTGGACTGTAAGGATATTTCTGCTTGTCATGTGTTGCCTCGAAAAGATAAAAATGCAAAACAGGCTATTGTTATCAGGTTTATGAGCAGAAAAGCAAAAATTGATCTACTACAGCAAACAAGAAAACTAAGAGGATCAGCAGTGTATATAAATGAACATTTAACAAAGAAAAATTCCGAAATAGCAAGGCAAGCCAGAGTTCTCAGGAAACAAGGAAAAATACAGTCAACATGGACAAGGAATTGTAAGGTTTGGATAAAACTGCTCGGTACACCAGAACAAGCTAAGGTGTTACTGATAAGAGACATTGAGGAGCTGGGACAGTATAAATGATAAATCTTAAACCCAGAATAGTGGATCTTTGAGTAGATTATTATTATTATTATTTTTTTTTTTTTTTTTTGCTTCTCCCTTTTTTGTTGTTTTGTTTGTTTTTTTGCTTTTTTACTTTGATATATCTTATAAGTACATCTGATGACTAGCATTTTTGATAAATATCTTTCTTCATATAAAGATGAAGACTGTACTATGAATACTTTAGGTCAAACAGAACTGGAAACATTTGTAACCACCGAACATCAACAACAAAATAATTTAGATGAGATAGACCCTGACAATAACTACTTTAGTCATATAAACAATGAGTGTTTCTATTACGAGCAACATCTTCTAAACCGAATAATGAAGACAGATCAGTCATTATCAATGATTCACATTAACAGCAGGAGTCTTTATGCAAACTTTGAGAGCATAAAGGATTTTCTAAATCAGTTTAAGACCCCTTTTAGGATCATAGCCATATCAGAGACTTGGATCAATGATGGAAAAGATACAGATTTTGATTTAGATGGATATGAGATGTACATTCAAAATAGAAAATGTAAGAATGGAGGAGGGGTAGCTCTGTATGTTGACAGAAATTTAAGGAGTAAAATATTACCAAGTATGACAATGACAGTAGATGAAATAATGGAAAGTTTAACAATTGAGATTATAATGGAAAATAGAGTGAACATATTAGTTAGCTGTATATATAGAGCACCAGGATCTGATATGGATATATTTAAAACCTGTATAGAGAAAATGTACTCAAAAACTGGCCAAAAAGATATTTTCATTTGTGGGGACTTTAACATAGACCTTATGAAGTCAAAACTGCATAAACAAACTGAAGAATTCTTGGACATGATGTATTGTTTATCCCTGTTTCCAAAGATCACAAGACCAACAAGAATTACGACGCACTGTGCTACCTTAATAGACAATATCTTTACGAATTATGTTGAACAAAATACGGTAAGTGGCATACTAATAAATGATATTAGTGACCACTTACCTATATTTGCATACCTTGACATTAGCAATGGAATTAAGGAAAGTTTGTGCCAAAGAAAATCAGGGAAGGAAATCTATAAGAGATTAAGAACAGATGATTCAATTGCTGCATTTAAAAATGATTTGATGTCACATGACTGGGATACAGTCTGTAAGGAGGATGATGTAGACATAGCTTATAATAAATTCATTGACATATTCAAAACACTTTACAATAAGAATTGTCCAATCGGAGTAATTAATAGAAATTATAAATATAAAAATCACCCATGGCTAACCAAAGGATTACAGAATGCTTGTAAAAAGAAAAATTGTCTTTATAGAAATTTTATTAAATTACGTACTGAAGAATCAGAAATTAGATATAAAGTTTATAAAAACAAATTAACTGAAATAATAAGAACTAGTAAAAAATCATATTATAGGAAAATGCTAAATGAGAATAAGAATAATTTAAAAGGTGTCTGGGACATATTAAACAAGCTAAGAAAAGGTGGGGCAAAGAAAACAACATATCCTGACTATTTTACTGATAACCACTGTGATAATTATGATAAAATTAAGGTAGCTAATAGCATGAATGATTTTTTTGTGAATGTGGGACCAGAGCTGGCAGCAAATATCTCTGACCAAGGAAGCGAGACAACGAGTGAAACATTGATAAAGAATCACTCGGATTCAATCTTCCTTTCAGCAGTGGATGAGCTGGAGGTTAAATCAGTTGTTGATAAGTGCAACAACAAAGTCTCCACTGACTGTGACGGTATTGATATGGTGTTGGTTAAAAAAATTATTGATGGTATTCTGAAACCACTAACTTACATATATAATTTATCCTTTCAAACTGGTTTATTTCCTCAGAAAATGAAAGTAGCCAAAGTAATACCAATTTTTAAGCAAGGGAATAAACATCTATTTAACAACTACAGGCCAGTGTCACTTCTGCCACAATTTTCAACAGCAGACTAGAAAACTTTATGAACAAATATGAAATACTAAACCACAGTCAGTACGGATTCCGAGAAAAGAGAACAACTACACTTGCAATAATGGAAGCAACAGAGGAAATAATTAAAACATTAGATAACGGAAAATATGCTATTGGAGTATTCATAGATTTTAAGAAAGCATTTGACACAATAAATCACTCAATTCTTATAAACAAACTGCAACGATATGGAATTAGGGGAGTGGCACTGGACTGGATTATCAGTTATTTATCCAAGAGACAACAGTATGTTAAAATGGATGATGCCACATCTGAGTGTATGGAGATTGCTTGTGGTGTCCCACAGGGGTCAGTATTGGGTCCTGCTTTATTTAACATATATATAAATGACATATTTCAAGTCTCCAAAATTTTAAACTGATATTATTTGCAGATGATACTAATTTGTTTTATTCAGGAAATGAATTCAAGGAAATAATTAATATTATGAATAATGAATTGAGTAAACTGAAAAAATGGATGAATAATAACAAATTATCACTGAATATAGAAAAAACTAAGGTAATGATATTTGGTAATTATGAAAACAAAGAGGATATATGTATAAAAATTGATGATGTAATTATTGAAAATGTTAAAGAAATCAAATTTTTGGGTTTGATACTAGATAAGAGACTCAGTTGGAAGCCCCACATCAGACACATACAAACCAAAGCAGCAAAAAACATTGCAATCATAAATAAAATGAAGCCGCTATTAGATTATGATTCGCTCCACATTCTGTATTGCTCATTAGTTCTGCCATATATCACTTACTGTATAGAGATCTGGGGAAATAATTATAAAAATGCACTATACCCACTAACAGTACTGCAAAAAAGGGTGATACGAGTCATTCACAAAGTTGGGTATCGAGAACATACAAATTCTCTATTTTTACAGTCAAAATTACTTAAACTACAAGACCAGGGGCCTCATTTATCAAACGTTCGTAGAAACGTTCCTATATTCCCTCCTACGGATGAAATTTAGAATGTGTGCACGAACAGTCAATGTCCTGATTTATGAAACATGCGGTGGCCTCTCGTACGCATGTTCCTCCGCAATCGTCTGATGATAAATCCCACCTGTGCGTACCAAGGTGCTCGTGCCAGTTTAACGTCATTTACATACAGAAACGCCCTCAATTAACCATATTTGGTCACACTACGTCCTCAGATCGGGAGGGGATTCCCTGGGTTCTTCCCGGACAAAAAAGAAAAACTTTATTGACAGCGAGCTCGAAGCACCGGACACACTCAGGGAGCAGAGGAGGTTCTGAAGGTTTTTATTTGTAAAATACAATCTGGACTGGAATCGGATCAGTGCGCTGCGCTCACGGAAGAGCCGTTCCCTCTGGAGTGCACTCTGCTCTGCTAAATCCTCCACTAATAATAATAAGAAGAAACGATGTTTTATATAGTGAATCTCAAGAAAAACCACGGGGCGCTTCCCAATGTCAAAAAAATTAAATTAAATTAAAACATAATAGATAAATAAATTCAAAATGATTTAAAACATCATAAAATGGTAAGAGTAAACATTGTGATTACGAAATAACACGAAATCAGCCGTTCTACAATGTCAGATTCCCGTGGGTCACGGGTGTTTTAGCTCCAATAATAATAATCCACCAAAATAATTATTTATTGGGTAGAATAATTAGTGGATCAGGAACACGCGTGGATCACTGAGACCGTCAGAATTGCTGTTCCCTTGTTCTACCACTAGATGCTGTTCCTACGCACGGTCAGAGCTGTACTTATATTTAGGAACGTTTTCACGCACAAGTACAAATTGGTAAATACCACACAATGCGTAAAATCGTTCCCACGCACGAAATACGCACAGATCTGTACGTAAGTACGGTTGATAAATGAGGCCCCTGGTTAATTATCACACAGCACAGATCATGTTTAAAGCTAGCAAGCACTTGTTGCCATCCAACATTCAAAAACTTTTCAACCAAAGGGATGAGGGATATAATTTACGAGGGAACAAAAAATTCAAAATGCAAAGGGTAAAAACAACAAGGAGACGTTTTTGTGTGTCTGTATGTGGAGTGAAACTGTGGAATGAGCTGGATGACAAAAACAAGCAATGTCCAAATGTAAATATATTTAAATCATCTTATAAAAAAATGGTATTTAATGCATATGATAATGGGGGCCATTGAGATTCCCTAATCTTTTTGTGATCTTTAATATAGTCTGTAGTAGTCTTGTATTATCACTTCTGTTATTATCATCATCATTTTTATTATTATTATTGTTGCTATTATTATTATTATTATTGTTAGTGTTATTGTTGGTATATTACAGAAATGATTCATATATGTTCTTAGTAGTAGTAATATATATTATATATGTATATTGTAATTATTCTATGTATATAATGATCCTGAGGTGTATATTAAATATGCACATGGTTTATTTTGATGTAGTTTAGTTTTCAGTGGCAAGGGGGTGGGATTGAATAAGCATTGGCTTCTTCCCACTCCCTTTGGGCTAAGATTTTTTTCTTTTATTTGTATATATCTTTTCTTTTTTAATGTGTTTATTTTTTAAAATGATTTCTTGTGTTCAAATAAACGTTTCAATCAATCAATCAATCAATCAATGCTGTGGAAATGCATTTTAAGTGATTTGGTCTTATTCTTGGTGTCCCGTACAAATTGTGTTCTTATTGTTTTTTTTTGGGTAACCTTTGGTGAATGTTGAACAGTTAAACAGTCTTGTTGAAAGGTCATGTGCATAACTCAATCACCAATCATCTTTCATACTGGAACTTTTTGTTTTTATGGGGGGGGGGGTTATGTAAAGTTATCAGCTGGTGATGTCATTGGTTTAGAGTACACTAAAATCTTACAATATATGGAATCAACACATATCTCCCTTGATGGCACTGAGTGTTTTCATGTTCTCATGTTTAGTGCATAATGGGTGTTTGGTGCTCACTGTCTGGTTTTTAATAGATGTAAAATCTATGTGTAGCTATTTGAGAACATCCTATATTACTTATTCTAACTCACTTATAAATGGTGGTACCTTAAATGTCACAGCAATAATATGTGTTGTGAGTCTCCTTCTAATGTTTTCACTAATCGTTCTACACCCTCACACATATGACATGTGTGAGGGAAACAGAGAATCCGTGTTTCAGAAAAGGTGTTGGACGTCTTGCTGCTAAATGTTGGTAACAGTCCATCTCAGAAATGAGCTTTGAATATTCATTTAGTACATGAAGCTACATGCACTGCTATAAACTCCCACCAGTACTCTGTAACATGACAGGTTCACATGGTATTTAAACTTTTCCAGCCCAGGGACCAACCCATTCAGTTCCAGTACTTTTTGTTGGAAAGTCATAAAGTCAACCACCCCAGTCACCAGGTTTTGTTGTGTGAGCTGCAGGGCAAATTCCTTGCCAATATATAAAGACTCTGCTAAAGAGTACCTGCTCAAAGGCAAGGGGAAAGGACTCAATGCTAGCCTGGCAAGCCATCCTATATATGTGAATATATAGTCTGGCCACGAACCATTGATGGCTCTCAGTCGTGAGGCGGGATCTATGGTTGTCTTTCAAAATATCGGCACGCAATTGGATAGCGCTAGGACCAATCAGAGTAACGAACAACGTGACGTAATCACAGCGACGGAAAAGCGGGAGGCAGCAATGGCGTCTAACATCAATGATTTATGTCGTTTTTGTATAAAAACATGTGAATATCAGGTGTACTGGGATATTGCACTACTTTGTTTGATAAAAATAAGAAGCCGCTAAGGATATCTGACAGACTTACGCACGTTGGAGTCTAAATAATCCAATGTTGATGACAAAGCTGTTTCAAAAGAACGTGGTTCCTGCGTTGCCGCCATGTTGTTTGTGTTTGCGGCCGCAGCTCTGATGTCATCGGCTACTCCCACTCTGTGATTGGCCCAAAATATAGAGCGCTGTGGTTGGCCCAACCAAAACTATAGCAAGCTGTGATTGGACAGCCACAGCAGTGGATCGGGCTGTGAGGGTTCCAATGAAGCGTGCCTAGACCAAACTCTGAAAAGCAAGAATTTGGTCTAGTTCACTAGACTAACTCAATGCAGTAGGTATTAAAAATAATGACTGTGGTGAAAACGTAGCAGATAGTGGACTAGTTTGTTCATCCACTAAAAATACAGAAAGGATTTGTGTAAAAACAATTTCAGCTGAGAAAAAGAAAAAACTTTAGGAAAACCTCAAAATTTGCAAACCAAACCAATTCTTGCATTAAATATGTGTGATGATAAAATCTCCAGACTTCACCACCACATTGGTCGGATTTAGTTTGAGGCTTGGTGATACGTCGTATTGCTGTGGTCAGAACATCAGAATTTTTCTTTTTTTTCGTTGCCTCTCTAGAGCTGAGGACTGTTATTATTTCAGCTACTTGTGTTCTTGTTATTTTGGGTCACATTCCAAACCAATAGACCAAAGATAAGGGGTTGGAATGTAAATGGAACAGTTGATCAGAGCTTTTTCTTTTAGATCAGGCCTTTCTTCACAACCACACTGTGCTAGGCCCTCATTATTGCTAACAAAGTCCTGATCTGTCTTTCCATCTCTTACCTAACATTACTAACAAAAACAACACGATGGGGATATTTAACTCATTCACTGCCATTGACGACTATATATAGTCGTCATTTGCATTTTTTTACGGGGTGGGTGTCGGAGCGAGCCCCCGCACCGTGAGAACAAACATCACATGTCTAAAGCGGATCTTCATCTGTGTATGTCACACATCACGTGATCAGGAAGCAGAAAATCAATGGATTAGGAATTTGTTTTGGGCTGCTGCTGTGAAAAAAGCGATGCGCCAACCGGAAATGCTTCTGCAGCTGACGCTTTGGCAACAGATTGTGAAAGAACAGATAACGCTAGAAATACGGTGATTCTTCCTGATGTAAGAAGTGAGTCTACTCTTTCTTTTGGTAGTTTTGGCGTTTACATGATTATAGAGCACAATGTTCTGTGACTCTTCAAAAAACAGTAAAAATGCTCAAAAACGCTGGCAGTCAGGGGCTTTCTGATCAGAAAACGGCTGGCAGTTAATGAGTTACACTTGTCTGTTTGAGGCTTTGCACCTTTTTCCAGTAGAACTATTGCTCCAGAATTGCACGACTCAAAATAATACTGATGTAATATTTTACATTGCCAAACTATTGCTATTATAAATCGCAGTACTACTTTTTAACTCTGAAAAGAACATTTCAAATAGTAGTTCATTTTGAAAACTTCCTTTTAAATTCAAACAACTTTTACAATGAGTGTTTGATTAAATGTTCTTCTTTTCTCTCCAGGCCTGTTTCACAGCACTTTACAGGATGTCAGTTTGACATCATAATTATCATAATCACCATGGCCACTCAGACATTAACAGGATCCACACCTTGTTACACTAATGTGTGTTCATGTGTATTGGCCTATGCATGTTGCTGCTGATGTCAAAACAGTACTTTAGTCTCCACTTGTCTAATAGCCCATCAATTAAGAACTGGCTAGCCGGCTTGACAGGATGTAAGCCCATTTGCACTTTCACACAAACAAGCACACACACACACACACACACACACTGAAGGGAAGTTAGCATAAAAAAACTTGACTCTACAACTAAATCGCGTTGACTATAACACTTAACATCATTTATTTACAAAAGAATCTTGATTTTAAACAAAAACATGATTTTTTTCATTTTAAGCACTTGTTTAGAAACAACTTTGGTTTTCATCAATAAAAGTAGTTGAATAGGGGTCTTTGGTATGAAAATGTTGCTGCTGATCAGATGTTTGGGGTAATTGATCAGTGTCGGTGTGGCAACTGGCTTAGGAAGACCTGCATTTACAATTTTTGTGCTTTCATTGTGGAAATGCAAAATTTTCCACTCTGGTCGACCCATTACAGTATCTGTCCTGAGCTCGAAAAGGTGGAAAAGGCCAATTTGATTGTGCAGTGGTACCACTTATGTGGGTTATGGATGTGGTGAATGATATTCCCTGACCACTTGCTGTTTGGTAGGGGTGTATTTGCCTGCTCAGTATTCCACTGATGTATCTAGAGAGACAATCTGAGCCACTCAAGCATTGAGCTGCAGGAGAGGGCCATTCATCCTTCTTGTCCAAGTGCTTGCTTCTCTGTCTTTTTGTATTAATGGTGCTTTAAGCCCACCCTAAAGGGATTAAATCAGTTTTTAACATTAGACAACCTTTGTTTTAATGTTTAAGTTTTTATCAATATCAATGCCATTGTCCATTCTGTCTATCAATCCAATTTCTTATCAATTCTCGAGTAGTTCAATAGGTGGCAAAAATTAATTGCACATGGTTTCCTGCATTATAACTGTCAGTTTATTAATGATAATAAATTGTACCTGGTATTGGTTGGAATTTTTTTCCCCAAATATTCTCCTTTATGTTCCTTGTGAAGCCAGAGTCATCTTCTTGCACATTGTAGTGTTGCTGTAGCTTTTGCAGGATGGGAAAAATCTAGTCGCTGGAGTCTGCTAATGTGAAGGTGTATATAATATATAAGGCAAATGATGCTAACATAATAGGTAGTGTTAGCTGATTAGTTCAGTATTAACAGGAGAGGACGTGCAAACCTCACCGCTGCTGCTACGTTGAAATTCACTAGTCCGGAGCGGTTCAAAAACACGACATTCACTTCAAGTTATTGCGTATTTTGTGCGTAAATGCTTTTGCATATTCATATTGTTTCCTCTCTTTGATGAAATATCTACTTTGTAACTATTGCAAGTTGCCCTCTTGTCACCCTTTGTCGTAAAGTAATTCCAAACTTTTAGCGTTTGTGCCGCTTAGGCGCCATGTTTCCTGCTGAGTAAATGCGTAAGCTACGCAACGTAGCTTGCGTAGCTTATGCAACGCACATGGTGACATAATTCGCGCTGAGTGGAATTGATAAGGGAATCGTTTGCAAAAATTGCAAACGATTCCTAAAAACCCACCTCCTTAATACTAGATAATTACACTTGTTTTTAGTGAAAATTTACTAAAAATAAGTGAAATTATCTGCCAGTGCAGTAAGTGAAATTTTCTTACTAAGATTTCTTGAAATAAGAATAATATCTAGATTTAAATAAAGCTAAAAATAGGTGTTTTACACTTATTCTAGGAAACAAATCAGGACAATTAAATCTTAAAATAAGCCATAACGATTTATTCTAAGCAACAAATTTAGGAAATTAAATGCACAAATAAGCATAAAACACTTACTCTAAGGATCAAATCAAGTCAAATAATCTAAAAACTAGTAAATTAAATCATTTTTAAGAGATTTCTTCTTCTTAAATTTAGCAAATAAATCTTAAAAGTAGTACTTTAAGATTATGTTACTCATAAAGGACAAAATAAAATAAAACTGAAGCAGGGCATAAATGTCAATCTTTATTTGTCCACTTGAACAATCACCCGCAGGTAATAGGGAGACAAATGAACAATGTGCCTTGTACAGGTCCAACAATATGCTTTTGTTTAAGCAGTTTCAACACCTCAGTTTTTGTTTCAAAATGAGTAAAACTAAATGCTGTACAGAATTACTGAAAACAGGCATACATGAAAAGAACTCCAGTGTACTTTAATAAGAAGGAACTTGATAAAGAGTTCTGTGTTGGCCTTAACATAAAACCTTAACCAACAATGTTATCATAGAAACAACATGAATAATATCCCAAGTGTAAATTAACAGAAATAATGTTTTTTGAATAGTATAACTTTCAAGATTCATTTGGTCAGAAACTTGTATTAGAGATGAGATTTTTACATATTTCAGCCGCCATCTGCAAGCCGTCCACAGAAGATGATGTCTGAAACATGTAAAAGATCTCAACATCTGTAATCGTAGTGTCTGACCAACTGAATCTTGAAAGTTATACTAGAAAGCCACAATGAACATAATGAATATAAAAGACAATGAACATAATTAAGCAAAAAAAAAAGGGCTGACTAGTAAAAAAATAAGGGGGGGGGGGGTCTCTGGTCAAATGTGCAGCTCTCTTTAAATTACAGTGTCACCAGTTAAGTGTCCCCCCATAACCTCATCTGAAATCTACAAACTACTTTCCAATAAATGCATGCCATTCTGCCAGGGCTTTTTTGTAAGATGATGTAGTGTCACGCTCATGAATAGCATCCTGGAGAACTTCTGTCTGAATGACAGACAGCAGTGTTGCCACGCATTTGGGATAAGTCAGATGGAGTGCATAAAAGTATGCCATCACATAAATCATAGCCTCACCAAGTTTGTCTTTGTCAAATGTTGTAACTGGCAAACCCCCAACAGCAATGACACACTTGCATCCATCGAACATCACTAATGGACATGACAAGCTTCGTTTCTGGAGGACTGCATTTGGATCTTCTGTAGGCTGCAAGACACAAGACATGGCACACATTTAAAGACATCTTGTGCTTTTTACTGGAATTTGGTCATAACCTCAAAAACATATCGTTATCTTGTTTTTTGTTTGGTGGTGGTCGGAGGGACCGGTGGCGCCAGTGCTCGGCAGCCTCACCTCCGTCAGTGCGCCCCAGGGCAGATGTAGCTACAATGTAGCTCGTCACCACCAGGGTGTGAATGTGTGCGTGAATAGGTGAATGACTGAATGTGTTGTAAAGAGCCTTTAGGGGTTCTAGGACTCTGGAAGGTGCTAAATCAAATACAATCCATTTACCATTTGTTGGTCATACATATTTTATACTGTAGTTTTAACTCATGGTTTATCAGTTTTCTGGTCATAAGCCCCTCCAAAGGGAAAAATAGCAGGTAGCACATCAAGTTTTTTCTGGTTACTTAGAGCAGCAGGAGGAACACTGAGGAGAATAGGAGGAGCTTGAAGAAAGCTGCCACAACCGCAGAAAGAACAGTCCCAGTGAAATCTTCACATATTGTTCAAACATGCGTGAGTGACTTGAAACTACTCCATGAATGTTTTTTTTTATAAGAGAACATTGTATATGCTATAAAAACTTGATTATACAAAACCTACCTTCAGGACATGTAGAAATGCTTCAGAAGCAGTCCCCATCTTTTTGGATGGAAGGGCAGGTGAGGGAAAGAGAGTTGGAAGAGCCTTCATCAATGCAAGATGGGCTTCAGCTGTACACAGCAAAAACAAACCTGCATAAATCTACATTTAAAAAGGATGAGAACTTTGTATTCAAATTTTAATACTTACATTTGTCCATGGTCATTGGTGGATTCATTGCCTTCTTTGACACGCCATAGAATTCTACCATGGAGCGGAATTCTTCCCATCGCTGTTTTATTTGACTGATGAACTTATTGTTGTGTGGATCCAAAATTCTGCGCAGCTCACCCAATGCCTAAAATAATAAACACAGGTTAAAAAAATTAAAATAACTTAAATACCAAATGAAATACATTTGAAATTGAAGCTAGATTCCAATGGGCTCTATGCACGCTCCAACTTCCGCATTCCACATAAGGCCGCACTCCTATTTCCAGTTGTCATAGTCGCCGGCGAAGCTGTGACATGGCTGAGAGTTTGGAGTTCACCCGGTGCTTCCTGAAGGTTAGTTGCTTATGGCTTTTTGGTCGGACGTGTTATTGGTGGAGGTTTTTTTTTAAAATTCGAGAGAACCACTTTATTCTTTTTTTTCATCTAAACAAAGAGAAAATTTGCCTTACATCATTGATTGTAACATTTGGTAACTCCAGGAAGCACCAGGTGAACTCCAAACTCTCAGCCATGTCACAGCTTCACCGATGACTATGACAACCGGATATAGGGGTGCAGCCTTATGTGGAATGCGGAAGTTGGAGCGTGCATTGAGCCCATTGCATCTGATGAACTCTCCCAAAAACGTACATGATGCAATTCTTTAAAGCATGGATATGCTTCCAAGATGGTGGAAGCTCGGTTCTCCTCTTTCATGGAGTCTGAGTCAATGAAGGCTCTTCTGGCTTCAAACTCGAGGTCTAATAGCTGGGACACATCTGCTTGGTTTGGTTTTGGCTTCTTGCACATTTCTTGTAATGTTTTGTAATGTCTTGCTTGTATTTGCCGACTATCCTTTTCAGCTAAGATAGGGAGAAGTACAAGAGCATTTGTATTTTAATGGACTTCCGCGAAACATTAGCTATTACTGGCTATGTATTGATAACCATTATACAAAATTACATGCATGTACTCACTTGAAGTGGAGGCATCATCAGAATTGCTGGCAGGTGATAACAGCAGAGTAGATGCACCACTGGAAGAACTGCGATCAGCATCTTCATCATCAGCTTCATCACTTGGAGAGAGGTCAGTGAGCCTTCTCTTTGGCCGTCCCCTGTCCGGTGTTGGTCCTTGCTTTTTTACTGGAGTTTTTATATTTTGCAGCCTTTTTTGTAACTTGGCATTAATGGTCTCCTGGTGACAAATGCATATATTTAATGCTTACTAAACAAAACAAAATGATTTATGGAGGACACATGAATAAATGAACTTACGTGTTTCATGCTTGCATCCTTATCCTGCAGCATAGGATAATATTCCACGATTATTTTAGCCATTGCAGTGATTTCGGTCTTAGAGGGGTATCGCTCCATTTGGCCTTGGCATGCTCTCAAAAGGGACACCATACTTATGATTGTATTTCTCACAAGTCTGCATCTCAGTTCTTTTGACATGACACATTCATGTTCCCTGCCGGCGCAAGCCAACTCAAAGTAACTCTTTCGGCATTGCTCCAACTCACTGTCTGTGTACACAACATATTCCGGAGGACTGGGGAGCTGCAAGGTTTTCTGCTGGCTTTTATTAGCATCAGGAGTTTGAGGGCTGGCTGTTGCAACTACCCTGGGTGAAGAAGTTGTTTCAGGTTTCTGTGGTACAGGATGGTCTTCCTAGTTTAGGGCGAAAAAAGAATAATGTCAAGTACTGCAAAAATAAAAGCACACTTTCTAGAGATTAGCTGAAGTAAATATTTTTACACAATACCTCAGGATGAATTATTGACCACACATGTTTTCTTCTGATAAAGTGCTCAGGCCCAGGAATCAGGTCCCTCAGATCATCACGGCTCAATGTTAACAGCATGCGCTCATCAATGCTTGCAGCTAACAAAAACACAAATGTCAGTTAAACTGTAGAAGTGGCAATACATTATATATATCTATATATATAGATATAGATATAATCTAACCTTTAAGGATAGATACTGTTACATCATCCAGCTTTTCCATTGCTCAATCACCTGCCAAACAAACATACAACATATATTATCAAACAGCATGATTCCTTAATAAAACTGTGTTGAGCCCACTTTAATAAATCAAATTAATATCAAAATATTAATATAAACCCAGACCTTGTGAGGGATTTCAAACAGCCAAGAAATGGGTCAAAGACTGTTTGAAAAGCCTAAATCTGGTTAATGGTCCCTCGTTAATTGAAAGAAATTCTCAATGGGCCAATTTTACCAGCAGTCCAGCAGGTGGCGGCCTGCCACTGTGAAGTTGCAAATGCCATATAGAGGGTTTTCACGGCGCGTCATTGCCGTGTCATCAACCCGAAAGTCGCCATTTTGGCATACTGGCTAAAGAAAAGTATTTAAAAATATGAAAAAGTTGCGAAGTATGGCTTTAACATTATAGGTAATTTATTAATTGTTCTCTAAACCACGTCTGAGGGCTGCTAAGCTAACGCTAGCATGTTAGCATGCTCCGTTAGCCGTTCCACCGCCCAAATTAAATTTGTTGTTCTGTCCGCTTGAATTTAAAACATTTAACATTTTCAAATTGCTTACCTCTATTTCTTGCCGAAGTTTTCTCATACAGTTTTCTTTCCACGGTGCCAAAGATCCCCCATGTGACTGAGACACAGGAAATTCAAATGGAGTTGGGTAACAACCAACACGGAACAAGAAGGGGGTGAACATCTCAATTTTTGCTTCTACATACAATTTAGTAATTTGTGTGTTCATGAAACAGTCATTATGATATGTAAATCTGTTTTTGATTTAAATAACTTGTCTTATGGTTATTATTTCATTTTCCTTTGTTTGTGACAATTTCATTTTGTTACAGCTAGTTTGGAATAAACCCCCATCAAGTTGGTATTTTCCAAACTAGCGCAGCCGCGGAAGCAGTTCCACTTCCTGTTCGTAGACGGTGGAGTAGCTTTTGAACACTTGACTATCAACAAACATTTTATGCGCTACTTTTTTTGTAATACAATGGCCTGCTGGAGATGCGTTATTTGCTTCGTCTTTGTTGCATTAACTCTGAAGTCTCTTTTGAGTCACATTAATACTGCACACAGTCGCAGTCCAGATTTTCGTGTTATTTGTGGAGTCAATGGATGCGCCGAGGAATACCGCGTTTTCAACTCTTTCTACTACCATCTCAGACGCACACATCCACAATACTTTGCCACTGGGAAACCTCCTACAGGATTGACAGGTTCATTCGATGCAAATGTACAAGTGTACTTTTGATGAAATGCAAGCCAATTTCAATGAACAGAATTTCACCAGACGGACATTGAACGGACACATAAGGCAGTGCAATGAAATTGAAAGGGCAACTACTGAATTCTTAAAATCCTCGCTCAAAACGACTTTTGGCATAAATAGACAAAGCAAGTTAGTTGATTTCCCAGGTTTTAATCTCATAGAGCAAATGCCACAGGATATTATGCATATAATTCTTGAAGGAGTGGCACCAATGGAAATAAAGTGTGTGTTGAAATACCTCGTTTTATCTGGAAATTTGGAGTTGGACAGTTTTAATTCTGCCATGCAGAATTTTCCTTTTTCATCAGTGGACATTCGTGACAAGCCTTCACCAATTAGTATTGCTACTTTAGCTTCAACTGACAGCAGACTCAAACAGTCCTCTGGACAAATGCTTATATTGATCAAGATTTTGCCATTTTTATTGGACTGTGTTGTAGAGAAATATCCATATATACAGTTTATTTTGGATTTAATTGAAATTGTTAAAATACTTTTTGCCCCAGTTGTGTCTTTACAAACTGTGTCCAAACTAAAACAGATGATAGAGGATCATCTTAAAAAATTCAGGCAACTATTCCCAGAAAATAATGTAATCCCAAAGCAACATTACATGCTGCATCTTCCCTCTCAGATTATTGCCCTGGGACCTGTAATACGACATATGTGCATGAGATTTGAGTCTAAACACAGTTTTTTTAAACAATGGTCATCCAAATTAAATTTTAAGAATGTGTGCAAGTCTCTTGTAAACCACAATCAGCTGCTGGAGTGTTGTCAAAGTGAAACAGGAACTGAGCATCCAATTTTTGTACATGAGAAAGAAGTAGGTCCTGTATCAGAGGTTGCTAATATTAATCATTTACAATCAAAGGTTGTGGATTTTTTGGGGATTGAAGATACTGTACATCATGCTGTTAGAGTAAAGTGGCTTATTTTACATGGTAGCAAATACATCTGTGACAGGTCTCTGATTCTCATTTCAGCAAATGGTTTAATCCCTATCTTTGGACTTATAAAAAACATTTTTGTTGTCAATAGTGTGCTGTATTGCTTTGAATACCAGGTGTATGAAACCTTGGGTTTTAACAAAGACTTTTTTGCCTATGAAGTTGCGATACCTAACCTTGCCCAAGCAACCGAACTGACTGATGTTAAAAACCTACTTGATTATACCTCATATTACCCAGTCAATTTCAGAAACAGTGTCTATGTTATGACAAAATATAACCTTGAAGATGTCATTGCTTTAGAAACCTAAAATAAATATATGTTCCAATGATATGGAATTGACTTTCTTATTTTAAGAAAAAAAANTTTGTTTCAAAATGAGTAAAACTAAATGCTGTACAGAATTACTGAAAACAGGCATACATGAATAGAACTCCAGTGTACTTTAATAAGAAGGAACTTGATAAAGAGTTCTGTGTTGGCCTTAACATAAAACCT
Source organism: Aphyosemion australe (assembly GCA_006937985.1). NCBI lineage: Eukaryota > Metazoa > Chordata > Actinopteri > Cyprinodontiformes > Nothobranchiidae > Aphyosemion > Aphyosemion australe. The sequence goes on from SSNS01000225.1 coordinate 304,981, forward strand.
TAACCAACAATGTTATCATAGAAACAACATGAATAATTTCCCAAGTGTAAATTAACAGAAATAATGTTTTTTGAATAGTATAACTTTCAAGATTCATTTGGTCAGAAACTTGTATTAGAGATGAGATCTTTACATATTTCAGCCGCCATCTGCAAGCCGTCCACAGAAGATGATGTCTGAAACATGTAAAAGATCTCAACATCTGTAATCCTAGTGTCTGACCAACTGAATCTTGAAAGTTATACTAGAAAGCCACAATGAACATAATGAATATAAAAGACAATGAACATAATTAAGCAAAAAAAAAAGGGCTGACTAGTAAAAAAATAAGGGGGGGGGGATCTCTGGTCAAATGTGCAGCTCTCTTTAAATTACAGTGTCACCAGTTAAGTGTCCCCCCATAACCTCATCTGAAATCTACAAACTACTTTCCAATAAATGCATGCCATTCTGCCAGGGCTTTTTTGTAAGATGATGTAGTGTCACGCTCATGAATAGCATCCTGGAGAACTTCTGTCTGAATGACAGACAGCAGTGTTGCCACGCATTTGGGATAAGTCAGATGGAGTGCATAAAAGTATGCCATCACATAAATCATAGCCTCACCAAGTTTGTCTTTGTCAAATGTTGTAACTGGCAAACCCCCAACAGCAATGACACACTTGCATCCATCGAACATCACTAATGGACATGACAAGCTTCGTTTCTGGAGGACTGCATTTGGATCTTCTGTAGGCTGCAAGACACAAAAGACATGGCACACATTTAAAGACATCTTGTGCTTTTTACTGGAATTTGGTCATAACCTCAAAAACATATCGTTATCTTGTTTTTTGTTTGGTGGTGGTCGGAGGGACCGGTGGCGCCAGTGTATGGCAGCCTCACCTCCGTCAGTGCGCCCCAGGGCAGATGTAGCTACAATGTAGCTCGTCACCACCAGGGTGTGAATGTGTGCGTGAATAGGTGAATGACTGAATGTGTTGTAAAGAGCCTTTAGGGGTTCTAGGACTCTGGAAGGTGCTAAATCAAATACAATCCATTTACCATTTGTTGGTCATACATATTTTATACTGTAGTTTTAACTCATGGTTTATCAGTTTTCTGGTCATAAGCCCCTCCAAAGGGAAAAATAGCAGGTTGCACATCAAGTTTTTTCTGGTTACTTAGAGCAGCAGGAGGAACACTGAGGAGAATAGGAGGAGCTTGAAGAAAGCTGCCACAACCGCAGAAAGAACAGTCCCGGTGAAATCTTCACATATTGTTCAAACATGCGTGAGTGACTTGAAAATACTCCATGGATGTTTTTTTATTAGAGAACATTGTATATGCTATAAAAATTTTATTATACAAAACCTACCTTCAGGACATGTAGAAATGCTTCAGAAGCAGTCCCCATCTTTTTGGATGGAAGGGCAGGTGAGGGAAAGAGAGTTGGAAGGGCCTTCATCAATGCAAGATGGGCTTCAGCTGTACACAGCAAAAACAAACCTGCATAAATCTACATTTAAAAAGGATGAGAACTTTGTATTCAAATTTTAATTCTTACTTTTGTCCATGGTCATTGGTGGATTCATTGCCTTCTTTGACACTGTTATAGGATTTCTGAATCCTGTACCGCTTCTCTATTTCATTCTGTATCTCACACACTCACACACACACACACACACACACACAGGTTCCAAGCTCACTCATGAAACGCAACAGGCTTAGACAAAGTTCCAGCAGGCACACCGCAAATCACACCCAGACCACCAATAACTGGTCATTCATCCACGTAGCCACACCTTAACAAAAAACATCCACACTCTCAAATCATGCACTAGGAAGTAGGTGGAAGTCTACCTCCTATCAGTGTGGGAACTCGTTCCACTACAACCAACCAATGGACAAACAAATAAACAGACAGACAAACAGACATACAACAGGAGATTGCGTTTATCACGGTCAAAAACGCTCAAAAACCATCCGAAACTCCCACAGTTCCCTTACCGGCGTATCTATCACAGCTGTTCAACTTCAGAGTAGCTTTTATTTCCGGGAAAAACGCCCAAAAACCTGCCAAACAGCGTTTATATCAAGGCAAAACGCCCAAAAGCCACAATTTAGGGTACTCTGTGTCAATAGCATATAACTGGAGATAGCGTTTATTTCACGGCAAAACGCCCAAAGACCTGCCAATATCAGCGTTTATAATAAGGCCTAACGCCCGAAAGCCATAATTTAGGGTGCTCCAAGTTAATAGCATATAAGTCCAGAGTAGCGTTTATTTCCTGGCAAAACGCCCAAAGACCTGCCACTAATTGCGTTTATATCGGCCAAACGCTCAAAAGCCAAACTTTAGGGTACTCTGAGTTAGGATCCACACATAAACAAGAATGTCTCACCAGATCTCCCCAGCTCAGCTGTTTGAGTTCGCAGACCTGGTGGCCCCCTGGCGACGCCAGAGTCCAAGCGCCGACCTCCAGCGAAAGCAGGGCGCTGCACTGTCCGGCGGATGGCATCCGGCGTCGACAGCAAAGACCCCCAGGCTCCGCTCGAAGGACCAATTTATGTTAGGGATTTTCTCAGTCAACCTAACTACCTGGAACTGAGGAGATGGGAGAGAAAGACAAAATAAGACACAGAACCGTTTGCAAAGGGTGACAGACCAGACTCAGGACAGAGTACAGTCTGCCCCGAGCGGCTGTCAACACAGTTTATTTAAAGTAGGAGATAAGGTAGTGGGTGTGTTCAGATGTGTGTGTGTGTGTGTGTGTGTGGGTGTGTGTGAGATACAGAATGAAATAGAGAAGCGGTACAGGATTCAGAAATCCTATAACAGACACGCCATAGAATTCTACCATGGAGCGGAAATCTTCCCATCGCTGTTTTATCTGACTGAGGAACTTGTTGTTGTGTGGATCCAAAATTCTGTGCAGCTCACCCAATGCCTAAAATAATAAACACAGGTTAAGAAAAAAAATAACTTAAATACCAGATGAAATACATTTGAAATTGAAGCTAGATTCCAATTGTATCTGATGAACTCTCCCAATAACGTACATGATGCAATTCTTTAAAGCATGGATATGCTTCCAAGATGATGGAAGCTCGGTTCTCCTCTTTCGTGGAGTCTGAGTCAATGAAGGCTCTTCTGGCTTCAAACTCGAGGTCTAATAGCTGGGACACATCTTCTTGGTTTGGTTTTGGCTTCTTGAACATTTCTTGTACTGTTTTGAAATGTCTTGCTTGTATTTGCCGACTATCCTTGTCAGCTAAGATGGGGTGAAGTACAAGAGCATTTGTTTTTAATGGACTTCCGCAAATCATTAGCTATTACTGATAACCATTTTACAAAATTACATGTATGTACTCACATGAAGTGGATGCATCATCAGAATTGCTGGCACGTGATAGCAGAGTAGATGCACCACTGGAAGAACTGCGATCAGCATCTTCATCATCAGCTTCATCACTTGGAGAGAGGTCAGTGAGCCTTCTCTTTGGCCGTCCCCTGTCCGGTGTTGGTCCTTGCTTTTTTACTGGAGTTTTTATATTTTGCAGCCTTTTTTGTAACTTGGCATTAATGGTCTCCTCGTGAAAAACGCATATATTTCATGCTTACTAAACAAAACAAAATGATTTATGGAGGACACATGAATAAATGAACTTACGTGTTTCATACTTGCATCCTTATCCTGCAGCATAGGATAATATTCCACGATTATTTTAGCCATTGCAGTGATTTCGGTCTTAGAGGGGTATCGCTCCATTTGGCCTTGGCTTGCTCTCAAAAGGGACACCATACTTATGATTGTATTTCTCACAAGTCTGCATCTCAGTTCTTTTGACATGACACATTCATGTTCCCGGCCGGTGCAAGCCAAATCAAAGTAACTCTTTCGGCATTGCTCCAACTCTGCTGGCTTTTATTAGCATCAGGAGTTTGAGGGCTGGCTGTTGCAACTACCCTGGGTGAAGAAGTTGTTTCAGGTTTCTGTGGTACAGGATGGTCTTCCTGGTGTAGGGCAAAAAAAGAATAATGTCAAGTACTGCAAAAATAAAAGCACACTTTCTAGAGATTAGCTGAAGTAAATATTTTTACACAATAACACAGGATGAATTATCGACCACACATGTTTTCTTCTTCATCGTACACCTGTCACCAGGGCCGGCCCTGGGCATAGGCTGACTAGGCCGTAGGGGGCGCCAAATCCTCCCCTTTTTTTTTTTTTTTTTTTTAATTAATTTTTTTGTGGGGGACACACTATTCGTCTCATGTAAACAGCAAAGTAAGTAATAAATGAAATAAACAAACAACTAAGTAAATAAATGAATAGATACCGTGTAGAAGTGTGGAGTTTTTACATCTTTTCAGCCATGTCTAGTGTTTATATTTGCAGACGGTCCCTGGTCGCTCGCAGCAGTTTCGTGGGCTAGCTGCGTCAGGAGCAGAGGACAGGCGGTTGTTTAGGGAAAAAAATGAGGTTGTAACTTTTTCACTACCATGCCACGATACTACAGAGGTATGTTTCATAACGACATTCTGATCAGAGTTATTGAATCTTAAATGTCGAATCTGTCAATATCTTGCCAACTTTACTGAAGTTGTAAACGATACGTAAACCTAGCGCCCACGGCGCCCCCTCCTCCGTCTCATTAGCCTCTACCTGCTACTTGGGTCATTTCTGATGAGTCAGCTAGCTCAACATGTCAAAACGCTCTAAATGACCTGCTGCCCAGAGGAGGAAAAAAGAAAAGAAGAGGAGGAAAAACGCAACAGACAGAGGTAAGGAAATGTTACAGTAATGATGATGTTATCATGACATGTTAGCATCCTGGGGAGGCTTAGCTAAGCTAGTTTCTTAATATTGTAACGTTTGTGCAGCATTAAAGCAAGAGACACAATCATATTTAGCTCTTCCCTGCTGCAAAAACCAGCACAGACCAGCATAGGTGTTCCCAGCATATGTTGTGTTTTGGTGCTGGTCCAGTATCCTATCACCAGCATCCCATACTGGACCACACTGTTAGCCCTTGTTGTAATTCCTATGGTGTATTACTGTAAAATCAACAGTAAAATACCATTAAACATGTTTGCAGTATAGTACTGTAATTTTCATGTCAATGTGAGTAAATTCAATGGCATCACATAGTTTTTACGGTATGTCACCATTTTAATGGAAACAGATGTAAAATACTGCACACTTCAGCCTTTGCTGTAATTCCCATGGTGTATTACTGTAAAATCAACAGTAAACTATCTCTAACATATGTTTGCAGTGTAGTACTGTAATTTTTATGTCAGTGTGAGTAAATTTAACGAAATCACATAGTCTTAACGGTATTTCACTGTTTTAATGGAAATAGATGTAAAATACTGCAGATATAACTATTGGGAATTATTCTGACATTATTCAGTCAACATCATTTGGATATCTTTGGTTTTTCACTGTAGACCTCAAAGAAATGACTCAAATCTTTCAGACTGCACTACAAAACAATTCTTTGTGAAATCAGTAATATAGATAAACTACACTATGTACTATGATGTTCAACTAAAAGAGAATAAGCTACAATATAATGTATTTTTTAAATGAGCTACCATAATAATACATGTAGGAATTTCTTAAAACAAATTGGAAATATTTTAATTATAGTCTCATAAAAAAGATTGAAGACTTTAACTGAGCCTAAAGTAAAAAAATCCTTTCAGATGATCAAAATAACATCAATGCAGATCTATCAGTCCTGACTGTTGTTGTGGGAAAAAATATGGTGTTACTCTGTCTCTGATGTATTTAGCTCAAATCTGGTTTTCTGCAGCTCGTCTGATGTCACTCTTCTCAGGCCCTTGTGATCCTGGTTCCGGTTCTTCTTCTTTCCCCCGAGCTGGTGCAGCATTTGACTTTTTCTCCTTCCTTTTCCCACTCTCCCGGTTCGTTAAGATCTTCTGATCAAATAAGAAATCACGAGCCATGAAGACCGCCTCGTTGCAATCAACGTAAACTCTTTATTTCACTCAATCATCTTTTATTGTAACCCGATGTACATTCGGGGAGATTCTGTCCATCTCCCCTCGTATAATGGCGAATCTGAAATTCACAGCATGCACAAAGATTTTATCCCTTCTGCAGAACCTGGTTCCGCCTGGTACCTCCCTCAAGATCCTAACTTTCGTATCCTTGGTAACCGACATATTTATGATCTCTGGCTCCAGGAATGAACCCATCTGGTCTACACTTTCTCCTGTCTTATCTGTCCCTAGGTCAGAGTGTTCTCACCTCCCCCTTTGCACAGTTTTATGACTGAAACTCAAAACCTCCACAGGAGATTAAAACCTTCTTGCTTTCGCTGGAACTCACAGTTTGATGTAAACATGCATAAATCCTGGTTAAATGCAGATCAATAAAGAGTACAAGAATCATATGTGTATCAATAAACCTGAAAAGAGAAGTGATTAATATATTTGATTCCCTGGATTCTAAGTTCTAAAATTAAAGGTACAACAGGTGAAAAATATTATTTCCCGACACTGTCTAAATATCAATGATCGATATCTGCCTAGTGCCATTTGTATAAATGTCAGANGCTGTAGCCTGATGTTACTGTTCCTTTAAGAGACGCTGTGGCTGGTTGAGGTGAAACTGGAAGTTGGAGATGCGGGTTTATTTCAGCTGTTTGTTAAACTACTCTAATAAACTGCTGTTAAGGACAAAATGTCATTCTGTCTGACGATTTAGTTCATCACAAATATCACAATATAAAGAAATTATCTTTTTCTTAAGGTGGTGGGGGGACGTGGGGCACTGTGCCGTGGTCCCCGAAATGCCTAGAAACGGCCCTGGGTGTGGGACTGAGGTTTGAATGTGATCTGAATTGTATCAAATAAATAAATATTACATGCTTATAAATTATTATTATTATGAAGTTACAAACGTGTAGTGGATACCTACATTTTCCTTTTCAAACACTTTGTTTTGGTTTTTTAGGCGACTATTTTCCTGTCCTGCTGTCTCTTAGCTGCATCTCCTCTCAATCCTCCAGAAAAACTGTTGCCTGGCTTCTTACTTTTCAACTCACAAGTTACTTTTGAAATTAGCACATCAAAAAGATCCGTCGACCGTAAAAATAGCGGAATGTGCGCTGTGCTGCCGCGCCAGTGAGGTGAAGTCACCGAAGCACGGGGGATGCAGCAGCAGAGCGCGTCAGGCACAAATGAAAGATAGAAAGTATGAGCAAACATGAACGATCATTTGTTAATTATGTTTTTTTGGTGGCGCCACAGAATGTTACACTGTTAGCCCTTGTTGTAATTCCTATGGTGTATTACTGTAAAATCAACAGTAAAATACCATTAAACATGTTTGCAGTATAGTACTGTAATTTTCATGTCAATGTGAGTAAATTCAATGGCATCACATAGTTTTTACGGTATGTCACCATTTTAATGGAAACAGATGTAAAATACTGCACACTTCAGCCTTTGCTGTAATTCCCATGGTGTATTACTGTAAAATCAACAGTAAACTATCTCTAACATATGTTTGCAGTGTAGTACTGTAATTTTTATGTCAGTGTGAGTAAATTTAACGAAATCACATAGTCTTAACGGTATTTCACTGTTTTAATGGAAATAGATGTAAAATACTGCAGATATAACTATTGGGAATTATTCTGACATTATTCAGTCAACATCGTTTGGATATCTTTGGTTTTTCACTGTAGACCTCAAAGAAATGACTCAAATCTTTCAGACTGCACTACAAAACAATTCTTTGTGAAATCAGTAATATAGATAAACTACACTATGTACTATGATGTTCAACTAAAAGAGAATAAGCTACAATATAATGTTTTTTTAATTGAGCTATCATAATAATACATGTAGGAATTTCTTAAAACAAATTGGAAATATTTTAATTATAGTCTCATAAAAAAGATTGAAGACTTTAACTGAGCCTAAAGTAAAAAAATCCTTTCAGATGATCAAAATAACATCAATGCAGATCTATCAGTCCTGACTGTCTAAATATCAATGATCAATATCTGCCTAGTGCCATTTGTATAAATGTCAGATTGTTATCAGCAAACAGACATGATGCCAGTGATCCTTTCTAATTGTAACACATTTCAATTGAAATAATCCTGTGATGATGATTCAAATGAGGGTCGATTCAAATCCTTGTTTTTTGTTTTAATTAACAACAAACTACAATTAATAGAAACTCAACAATTATTAGGTCGTCACATCTGGGGTTATGGTTTTGTTTCACTGAGAACCCCGATAAGTAGTTTACTTGAAACACCCGTTTATATAACTCAACATGCTAGCATTACCAATTCAACCAAAATGTAAGGTTTCACTGACACTGAAAGATGCTGGCTAATTCATGCCTCATGCACCATATGACTGCAGGTAGCCAACGAGTGTTGAACACAAGGAGCTGAGACCACTTTATTATGAACAGTGGAACAGCACAGTGGTCCCATTCCTTGGACCGCCCTCCTCACGTATGGTGCCACCATGACAACAACAAATAACTCCACCTTTGCAACACTCAACAAAGCAATAACTAAGAACAACACAACCCCCCACAATAAACATGCATAAACACACCAAAATAGAACATAATACCTAAAAAGATGGCTACCCACAATGCATCTTGCCGACTGCAGCTTTCGCAGTGGGCGGGGTCATACGTTGTGAGGTAGGCAATGTGTGACAAACAGTAGAAATGTTAGCTTTAAAGAAACCACACCTTGAACCTTTTACAGTTCATAAAGACTTTCAGCCACTCCTCCAGCTGCAAGAAGGATATGGCTGCAGGTTCACTCTTCTATTGCTTTTGAGACGGCGCCGCCCCTTTATAGCAATCCAAGATGGAGGACGATCAGAGAGTAAGTTATGAATGTGAAGCACATTATTTGTTTCATAATTCAAAATATCTTTTCTACCAAACTTTCAAAACTAAATGTAATCGTCGAGTTAAATTTGACAACAAAATGAACATTTTCTTGTGTTTAGTTTAAAGTGAGTTGATGCCTTTTATCACCACATGCAGGCCAAGCAGCTTAGTGGAAANGATGGAATTGGAAACACATTCTGGGTGACTTCTTTTTCTTACACAATTGTCTTCTTTTTGTCCTGTAGGGTGGAAGAGAAACTGTTGATCTTGCCAGATGTGCAGCTGCATTTGCTATTGGTGTGCGGGAGCAATGCCACCTATCACAGGTACTGCGTCATCTAATAATAGTTGGATGTCATTGTTAATTTGAAAAAAGTGGATAATATTCAAATATAGTTCACTGGAGTGAAGAACGTATTTTAACCATAACACGTTTTATCATTATTTTACTATAAATAATACTGACAAAAAGTTAACACTCCTCAGAGGTCAGTCCTGCATTAAGTTTTTACATGTATACCATGCACTCAAATGTCTTGTGCACAATCAATCAATATTATGTAATACTAATACACAATATTTTAGGCTTTTGACTTGATTACATTTCATTTGAGCTGTGGCCAGTCATTGAGTTGCATTGCTATGTTTCTGTCAAATTGTATGTTTACGTTTTCACTTCTCTGATGTTTTGTTGTTTTTTCCATCAGAGGAGTTTGAACAACATTGTCCTTGGTGTCCAACAGTATCAAACAGCTCTTCTGACATCCTTGAGAGAAAAAATGAAGACCATCCTTGAAAGGCATCCTGACAGCATTGGACCTTTACAAGAAGTTCTTTCAACACTGGACAACTTTCAGGATCCCTTTCCCCTATGTGCAGCTACAAACCTAGAGGACAGAACAACAAAGATGCATTTTCACCCTGTTACACCTGAGGAGATCATCATTTCCAAGTATGCCTGTAGAGTTAAAAAGGGAGAATCTAGAGTTCTTGCAATCAAAAACAAGTATTTCTACTACATCCCTCTTATTGAAAGTTTGAAACAGCTACTGTCGAATTCAAGAGTATTTGACATGCTCAGTGCTGCACCTCAAAGTTGCCCCAAGGCCAGTTTTTTGTATGACATTAATGATGGAACTATTTTCAAAACCCACCCACTGTTTTCAAAGAAGAACTCTGCTTTACAACTGATACTGTATTCTGATGAGATAGAAATTTGTAACCCCCTAGGGTCACATGCAAGTGTAAATAAATTACTAATGTTTTATTACACATTAGGCAACATAGACCCTAAGTTTAGATCAAAGCTGGCTTCAATCAGACTTCTCGGAATCGCAAAGTCTAAGGACATAGATGAGTGTGGGGTAGATATTATACTACAGAGAATCGATGAGGACTTGAAGTTACTGTATGACGGTGTTATGATTAACACTGTGAATGGGGAATTTTATTTAAATGGAGCAGTTGTTGCTGTGTGTGGAGACACTCTTGCCCAGCATGAGCTTGCAGGATTTAAAGAAGGAGTCGGTTTTGCATATAGCAAATGTCGTCATTGTGAGTGTACTTTTGATGAAATGCAAGCCAATTTCAATGAACAGAATTTCACCAGACGGACATTGAACGGACACATAAGGCAGTGCAATGAAATTGAAAGGGCAACTACTGAATTCTTAAAATCCTCGCTCAAAACGACTTTTGGCATAAATAGACAAAGCAAGTTAGTTGATTTCCCAGGTTTTAATCTCATAGAGCAAATGCCACAGGATATTATGCATATAATTCTTGAAGGAGTGGCACCAATGGAAATAAAGTGTGTGTTGAAATACCTCGTTTTATCTGGAAATTTGGAGTTGGACAGTTTTAATTCTGCCATGCAGAATTTTCCTTTTTCATCAGTGGACATTCGTGACAAGCCTTCACCAATTAGTATTGCTACTTTAGCTTCAACTGACAGCAGACTCAAACAGTCCTCTGGACAAATGCTTATATTGATCAAGATTTTGCCATTTTTATTGGACTGTGTTGTAGAGAAATATCCATATATACAGTTTATTTTGGATTTAATTGAAATTGTTAAAATACTTTTTGCCCCAGTTGTGTCTTTACAAACTGTGTCCAAACTAAAACAGATGATAGAGGATCATCTTAAAAAATTCAGGCAACTATTCCCAGAAAATAATGTAATCCCAAAGCAACATTACATGCTGCATCTTCCCTCTCAGATTATTGCCCTGGGACCTGTAATACGACATATGTGCATGAGATTTGAGTCTAAACACAGTTTTTTTAAACAATGGTCATCCAAATTAAATTTTAAGAATGTGTGCAAGTCTCTTGTAAACCACAATCAGCTGCTGGAGTGTTGTCAAAGTGAAACAGGAACTGAGCATCCGATTTTTGTACATGAGAAAGAAGTAGGTCCTGTATCAGAGGTTGCTAATATTAATCATTTACAATCAAAGGTTGTGGATTTTTTGGGGATTGAAGATACTGTACATCATGCTGTTAGAGTAAAGTGGCTTATTTTACATGGTAGCAAATACATCTGTGACAGGTCTCTGATTCTCATTTCAGCAAATGGTTTAATCCCTATCTTTGGACTTATAAAAAACATTTTTGTTGTCAATAGTGTGCTGTATTGCTTTGAATACCAGGTGTATGAAACCTTGGGTTTTAACAAAGACTTTTTTGCCTATGAAGTTGCGATACCTAACCTTGCCCAAGCAACCGAACTGACTGATGTTAAAAACCTACTTGATTATACCTCATATTACCCAGTCAATTTCAGAAACAGTGTCTATGTTATGACAAAATATAACCTTGAAGATGTCATTGCTTTAGAAACCTAAAATAAATATATGTTCCAATGATATGGAATTTACTTTCTTATTTTAAGAAAAAAAAAGTGAATGTTTCTTATTTTGGGAAAGATTTTTGTTTGAAAACTATCTGCAAACAATTTTTGCTTGAAATAAATGTATAATGGTTAACTTTTAGATATACAGACTAAATAAGAACAAAACGTTTTATTTGCTTGAAACAAGTCTAATCATCTAACACATTAGACTGGAAACTAGCTTGTAATGTTCAAAACAAGATGGAGAAGATAATTTGGCTAGATTTAAGACAATAAATCTTGTTAAGCTACAAGGAATTTGCAGAATTTAATCAGTGGGAAGCGGTTCTCAACAAGAACCGGGTTTCGACTCCCACCCCTAGCGGTAACGCTTAATGTAACGATGCATAAACTGACCACGGATACTTTTAAAAATGGCTTTTTTCTTTTTTTTTCCACAGTTGAATGTAACAAAAATAAAAGCACATATGATTCTGTTACTTTCCTACTTTTAGATGTATTAGTATCTACCCAAGGTCTCATGGGTGTAATGGAAAGAGGCCTGCTATCCCATTGTGTTCCACCACTGATTATTTCTAAATGTCAGTGAGGGTAGAAAAGGCCATTGGACAGGAATCAACGTGTTCGTCTGTGAGGAGAACGACAGAGTGATTAGTAATTGCTGCAGGGGAGGGGGGGGTCTGGTTTACATTTCTATAGATGGAAATGAAAGTTGACCGTGCGTTACGGCTCATATGTGACGTGGGTTGCATTCATTTCCACAGCTATGGGAATAAAAAGTGGATTTTTATTTTTGTGGTGATTACAGTGTCAGCTGCTTCTCTAATAACAGTCATGTAGACCTGTCTGTCAGCTGAAAGGTGAACTTTTGGACTGCCGGAGCTAATTTTAGACACTACCATTCAGAATCTGTGCTGAATGAAAAGGGCAATCTGAAACTGTAGGCTAAAATGACTGAAATGACTGTGGAACGTATTTTAGTCTGGATAGAACCAGGTGCAAAAGTTCGGTGTGATAATCAAAGTTTTTAAAAGTCTTATCATAGTTGTGGAAAAATTGTGTGTGGGACTTTGTACAGCTGGGAGATTAGAGCTGTGGCCCCCTGGGGGCTCTAAAAACAGGTGGTTACATTTCTACCTGGTGAATTACATACTAGTGAGCATTTGCTGCTTTCATCTGTTACTTGGATTTTTCTGCACCTGCAGGAGATGGATTGCCTTTTGTGGTGTTTCTCTTTCTCTCTCTCTCTCTCTCTCTCTCTCTCTCTCTCTCTCTCTCTCTCTCTCTCTCTGTCTCTCTCGATATTGATTGGGTTCTTTTTTTCCTTGCAGAAGTTCTTGGACACTTTTTTCATCCAACACTAAGACTAGTAGATATAAAGCTGAAATTGTCAGGAAATATTTAGAATATCTGTCAGCTTAAAGCCCCAGTGTGTAATATTTGTACCTGTTTACTACCAAATTCTGTGTATCCAGTGCACAAACTTGTCCTTTTTCATTAATATTTCTCACCAACATCAATTCTAAATATTCCTCTCAGCTTCAAATTTTACATTTTTAATACATAAATTGTGGTCGACGCTCCATGGTCATCCTCCATCTTGAAATACGGTAGCTATTTAGGGACATGTGAGCTCCACGTTACACGTTTGCACTATGACTGTAACCTGAAAGAAACAGCAGAGGGCAGCAGTGCGCTGTGGAAGCATGGCGTCTGACAATGCAACTAAGAAGAGACGAGACTAGCTGTTACACCGTTGCTGTACTTTGTTAGTTTGAATAACAAACAATGAAATCAAAAGACACATCAAATATGTCAGGTCTTATTGTTTTCCAACACTCAGCAGCTGCATATGATGAGAACCCCGCCCGCAACAGCTAGACACCAGCCTCCAAGTGTTGTTCCTGACTCACCTCAAGCTGATCATTTCTTTTCTTCATAATAAAGCTCCCAATCCAGTCCCAACGAATCAGTTCCAAAGTCCTTCTTCAAGAAAGTTCCTTCTATTAAAGTCTCCTCTCTTACCGCAGCCTGCCCTGTCTCTCCCAACACGCTTCAGCGGTGGTCCGCTAGCCGGTAGCTATGTTAGCATTAGTTACTTTATTTCCACAGCGTGTCCCCGACTCCAGCCAAACCTCATCAGCTATCCGATCGCTAAACAGCCAGTGGTTGACTTTAGCTCCATGTCGATCTTCACTGCGGCGCACACAGTGTGCCACGATCAGCTGATGGCTAACCGGCAGACTCTTGTTTACTCCGCTGCTCTGATCCACATGACACCGGACGCCACAGCTGATGCCACCCCTCCTCCGTGTGTGAATCGGTGGCAGCTATGCTAGCTTCCTTCAGGACCGGTAGGTTGATATAACAGCTAACAGCAGTGTTTCCCCTAGAAATGTTTACAGCCGTGATGCTTGTAGACTGAGGGGGGTGGCGAATCGCGCCGCCTCGTCGCGGGGGGGTGGGGGGGGGGTGGGGGGGGTTCGGTGCGCGCGTCGTCACGTCGGGGGGAGGTGGTGCGTGTGGCATTATGCATTAAGACTGAACGGTCATTAAAAATGTATTTTAACTGCTTGAGTAGTTATATGCTTTGTGTGGGTTAGGCTACAGAGATTGGAAATAAATCAATCTCATGCTTTTTATAAAAAAACGAACCAGATGGCTGGAATGAACGCTGGAGTTGTTGCCTTTTTGAGTGGGCCACCGTAGCTGCAATACTTACTCTCAACTGCAATGGCGCTAAAGAGTCGCAATTTTTACCATGATTTCTATGAATATCCCACATAGCACCTTTAAGCAAGTTAATTATAATAAAATTATGTCAAAGGGTTTTTGATAAAGCTGAAGTAAAATACTGGCACCTTGTCTTTGCCCACCTAGTATAATAATGAAATAATATTGGTGGTCACGTCCTTTTATTGGACTGTTAGTCTGTAGATTAGACAACCTTAAAGACCTATGAGGGGTATATTAACTCATTATCTGCCAGCTGTTTTCTGATCAGAAAGCCCCTGACTGCCAGCGTTTTTGAGCGTTTTTACTGTTTTGAAGAGACACAGAACATTGTGCTCTATGATCATGTAAATGCCAAAACTACCTAAAGAAACAGTAGACTCACTTCTTACATCAAGAAGAATCTCCGTATTTCTAGTGTTATCCATTCTTTCACAATCTGGTGCCCAAGCGCTGCTGCAGAAGCATTTCTGGTTGGCGCATCGTTTTTTCACAGCAGCGTCCCAAAACAAACTCGTAATCCATTGATTTTCCGCTTCCTGATCACGTGATGTGTGACATACACGGATGAAGATCCACTTTAGACACATGATATTTGTTCTCACGGTGCGGGGGCTCGCTCCGACGCCCACCCCGTAAAAAAAATGGAAATGACGACTATAGTCGTCAATGGCAGTGAATGAGTTAAAAACACACATTATGTGCAGATTGTAACAAAATTCATTTCCACATTTTGACTAAGATTTCGTCACTTTCTGTAGTTGAGTCTTTACACCTTTTACTTTTTATTGTTAGGTCTAGCTGAGCTGTTTTAAAGAGTATGTGTGAACTTTAACCTTCATCTTTAATGTTAGATGATGTAAGCAACCTTTAAACATACATTTTCCTCTCAGGTTTCTCTAACATCAGTCTGATGTGGTGCATGTCTATGAATAAATTCAGCCCTATGAAACATGTTTGTACACTACATGAATAAATTATATAAAGTTGCATTTCTTCAGGTTTTACTTCACGTTGAGCCTTTTTATACTTTATTGATTTGATCCAACATAGCTTGAAAACCTGTTTTTTTGTGTGCAGAAACAGAGAAGTCTTGCTCATGTCTGATTGTCAGTGTGGCCAATTAGAATGAATCTCTGACAATCAGCACGTTAGACTTCTGCAGCCTGCAGTATGCAGTCATCCGTGTGGGGGGAACGGGGCTCTTGGGTTCCTCTACTAGGCTGATTGAAATCTCTGAGGCACAAAATGACCTGTTTTCCTCAAAGACTTGATTTTTTTTTTCCGATGTTTATGTGTGAGAACTCAGATTTAGCTCTGCTTGAGAAAGTTTGGTCTCCTTGATCAAATAGACTCTGCCCGGTCTATAATCTGAGGCAGAGATGGCACAAGTGCACACCAGTCATCAACAGAGTGCAAGTGTGAGTGTGTTCTTGTGTGCTGGCGAGTGTGTGGCAAGGTGTTGGTGTTGATGGAAACAGGGCAGTTGTTGGGCTGACTTTTTTTCCTCATCACTTTTTCATCTCCTGTCTTCCAGATCAAACTGTGTAGCAAGTCCTTGGAGAGAACTTTTCTGCTTTCACTCAGAATAAATCCTGTAAATATCAGATGGCTTCAACAGCTTTCATATTGGGTATTGCAGCAGTTCATGGGGAACAGCAGACTCTTCCAGCTCCTTGAGAGGTGGTTAACGTCATTAAGCAGGCAAAAAAAACCTAGATAAATTCAATCACACTTGAAGTGCATTATTAGTGCAGTTTAACCACTGCTTGAATTGCTTTCCAACCAAACTGCTCTATCTGTAAGATGCAAAGTATTTTTGTAGCAGATTCCTCCATCATGTCTCCAGCAAGAAGAATCAGTTGAGGCAAAATGAGAAATAAAAATATGATTTATCTTTTAAAAACTGTTTTTGAAGGCAATAGGCCACGACTGCAGCCACTTCCAGCTGAATATCCAAACCTATCTCATTCTATTATTTCCTTTACCTCGTGGGATCACCCTTGCCTTCTTTGAAGGCCAAGTTCACTGAGAAACCATGTTTTACTTGTACTTTTTGAAATATGATCACTCTGAGTTTAACATGGAGGCTAAATGTGAAAATAGTCTTCTACCCCTATTTCCTGCTTTAGCTGCCAATACAAAACAGACAAGGAAACACTTGGATTAGAGAAGCCAGTGCCATTTGGACGTCATAATGTCAAGTTAGCATTCATGGACTCACCCATCTTGGCTCGCGACAGGGAAGGCTGTTGTTTTTTTAGCATTCAGGAGAGAGTCGAAGCTAACCATTAGCATTAGCAACTCCACAACACAGCAGAACTCCTTTAGGCTTGTGTTATTTGTGGAGATAAAACAGCTTCAATTGGTACTGGACTCTGCAGCCATGTTTATCAGTTGGACTAGGAAACATGAACACATCTTCCCAGTTCTGGCTTCGTGTCATTGGCTTTCTGTGCAACATCAGTTCTCTTTTTAAGATTTTAGTTTATGTTTTTATGTCTTTTGCAGGTACAGCATGGATATATATCTTTCTGCTTTACAGAAATATATTACAGCAAGGCCTCTCCACTCTGCAGGCCATGCTAGGTTAGTGGCACCAAGACGTTTGAATGAGCTGTCACTGGATGTCAGACGAGCCCCATCGTTACAGAGTTTTAAATGTCATTAAAAGTTGTATTTTCTTTGTTTATTACTATACAACAGCTTGGTATCAGTTTTATGTTTTCCAAATTCAGTTGGCTTCGGTGGCCATTTTGAAACATGTTAACTACAAAGGTTAGTTGTTGTTGAACTTCATCCAGTTATTACTTTCAGGGAGTTTTATTAAATTTTTCTCAGGCGTTCATCAGCTGTTTTGCTAAATGTCAAACAGGTGTAACTGCAGTCATTTTAGTCTTAATGGCAAAGTCGAAAACAAAGATGTTGCACTGGAGGTCCACAAACCAGAACCTCCTAGAAGTTCCAAAGACCAGATATAAAAGTCGAGGTGATCGCTCTTTCCAGGCTGTTGCACCCCGACTTTGGAATGAACTTCCTTTATCCTTACGTGTTATTGACAGTCTGGTCACCTTTAAAAAGCAGCTGAAGACCATTTTGTTTAAAACTGCTTTTACTTAAATCTTTTGTGTTTTATTCCTTTTTTAACTAGAATTTATAATCATCTTTCATTTGTTTTATCATTTTATAATTTTATGACTTTCTGTTTTCTGATTTTAATTGATTTTCTGATATTCATTTTATGACTTTATCTTTTGTTTTGTTGATCTTTGTGAAGCACTTTGTGATTCTTTTTCCTGGGATAAGTGCTATACAAATAATTAGTTACATCCATTGGGTTGCATGCTGAAGCTTTAGGTCCTCACTTAAGTTCCTAGTCCTTTAGTTATTGAGTGTTAAAGAAGCTCCACTATGCTGTACATACTAGTCACAAATCACTTCTCTTTCCCCCTTTCTTCCTTTCATTATCCTTCAAGGTTTGATCAATATATTTGTTTTTTGTATATTTAAAAGAAACTGTAGCTTGTAGATAGTAAAAGATGAAACTGTGTCTGTTTAGTACAAAAATAAACGCAACAAGGGAAGGAAAAGAGGAAATGACTCTGGTGATAAACAGTCAGTGTTGCTGCAGGAGGTGTGTTAATGTTGAGTCAGGACCTGCTGATGAGCTCGTATCATGGGCTGTCACCAAAGGCCACAATAGGTTAATAACATTCTCTCAGAGGGTGTGTGAGCTAATCTCTGATGTCACAATTACACACACACACACACACACACATACATACTTGCCTACTCTCAGTAGAACGTTACAATTAACACATAAATAGGAAAAATTCTGGAGAGTTTTCTCTTCAGAAGAAAATTCAATAAAATGGTCAGAAACCATTTAAACAGATTGTTGACAAAACATTTAAATTTTAGTATTTTTTAGGTATTGCACCAAATATTCATGTGAATGTCAGTTGTGTCTAATAATTAATAAAATGTGCTTTCTTCAATTTTGAAAATGTTCTGCTTGCAGATGAATCAGTAAGAAAATTAATAAAAATCTGTGGTTGTAAGAGTGAATTGATGGAGTCACACTCGGCAGCCTTTTAAGCCTGGTGGTCTGGCTGCACTCTTAGGTTAATAATGACACCAAATGTACAAATGTCAAGCACCAACTCTCATAACTTATTTTTATGACCTGGAGCACAATTGTTTTCCTTTTTGAAGGTTTTATCCTATGTGAGTCAAAACCAAAAACATGAAAGTAAAAACTGAGTTTAAATGGAAATTATGACTCCCAAAAAATGTTAAAATAAAAAATTGGTTTCATCCTTTAATAAGAAGCAATTATTATGTACATCAAATACACAGTTACCTAATATCAAGTTGTATTTAGAATAGAATAAAACAGAACAGAATAGAATAGAAAAGAAAACTCCTTTATTTTTTTCCTCAGTAGGAAAATTCAGACAGTGCAACCCACAGACCCCTTATGATGAGTACCATATATGGATACAGTGCCCCCCTCTGGAGCCAGGCCCGGAGTTGGGGCACGTTGTTGAGCGTCTGGTGGCTGGGCTTTCACCCATGGAGCCCGGCCGGGCACAGCCTGAAGAGGAGACGTGGATCCCCCTTCCCATGGCCAACTATCGTGGGAAGGGCCAAAGGGGTCAGGTGCAGTGTGAAATGGATGGTAGTGGAAGACGGGGACCTTGGCGGTCTGATCCTCAGCTACAACAGCTGGCTCTCAGCACGTGGAATGTCACCTCTCTGGTGGGGAAAGAGCCGGAGTTGGTGTGTGAGGTTGAGAGGTTCTGACTAGATATAGTTGGACTCATCTTGACGCATGGCTCTGGCTCCAGAACCAGTTTCCTCGAGAGGGGTTGGACTCTCTACCACTCTGGAGTTGCTCCCACTGAGAGGCACCGAGCAGGGGTGGACATACTTGTTGCCCCCCATCTTGGTGCCTGTACGTTGGGGTTTACCCCAGGCAACGAGACGGTAGCCTCCCTCTGTCATCGTGTGGGAGGATGGGTCCTGACCTGGCAGACCCAAACGTGTTGTGTTGTGAGGGTCTGCTGGGAACGTCTGGCAGAGTCTCTTGTCAGAAGAAGCTTCAATTCCCACCTCCAACAGAACTTTGAATGTGTCCCGGGCGAGGAGGGGGACATTGAGTCTAAGTGGGCCATGCTCCGTGACTCCATTGTCGAGGTGGCTGACCACAGCTGTGGCCGCAGGGTGGTCGGTGCCTGTCGTGGCGGCAACCCCCAAACCCACTGGTGGACACCGGCGGTTAGGAATGTTGTCAAGTTGAAGAAAGAATCCTATCGGTTATTTTTGGCCTGTGGGACTCTGAAGGCAGCTGATGGGTACCAGCAGTCCAAGCGGAATGCGGCTCGGGTGGTCGTGGAGGCAAAAACCCAGGCGTGGGAGGAGTTCAGTGAGACCATGGAACAAGACTTCTGTACAGCTTCAAGGAGGTTCAGGTCCACCATCCAGCATCTCAGGAGAAACCACTGCACTAGCAACACTGTTTACAGTGGGTATGGTGTGCCTGCTGACCTCGACTCTGGACGTTGTGGATTGGTGGGCCAAGTACTTTGAAGACCTCCTCAATCTTCCAGCGGGCCCTATGGGAATATGGGTACCAGGCCCCTTGATACGGGCTGTTATGGCTCTTTCAAATCTTGGTCAGTATGGTCGGTGCTCGGCCGCATCATTTCGGGCTTGTACGGGCATTTTTTGTTCACACAGACTTCACACAGATATCTCAGGAATGCGGAAATCCCCAAGCACATGGGCCGCGCAAAAGGCATGCTGAAAAGTATGTGGTGTCCTCCCTTAATAAGATAAACAAAGGCATACGTGAGCTGTGTTGCTTTTGGATACTCTGAACCACAATATTTTATTAATTTGCTCCCTGTTCTCTCACGGATACTGCTGTGTGTGTCCTCATAACCGCTGCCACAGCAGAGTAGGACAAAGTGAGGGCCACAAACACAGCTCTCCTCTGCTCTCGTCTGCTCCTTCCTACAGTCTGTCGCCACACTGAAGCGGGAGTGCTGTGCTACAGAAAGAGATGTTTCCTCGACGATATCCAGAATGATATTGCAGGAAGCGCCTGCTGGCTAATTCAGCCTGCCAATCGGAGGCTCCCTCTAATGGTAGGCATGAATTTGAACCAGCCAATCAGTCTGCAGTGGGTGTGTTGGACCAGTTCAGCCCAAAGCAGAACCCTGGGGGAAGAGGTCTGAAAAAATGACCGGTTGAGCACAGATAAAAACAGGCTACCTAGATATGAACACACAAAAAAACTTACCTAGTCTGGTCCGTGCTGGCCCAGATGTGAAAGCGCCAAGTCGAGCTTGTTTCTGGTGAGAGTTGGACTCCGCCAAGGCTGCCCTTTGTCACTGATTCTGTTCATAACTTTTATGGACGGGATTTCTAGGGGCAGTCAATTTGTTGAGGGGATCCGTTTTGGTGGCCTGAGGATCAGGTCTCTGCTTTTTGCAGATGATGTGGTCCTGTTGGTTTTATCGGACCGTGTTCTCGTCTCTTGCTGGAGTGGTTCACAATCGAGTATGAAGCAACTGGCATGAGAATCAGCTCCTCTAAATCCGAGACCATGGTCTTTAGTCAGAAAAGGGTAGAATGCCTTCTCCAGGTCAGGGATGAGATCCTGCCTCAAGTGGAGGAGTTTAAGTATCTTGGGGTCTTGTTTACGAGCAAGGGAAAGATGGATCAGGAGATCAATAGGCGGATTGGTGCTGCGTCTGCAGTGATGCAGGCATTGTCACAAGCTTTGGGTAGTGACTGAAAGAATGAGAATGAGGGTACAAGCGGCCGAAATTAGTTTTCTTAGAGATAGAGTGAGAAGCTCAGTCATCTGGGAGGGGCTTGGCGTATATCCGCTGCTGCTCCACATCGAGAGGAGCCAGTTGAGGTGGCTCGGGCATCTAGTTAGGATGCCTCCTGGACGCCTCCTGGTGAGGTTTTCTGGGCACGTCCAACCAAGAGGAGACCTAAAGGAAGACCGAGGTCACGCTGGAGGGACTATGTTTCTCGGCTGGCCGTGAACGCCTTGGGATTCCCCCGGAAGAGCTGGCCCAAGTGGCTGGGGAGAGGGAAGCCTGGGTCTCCCTCCTTAGACTGCTGCCCCCACGACCTGACTCTGGTTAAGCAAAAGAGAATGGATGGATGGATGGATGGATGAAAATACATTTTAGTTTTAGTCAGTTTTAGTCGACTAAAACTCAAAAACGTTTAGTCAGTTTTGGTCAACAAAAAGTTTACTTTTTAGTTTTACACAAAGATTAATTGGATTATTTGTCTTTAACAAATGAATGTGTGTGTCACACGTACTCTGAGGTACTGTAGTGTTTCATACCACCATCCTTTATTTTAGGGCTAAATATAATTGGACACAATCTCAGCTTCCCCAGATTTTGCCCATTAAAGCATTTTTTTTTTACTTTATTGATAATCACTATTCAGTATATAATGACTATACTCTGTATATAATTAATATACTCAGTTCATCATTGAGTAGATTTTCACAAAAGAAATGATGTATGACTGTTGGATTTATTTATTATTTGTTAGTTTTCAGATCTCCATCTTAGTGTCTATAAATTTTGGAGCCTCACTTAAGCTCTATGGCTTTTGTTTATGCACCACTTTCTTCAGGTTCCACTGCAGCAACTCATTTGAATCTAGTTGAGTTTTTGTTTACGCTGTACAATTGGCACCCACAAAAGTTTTTTAAACTCTCTACTTGCCTTTGGATTGCCTGATGTAAGTGCTGCAGGTTGAAGTAGGGATGGGAACTATCTGTTCATGGTTTTTGTTTAGGCTAATGGCGCACTAATGAATATGCTCCCTGTTCATCAACTTTACAGACATTTAAAAACCTCTTATCTGTATGTGATGCTGACTCATTGTTTACTATGTAATTGTTAACCTCAATTAAAAAAACAATTAGTTATCATTTTAATGGGTTCTCTTTTAAAGTTTATTTACTTTTTAGAAAGAAGTAGAACATATTGCTTTATCTGCTCAATTAGATTTCTTCAGCAAGTCAGGCAAACGTTATGATGCCCTTTAGTTCAAACAAGCCTAGAAAACATAATGTAGCAAAAGATAAATGTTAATGTCACTGGCTGCTGTCGTTCAAGCTGCTGTCTCTAATTAATATTCTACGGCGTTTTCAGTGTGTTTAGACTTTGATATTAGTGTTCATAATGAAAATGAAGTGTCCCTTGATTCCTGTGTTAAAGTCTTGTCAAAGTCACATGCACCCAAGTGACTTCAAGTCTAATTGAGATGACTGATGACTGATGATGGAACAGCACAGTCTAGAGATTAAGTTCCACTGCAATCAGACCAAGGATGCATTAGTTAGGTGATTACCCCTTCTACAAAATAAAAGAAGTATTAAAATAGTGGTTCCTGAATTAGCTTTTGACCCTGAAAATAAGAATCACAGAGACTTGTGCCTCACTTGTCACTGAATCAATATGGCATTTAGACAAAGTCATTGTGGACTTAATAAAAACAGAGTTATGTAGGGGGCTCATGAACTAGTTTCCACTCTAACCATGACCCATAGCTGACAGCATAGATGGATAACAATATGTCTCACTCTATAACAAGTCTAGTCTTAAAAAGGTTCATGCAAGCACTTTTATAAAATTTTGCATCATCATCAGTTTCGCGTTACAGTTTTTACCTCAATTGTAGTTATTAGTGAGCACAGGTGAGTACAGCAGTGGCTACCTTGTGCAGTCTGAGGCATTCCCAGCAGCAATATAGCATTTCTGCCAGAATACCAGTGCAATGTCAAATTTCTAAGGGTGTATAGTTTCATGAACTAGCATTAGCATGAGTGTTTTTGTTTAGAATGTGGACTCTACTAGAAAAGCTCAGACTTTTTATTAAGACTTTTCAATATCTGCTCTTGATTTTCATTTCCCTAGACAGTTATGGCAAAAAGACTTTGAAACTACCTAACTGTGAAGTTTTAACATTTTATTCAGTATGTATTAACTCATTCACTGCCATTGACGACTTTAGTCATCATTTGAAATCCAACTGCTCACTGCCATTGACGACTTTAGGCCCTGTCCACACGTAGCCGGGTATCTCCCAAAACGAAGATATTTTTCTATGATCCGGCCTGTCATCCACACGAAAACGCAGATCTCCGCAATGAAAACGTATCTTTTTTAAAACTCCAGCCAAAGTGAAGATTTGCGTTTTCTCTGTTTTCAGCATCTCCGTGTGGACAGAAATAACCGGAGTTTTAGGTTTCACAACGTCACATGCTGATGAATAACAGAAAATGAAATTATTCTTTGCAGCATTTTCAATGCAGGGAACTCTGAGAGGCTGCAGGCGCACCAGTGAGTCTGCGGCTGCTGCGCAATCAGGGAGGGCACATGGGGCCTGTATCAAGCAGGGGAACAGTAAAGATGCAAAAATTACCGGTGTTAAGAGAAATTTGCGTAAACTTTGAAAATGTGGGCACAATTATTAGTAATGTCACGGTCTGCAACAAAAATGCTGACGGCCCATGTGCGACCTGGTCTGACATGCCTATGAATGTGCTTAACAATGCACTTATGCGGTTACGTGTGGATGGAGATTTTTCTAAAAACGAGGTGGTGGACGCTGTTTTTTGGGAGGGCGGATATTCGTTTTTAAAAAAACCCGGCTACGTGTGGACAAGGCCTTAGTTATCAGTTGCATTTTTTTACGGGGTGGGCGTAGGAACGAGCCCCCGCACAGTGAGAACAAACATCACGTTTCTAAAGCGGATCTTCATCCGTGTATGTCACACGTCACGTGATCAAGAAGCGGAAAATCAATGAATTAGGAGATCGTTTTGGGACGCTGCTGTGAAAAAAGCAATGCGCCAACCAGAAATGCTTCTGTAGCTCACGCTTTGGCAGCAGATTGTGAAAGAACGGATAACGCTAGAAATACGGTGATTCTTCCTGATGTAAGAAGTGAGTCTACTCTTTCTTTTGGTATTTTTGGCGTTTACATGATTAAAGAGCACAATGTACTGTGACTCTTCAAAAAACAGTAAAAACGCTCAAAAACGCTGGCAGTCAGGGGCTTTCTGATCAGAAAATGGCTGGCAATGAATGAGTTAAAATACATTTTGACTTTTGATTTGATTTTGGACTTCGTTTTGAACCTGAAGATACCTTTAGTTTTGGATTATCTAGAACTTTGACACCATCTTTAGCTTCTGTTTGCAGTTTCAAATAGATTTAAATAGACACAACATGTTTTTTTTCTATATTGAACTTTATTTTGAAGTTACCATTCAACAAACTGTTACTTGCTATACATCAGACTTGATATTCCATGGTTCAAATCTGGTCTCTGGATAAAATCAGAGGTCTGGAACAACTAATTAAACCTCACATTGAATTTAAAGAACAACAAGACACTTGAAAATAATTGAGTTGAAAGTTGGAGATGCCATGAGCTTGGCACAGATGTTGTGAGATGGTGTAGGATATTGCTGTACAAATGACCTTTCTTTGAGTCATAATTATTTGCACATCACTGCACTCAGGAAATATTTCTTTATATGTTTTTTATATCAACATTTTTCTTATATCTTGTGTTTTTTATCTATTATGACAAATACACCATGTGAGAGATCTAGTTTCATGGCATTCACATACAGTGACAATAAATGATTCTGATTCCAAGGCTTTTTCACTTTTTCACTCTTCACAGCTTCAACTTGGAGTCGATTTACCACATAGGACTCATGCTGGGCCATGGCAAAATAAATGTCCCTTTTTTTAAAAGTATGTATTCTGTACAACCTAAACCCTCCGGGTTTGTTTTTCTAACTTTGCTTTTGTCTGTTTAGTGGAAGGAAAACAACATTTACCATTTTCCCTGTTGTACTGATCCCATTAAGATTCTTGACCTCAAGACCAAGGTACATCCCAAAAACGTCTGCACTGTTTTACTCCCGCTGATTACTGTCTTCAAAAAGATAAACTTAGGAGTAACTTTTGTGAATACAGCATCTCAAACTTAACGGGAACACAAACAGCTCTGTAAGCTGACGTTTGGCGAGTTTTTACCAGAGTTACTGGCTGAAGCAGGAATTAAACAGATTTTATTTGAACAGGTTTTTTAATCCGTTCTCACACCTGGGTGCTGTCATTGGCTGCTTTCTGCTCACCATCTGTCTAAGAACTGCAGACTAAAAACATCCAAACACAGTAAAACGAGGACAAATTAGAGAAGTCATCAACACTTTACTAGCTATAAAACCGAGATTGAGCTTGATTCAGGTGGATTACTCTTAGCCAGTATATTTACATCCATATGTTGTTTTTCTGAAAATTCTGCTCGGTTTGTCTTTCATTTGTTTCAGTTTGCTAAATCTTTTTTGATGACATCTACAGATGAAGCCATCATTGTTTCCTGATTGAAATGATATAAAAAAGACATGAGTGAAAGACAGAAGGTAACATAGGCCTATTGGAAGCTCATGTCTGCCTAAACTTGTACAAATCCTGATTTTAGTCTTATTTGGTGTCAAATTTGTGTTTATTTAAGGAACTAAAAAAATGTCCATTACTGATTTTTTTTTTTTTTTTTTTACAAATTTGAACTGTTCTCACTGATTGTGACGGGTTAAGGGTTAATCCTCATCTGCTAATCTCCAGTCAGACAGGGAGACTAACTAGACTCGAAAACAAAACTCCCTTGGCACCAGTTAAGAGAATAAAATAGAATGGTTCAATAAAATTCTCCAGTTGATGGCATGTGAACGACTGTCGTTAAGAGTAGTGAGTTGGCTGCTGGGGAGCGTGGAAGTCTCATGCTGGAATACGACACAGCTGGATGGGGAAAAAAAACTAGATGGGAAGCAGAATCACATCTGGAAGAATTAATTTCTGTATTGTATGGAAACTGGTGGGAGATTATGGGGGTGTAAGCAAGGAGAGGAGGTTTTGCAAATTTACAAAACGACTATCAAAACCATCTCAATGAGTGGCAGGGACAGGCTGGTGAGCCAGTTGGATGTATCACAGGAGGGGAGCTCATGGAGCTCAGGTGGGACTGAAGTGGGTTCTGAAGAAATGTGATGCCCTCACAAACAAACTCACAAACAGAAAACATATTCATGTGTTAGGAACCAAGACCAAACAAAAGAACAGCAGGAGAGGAAAAAATTCACGGCAATGCGTAAAAAGATTTGTGACACATACTCTCAGATGGGGAAGCTATTAAGCAAAGAGTACTTGCTTGAATCTGCATCTAAAATGTATAAATGAGTTAATAATTACATTTGGGTTTGCATGGAAAGTTCATGATGCACATACAGTGCCCCATAATGTTCAACCAAATATAAAAGCTGCAACTCAATAACAAAACCTACAACAGACAGTTAGTTATGAAAAACTAAAATAAAATAGCATAAAGCAGAAGTTGTGGACAACTGGAACTTGTGCTAAAACTGAAGTTGAGTTAATACCTTAATTACACCAAAATGTAAGTAAATGACATTCAGCAAGAGAGTCAATATTAATAACACAACAAAATACAAAGAAAGGACATTCATATCTGGTTTAAAAAATTCCCACAAAACAGATATTTTTCCTTTGAAATTGTCCACAATTTCCACTCCATTGTTAACCATTTATGTACATGATCAAGGTTTAGCAACATGATTAGATAAAAGGAGAAAAAAGTCCGGTCAAAGCAGCTCCATTATTGTTTTTGTGGCACAAATGTGATCATGCCCAGAATAGGCTGCCACATCTAGTCTCATTTGAAATGAAACAAACATGATGTGCTATAACTGCAGACTGTCAGTTTTAATTTGACGGTATTTACATGTGCACAGAGAGCAGAGCCCCAACCTTTAATGCTGTTTTAGCTCGATACACAGACCAGAGTCAAGAGGTAGTGAGAACTGAAGACGTGCATGTTCATTTGAACAAAGTTGTTAAGGTAAATGAACTGAATTCAACATGGATAAAATTAATAAATAGAAGGATTTGAAATGGTAACCATACGTTTATCATAGTAATGCTATACAAGCCAGACTAAAAAGGTAGTTAGCAAACAATAAGTACTACTCATCTCTGAGAGTTAGAAATAAATATTTTTCCAGTTCAATATGATTGTGGTGCTAGCGAGCGATAGTTATCTACCCTCAATCTTGTTTCTGGATGACTGGACTAACCTAAAATGGCCAATACTCGAACAAAAAAATGCAGTTTACCATCTAACTATTGCATTAGTAAAGTGTAATGTGGTGTGTACAATAAGTATAATACATAGAATATGAAAGATATGAAAAGCTAAGGTATGAAAAGTATGCCTAATTTATTGCAAATTCAGCATGCTCAAATTAAAATCATCAGAGTTGATTTCAACACTTTTAAAGTGTCTATATGGGTCCACACCAGAAAGAGTTACTTTAACTCTTTTTGGAGAGTTGGTACTTTAACTCTGATTTAGTGTCAAAAACCAACTCTTGTGGAGTTGACAATTTAACACCGTGTTAGAGTTAATATAGTAACTCTTAACACTCAAGTTGACAATTTAACACCGGTGTTGGAGTTAATATAGAAACTCTTAACACCAGTGTTACATTGTCAACTCCAGAAGAGTTTGTTTTTGACACTAAATCAAAGTTAAAGTACCAACTCTCCAAAAAGAGGTAAATTAACTTCTACTGGTGTGGACCCATATAGACACTTTAAAAGTGTTGAAATCAACTCTGACCGTTTAATTTGAGCATGCTGAATCTGCTGTGTAACAGACACACTGAAAAACACCAGCTAACTCATGCCTTGTACACCTCATGACTGTGGACAGCCAGTGAGAGAGGAACACAAGGAGCTGAGTCCTGAGTATTTAGTGTGAACCATGCTCCACTTCTTTATTGTGATAGTGGAACGACACTGCAGTCCCATTCCTGTGACCAGCCTCCTCACTTACGGTATCAACATGACACAAGTAACACCACATTTGCAACAATGAACAAAGTATTAACTAAGAACAACACAACCCCCTAAACTAAACATTCATAATAACCCCTAAATAGAAATTACCTAAAAACATGACTACCCACAATGCTCCTCGCCCACTGCAGCTCTCTGCAGCCAATCGGTCACTACCAGTCCAATTTTTTGAATAAAGGAGTGGAGTCTGCGAATTAAATCTGCAGGTGTTGTAGCCACTGTGGGAGTTCAGAGTTAGCTTTTCAGGAGTTATTTTGTCCAAAATGACTCCTAGAGAGTTGATTAGGAAACACTCCTTTTTAACACTTGGGTTTAACTCTCATGTCAATGTTACATATCAACTATGTAACTCTTTTAAGCCCTTTTTATAAAACAATGCCGCCAATTTGCCGCAAAGCAAATGCAGCATCTGGGAGCCTAAGGTCGTTTATAAGAGCTCAGACCGTGGCGGTAATGTTGCACAATCATGTCCGTTTTATAAAAGATTATGCGTTGGCGGCATAAAGGGGGTATAGGGGCAGTCTCTGCACTGTCGCGGACTTCCGTTTATCTTGGACATAACTTGCCTTTTATTGCGATCAAAGCCGCCTACTTTTAATTATGGGATCAATGACATTTCATACTAACTGAGGCTTGAAATGTAGCATTTTATTTTTCTGAGTATTGCACAGTCTGACCTCATTGTCAGTTTAAACTGATGTCCACTGTTGGGAAAGATTGGCAGCCATCGTAAAGGTTTTTCACTTTCTTGCCAGTAGAAACAGGAGGGACCAATATTAGTTTAGAAGGTGAAGAAGGAGATGAGATTAAGATGTTTATTTTCTTCCATTTCCTTAAAATCTGTTGTGCAGACTGACATTTAGCTTCAGGGAGAGCTCAGGCCAACATAGTAAACAAAACAACCCTTAAAGAAAAGAAAAGTTTAACTGACCTATCCAGCTGACAGGCACCTAAACAGCAGAAAACTGGAATGAAACAAAAAGGCAGCTCTCCCCTACAAAGACAGTCTGAACAACAAATTAGATAATTATCTGAGAAATTCAAGCCTACACAACCAAATGGCCTGAAAACCCGTAAGTGCAGCTTCACACAGGTTATTTATGAGGTTCTGCTAATTGGTGATTTGGTAACCAGGGAACAGCACCCAATCAGACAGGAGGAGGTAGAGCCCTAGAAAAAAACAACATGTAACTTAACAACATGAAAATACCACATCCACATTGGAGGATGTAGCACCAGGATGCTCTACACCTGCAAGCTGCACAATGCCTGTTTTATTCATTTGACATCAACAGTATATTTTCTTTTTTGTTCTGCTCTCCTCTAATGCTTGAAGATTTGAGTTTAAAATAAACCTCTTTTATTAATCCAAAACTGTAATGTTTGATGACATGTTCAGCTTTTGAAAATAAATCTTTAGATAAAAATAACCTGTGTTAAAGATAGGCAAAATTGGGTTTTGTTTTATATTGATATCAATATAAAACCTACTTAAAGCTTTTTAGTACTTTGCAATGAAAAGACCAAAACTGGAGCTAATCTGAAAACAGACTGTGATCAGCTGATTATTTGAATTATGTAAATTCTTGCTACAACCTGCTGGGTTTAAAATTGGTTTGAATCAGCTTCTTTGTTTCTGTCTTGTTCCATCGTCATCATCAGGGTGTCGGCACTGACCCCCATACTGCTTTGGCTCTTACTCCTGACTCCAAGCTGGCCAAAGAGAAAGAAGAGGACCAGCTGTTCCTGCTCCCGGGCTCTGAAGGGACCGTCATCGGGATAGGTAGATCTGGACCTCTCTCAGGCAAGCCCCGCCCCTTCATATACCCACATCAACTGTCTTATTATTGACTCCAGAAATTAAAATGTATGCATAACATTTAGGAGGTTTTTTTTAAATAAAACAACTCATTTGTCATGATGCAGGTTAAACATACATGAAGGCAGAGAAACCTCCCTTCTTTGATGGCTACTTTTATCTTTCTCTTCTCTGTCTTAATTTTGTAATTTTTTAACTTTCCTAATCTTTCCTCCTGAAAACCTTTTAGATATGTTCCTCAACTTTTAAAGGGGATGAATAAAATAAAATAAAAAACAGTGAACTAATGTTTTGTACTTGATGACATATGTTGGGGTCAGCCAGTGCAAACCATTACTAACTCAAAAACCCAATATGCTGTAGCGATGAGTTTATCCCAGTTGGTAACTGGTTAAGGCTTGCTGTTTGAAAAGTTTGTCACTTCTCCAGTTTAGAATATTGTTTCCTCCTTAAAGCCAGAGTCCCATTGGTCTAAAATGTGAACGACATCAATGAGAGTTTACAAATGTTAGAAAATGTGATGATCTTTAGGAGGAATTGGAAATCATTTTGCTAATAAAATGTGAGAAAGTTTTGAACTAATTGAGACAAAACTAAGAAGCATTCTGACGAAACTGAGACAAGCAAATACATGTGTACCGGTTTGGCCAAGTATGTAGATGTAAAAAGTGGAAAATATTGGCCATTTATTTTGTTAAACTGCGAGATTTTAGGAAAAACTGTTTTTGCTTTAGCACTGTGTGCTGGTCTGAGGTCAGTGTGCTGTTACTGTGATTAGTCATGCTGAAAACCGAATACTTTCAAGAGCTGTATTTATTATACAGCTGAGGCCAAAAGTTGTTGCTCCTTTTTATTCTGTGGTTACTGAAGTAGAATAAAATACATTTCATAAGTTTCAAAGGCTTTTGTTGACTATTACAAGTTTATGCAGAGTCAATGTCTGCAGTATTTGTCAGGGCCTCAGTAGTTCACCCTCACATGATGTCAGTCAACAGTTCCTGACTGATGGAGCTCATTTCTTCATTGGTGCTTGGAGCGTCAGAACTTGTGGGATTTTGTTTCTCTACTGGGCAAGTTCTCAGTGGAATTAAGGTCTGGGGAGTTCCCTGGACCTGGACCCAACATGTTGATGTATTGTTCCTGATCCACTTAGTTCTGATTTTATCCTTCTGGCCCGATGCTCCATCATGCTGGAGAAGACATTGTTCATCACCAAACTGTTGGTGGATGCTTGGAGGAGTTCCTCTGGGCAGATGTAGAGGTACCATTCTTTTTTTCATGGCTTTTCTGAGAGTGAGTCCACTCCGCTGGTTAAAAGGCACGCGCACACCCCCCCACCACCACCACCTCACACACCCTCACACACACACTCTCATGAATGTTCTCAGGATGCTTTATTACATATTATTCGTCAAAGAGAGACTTTTTGATAAGTTGTAATTCTTCTGAATCAGTTTATGCAAGCTGCCATCATAAAAGGTGATGCATCAAACTTGTGAAAGTTAATTGTTGTATCATTCTTTTACCTTTCCAGCAGCTGCTAAGTACATTTTTTAAGACAAGTCATTTAACTGTTTTGGTTATACTTTTTTGTTGGTATTAACCTAAAATATATCAGACGTTCTTTTTTTAATTTATTTAATTGATTAATGCCAACCTGTTAAAAAAACACACATTTTGTTTCCTTCAAATTGAGTTCTCATCCTGGAAAATCTCTTGGGATATCATCTCGCCTTTGCAGCACTTATCATTCTTACTAGTCATCCTTTTGTTCCTGAGAAAACAGAGATGTAAATATTTGTTTGAGTCCAGTAAAAATGAATGTGAAGGAAACACATCCTCCCATAAACCAAAGATTCTGGCTTAATGGCTTGTAGACGAAAGCTCTTTGAACCAAACGAAGTAGGTTAGCAAAACCCACAGAAATGAATAAATGCAAAAAAAGACATTAAATGTGTTTAATAGACAAAATGGTGATACACATGCTGTGGCTTTGCATTGTTTAGTGAAAGCTAACAGTGCAAATGGTTCACTGGCTTTTAATGAGGCATAATGCAAAATTGCACAGAGTGAAAATAAGCTCAATAGACCTGCTGTCGTTTGTTCGGATTGACCAATCTTTAACAGCTGAGTAAATATTACAAACAATCTTAGTGGCTTTAGAGACCACATGAGACCATCTTCAGATAAGGACAGTTGTTCTGTCAGATTTTAATTAGCAGATTCAGAATTATCAAAGATATTTAAATGAAAACACAAAAATAAACATGTAGTTCAGATTTTTGCTGACTGTCTCCAACTAATAGCCTAGGAATCTAGACAGAAGCAAAAAACTTTTGCCCTGCAGGTCTGTCACGCTCCTTTGGAACCTCAGCAGGCCAATCACAGCGCTCTATCGGTTTGGTGGGTGGGATGATGCGACTAAGATGACAGCCGCTCATTTGAAACAGCTTTGGTATCAACTTTGGACTATTTAGACATGGGCTTTTCTTTGAGTGAAGAGCAGCTAGAGGTACTTAAGTCCTTAATTTTGAAAAAGGATGTATTTGCGTCTTCTTCGACAGAGTATGGAGGACTGCCCCGTTGACTGACATCCATAGCGGTGAGTATGTCACGTTGTTTGTTGATCAATAGCATTTGGAGGCCGTTTGAAAGACAACTGTAGTTTCTGCCCCTACGGATGTGCTCTCTCTATGGGTCGTGGCCAGACTATACATTCACATAAATAGAATGAATTACCAGGCTACCCAACTAGTGCAGACTGGTGCAGACGTTGGCTACCTGTGAACTGGGGGTAAAATCATGTTTTTTCCTGAGCTTTGAGGTCGTACATTTGAAACTGTCTGGAACCCTCAGGGTTAGAGGTGGAGCCAACTATAACACCTACATATGCACATTAGGAAACCACTGTTGCCTCACAGCAATAAGGTTGTAGGTTCGAATCCTGGCTGCGGCATGCTTGAAATTTGTAAGCGTGTGTTTTGTCCGGGTACTCTAGTTTCCTTCTACAGGCCAAAAAAAATTCGTGTTAGGTTACATAAAAGTTGCTTTGGATTAAAGTGCCTGTAAAATGAATAAACAAGCATTTTTCATAAAAAAGTGGATGAGTATGGCAGGTATCAGAACGTAAGAGAGCCATATAATCACACCTCTTATTAAAGTAGGAATTCTCTTTTCACTTTTATCTCTTTTTGCCTGCGTTATTAAACACTGGTTCTAAAATGGTAGTGTAAAAAAGTTTTGAAAAAATCAGCCTTTTGGGATAAAAAGCACAGACTTAGCACCACATCTGACTTGCATGGCCATAAAACTCCCAATCTCAGCCAATTAGCATCTCCCCAGGAGTCTTCCATCACGTGTTAATTAACAAAATAATAATAAAACAGAAAGTAAAGAAGGGAAGTGTCACTGCCAACAGGCAAAGACAAATTCACACTTAAGTTTTTCCTCTCTTCTTAAAGTTAGTTGTAAACAAAGTGTTTGTGAACACTCTTGTCTTTAATTATGTAAAGTAGCAGAGCTTCCTCACAGCTTTCAACCTGTCTCAGCAGAAGAAGCATCGCTGGGACACGCATCATTTGTTCTGTCCAGTAGACACTTCATCAAGAAATCCTTCCCAGAGGCTGGGCCCTGAATTTCCTGCAAAATGAGACTTAGCCTTTACTAATCTTGTTAATTATATTCCCATTTATTTCCTGTTGGCACTCAGACGTGTTATTTAAAAGAAGAAAGAATGTCTTGCTTAATTAATCTGTACTGACACAAAGTATATAATTCATCCCAAAAGCTGAAAGTGCCAGTATTTTTGTTTGTGTCTTTTAAATCACGTACTCACACTCCCTCCTCATTTCCATTTTTTAACAATGATCTATGTGATTAGCTCTGAGACCGTGTGTTGTGTTTGACTCCCAGGCCAATTTTTGCAATATCTGTAAAGGCAATGGAGTCGTTGCCATTTTTATGTTCGTTGAGATTGATTAGCTGTACCTTTTGAATAGGGTTGGCGGTTTTATCCTGGTTATCTAATTTCCTTCCTCTTTTGATGATTTTTTTCCTGTCCTACACTGTTGCATCAAAGGTTTTAGGCAGATTAAGGTAATTTGTGAAAGAAGTACTTGATTTTTTTTATCTAAAGTAAAAGTACAGATAAGGGGATTAAAAAAAAGACTTAAAGGGATATTCCGACCAAAATTGAAATTTTGTCTGTTAAAATATTTGCCAGAGTTAGATAAGTGGGAAAAAACTATTATTAACCAGCCCAGCCATTCTCCTGACCCGGCTGTACTCCTTTTGCTTTAGCTTAGCATAAAACACAGTAAGTGAATGGATCCAACTAGCATTGTGAGTAAAATTAAAATCACTCAGTAGTGATCCCAATTCTGCTTGGTGACCTAAATAATCATACTAACCAGCTCCAGTGGACCATACTATCAGTTGGTGGCCTAGTGGTATGAGTGTCCGCCCCTGGACTGGGAAATCGGGGTTCGAATCACGGTTGGGTCATAGCAAAGATTTTGAAAAAATGGGACCCAATGCCTCCCCGCTTGACACTCAGCATTAAGGGGTTGGATTGGGGGATTAAACCACCAAGTAGTTCCCGAGCGCGGCCACAGCTGCAGCTCACCGCTCCCCACCATGGGGATGGGTCAAATGCGGAAATGTAATTTCACCAGTGTGTGATGATGACTAACTTTAACTTGACTGCAAGTGAAAATAATTAGTAACATAAAGGAATCAAATGCGCCATTTAAGATCACTGCAAATCTGTTGAAAAAATTAGTGAACTTGGTTTTTAAAACTAGTCCTCTGACCAGAACCAGCCCTCTAGTGGTTGATTCAGATCTAGATTTTAATTTATGTATATCTTATACATTTTAATGTAATGTGTTATTTGATGCCTAGAAAAGCATCATAATTTTATGCTGGTTGATATAGGACTTTCATATCATGCATTCATTTTACGATCAAAAAAGCTATAAAAGTGGCAAAAAATAAATCAATGTTAAGCTTCTTTGCTCTAACATGAAGCTTTTTTAGGGGGAAAGACACAGCTAATTCTTTAAAATTTTGTATCTTAACCATATCTCAAAATGGCAATTCAGAAGATAAAAATAAAAATGTATATAAATGAGTAAAAAGTAGGCTCTTCCAAAATTAGCCCAAGAAAGCAATCTTCATTCTGCCCCAGAAGTAGTCAGTTTTTGTTATTATTGCACCTGAGGGTTCTGGTGTATTTTTACTAAGTAAACTGTAAAACAAGAGTTAAAGTTAAGAGTTAAGTGCCCAATAAAATATGTCATTATTTGTCCACAGTGATGCAGTCTTCTGGCTATTTCTGGAGCAGCATTGGCAGCAAAACTAAATTAACTTCCGACTGTCCTTCAAGAGTCTCAAACATACTTTATTATAACCTAGAAGTCTAGACAGACAGTAGCCAAAGCAAAGTGATTTTTGCTCTGCAGGTCAGTCTAGCCATGCTCCATTGGAACCTCACCAGGCCTGATCAGTCTTCAATTCAATTCAGTTTATTTATATAGCACCAAATCCCAACAAGAGTCGTCTCAAGGCTCTTCACAAAGTAAACATTCCAATACAGTATAGTTCATTAAGCCAATCAGTAAAAAAAGTTTCCTATAGATGGAACCCAGCAGATTGCATCAAGACACTGACTAGTGTCATTGTCTTTTCAACAGTCCTCATACTAAGCAAGCATGTAGTGACAGTGGAGAGGAAAACTCCCTTCTAACATGAAAGAACCTCTAGAGGATCCTGGCTCATGAGCAGCCATCCGCCACGACTCACTGGGCTTGAGAAGACAGAGCAGGCACACGCACATCCCCATACGCGCACACGCACACGCACACACACACACACACACACACACGCACACTCACACATTTGCACCAACTAGTGTTTCTATGGCTACACTGTGATGTCTTAGTAGTAGTTTGGTAAGAGAAACTTTGTCTTTATCTGAGAGAATCTATAGTTAATTCAGCAGGTGAACTAATAGTAGCACATTCTATGTTAAAGAAAGTAAGATGCAACATCAGGAGAGGGAGAATATTCAGTGGTTGGCAGCAGTGTGCCAGCCGATGGCCCCGTCCATGAGGCCACCACAGCTCAGCAGAACGCCAGTGTAGCTTCTTCTGGGGAGAAAAACACTTAGAGAGAAAATAAAGTTAACAGCTGAAATAACAGGAAATAATGCAATTAGAGAGTGGTGGTAGAAGAGAGTAGCAGAGTGTGGAAAGTGGTCAGTATGTCCTCCAGCAGTCTAATGCTGCGTTCACACCGGCCATAAAGTATGCGTCGCCAGCGTCAAGTTTCAATGTTAAGTCTATGGTAAGGCGCGTCAGAGCTGCGTCAAAGTCCTTGCGTCGCTTTGTGAGCATTGGGCGTGTCAAAGCTTGATACTTTTCACGCTTTTCAAGCTTTGACGCAAGCATCAAAGCTTGCAACGCTTGCAACGCAAACGTCAAGCAAGTTCAGCTAGCTGAACTTTCTGCGTCGCTTTACAAGCGTCAACCAATCAGAGCGCAAGTTGATACGCCACAGCAGAGTGAGGGAAGAAGACTAATTCATTCAGCAATGGAGGAGAAACTTATCATCACCGTTTGCAACTATCGGGAACTGTATGACCCGTCTTGCTACGCTTACCGAGATCAGAATAGAAAGGACCTTGCTTGGAGGAAGATTGCTAGAGAACTCGGCGTGTCAGGTGAGTGTTTTTTCAACGTTTATGCCGACATTGTCTTGATAGGATCCGCCATTGTTACAAACATCTGGCAACAGAGAGCCGCGCACGCGCTCTTTCCTTCCTTCCCCCACCCGTGGGGCCGACGCAACCATCAAAGCAAGCTGCTCCAACGCAAGCTGCGTCAATGTCAAAAATATATAGGCGTCAAAAACGGCATGAAGGATGCGTTGTTTGACGCATACGTCAAGGCCGGTGTGAACGCACCATAAGCCTATAGCAGCATAACTACAGAGATAACTCAGGATAACCTAGCCTTTTAGATGGAGGCATGTGGGAGGCAGGGCCAGGGAGAAAAGTCTTTAACGACTGTAGTCCCCTCTGTACACTCCACCTCCCTCTGCTCCCCACTCGTCTAAACCTGGGCTAACATCAGAATTTAACTATAAGCCCTATCAAATAGAGCCTAGTCTTAAAAGTAGACAAGGTGTCTGCCTCACGGACTAAAGCTGGGAGCTGGTTCCACAGGAGAGGAGCCTGATGGCTAAAAGATCTGCCTCCCATCCTACTTTTAGATATTCTAGGAACCACCAGTAAACCTGCAGTCTGAGAGCCAAGTGCTCTGTTAGGAACATATAGAACAATCAGATCACTGATGTATGATGGAGCTTGATTATTAAGAGCTTTATATGTGAGAAGGAGGATCTTAAAATCTATTCTGAATTTAACAGGCAGCCAATGTAGGGAAGCTAAAACAGGAGAGATGTGGTCTCTCTTTTTAATTCTCATCAGTCTTGTGCCTTGCCAATCACAGTGCTCTATTGGTTGGTGGGTGGGATGATGCAATAGAGCGCAACAACTAAGATGGTGTCAGCTCGTTTGAAATGGTTTTGCATCAACTTTATTGACTTTTTTTTTTGAGTCAAGAGCAGATAGAGGTACTTAAGTCCTTTACTCAGGAAAAGGATGTATTTGTGTCTTCTTCGACAGTGTATGGCGGACTGCCCCATTGACTGACATCCGTAGCGGTGAGTATGTCATGTAGTTCATTGTCCAATAGCATGCTGAGATCATTTGAAAGACAACCATAGATTCTGCCCCATGAAGGAGCTCTGTCTGTGGGTCATGGCCAGACTATATAGTCACATATGTAGGATGGCTTGCCAGGCCAACTTTAATACATCTGAAGCTTAAAATGATAGTTTATTGTTGTTTTCAGGTAACAGTCAACAGTTGAAATGCTGAGGACAAAGTAACAAGTACTAATTAGAATAACAGTGGTAAAGGAGTTAAGTGCCCATTTCAAGGGTTGTGGGATCGTGTTTTGCTCAATCTGTTGCAGTTGTTGTGTCCTTGGGCAAGACACTTAACCCACGTTGGTGGTGGTCGGAGGGACTGGTGGCACCAGTGCTCAGCGGCCTCGCTTCCGTCAGTGTGAACCAGGGCAGCTGTGGTTACATCGTAGTTTATCACCACCAGCGTGTGAATGTGTGTGTGCATGGCTGGATGACTTTATGTGTTGTGAAGCGCGTTGGGAGGTCGTAGAACCCTAGAAGGCGCTATACAAATACAGGCCATTTATTCAAAATAATTCAAAAACTAAACCAACCTCTGATACAGTAGTTAGAGGGTTTGTAATTATTTCGCTGTAGAATTCTTACAGATAAATACAAGTAACCAATGAAGCATGTGGTTTATATGACTTGTTTATAAGTAAAGCATTCTTTGACAAACATTTGAAATATTGATAAAAATTGGTAAAATCTGTCCAAATTCAACATTGTGTACAACTTTAATTTTAAAACAATGAAGAAATTCAAACAGCACCGCTTTGCCTAGGAATAAGCCACAACTGGGTGGTTGTTGTCATCCTGAGGGACTCACCCAGCTGTCAGTTACCCCCCATTAAGGTGATCCCTTAATGTCTCCAATCCACTGACACCCTGACATATGCTCACGCAACAAAACCCCATTCATGTGTCAAATGTATTTGAGCCGTGGTTTGTCAGTGTCAAAGTCCTTGTGTCCAGCTTCCTGTGCAGTATGGCCGCACCCACAGAGGAGAAGCTGATGGTAGCCTTGGGGTTCCTGCTGATTATAGAGGTTCAAACCTGATAAGTGAATTCTCACTATCTCACTCTGCTGAGAGGAGAGGACAGAGACACATTGCACAGTTCAGCTGGGTTGTTTAATAGTTCTTGGTTGGATTTAGTGTGTGAGGCTCTCTGTGGATTCTCAGAATTTTAAAGAGACCGTTTGAGATTAGAGATGTCCTCTAAGAGTTAGAATATACTTGCTTTTAATTTCGTGAATGTAATTATGCGTTTATCATCGCTGCCTCGCATAATTTGCGTCTGAAGTGTCGTTTGTGTCCTCTGAAATTAACGAGACGCGTTCGTGAGCTGCAACATGCGAGTAACCAGTAGGGGAAGTTGACAAAACGAGTGAGACACACTCGCCATGGTCACTCCGTCTCTGGTTTAGAGGTCTTACATACTATCTACTAGGGATGTGAATCTCCACCACTGAGATCGATTCTATTCACATCTCGATACGCTACCAACGATACGATACATTAACGATACGGTGAAACCCTCTGTCGATACGATTCATCACTGCTGACTATTTTTGATTTGATACAATTAGCCTTTTGCCGGCCCCGCCCCCAGAACGGATATTGGCCAATCACACATCATAGCAACCGTTACTATTCGACAACTCCAAACAAAATGATGAAGTTAAGCCTAATTTACTACTAAGCATTAGCCTCGATAGTAGTCGTGTTCCCTTCGTTTCCCTTCAGAACCTCCTCATCGAGCTCAACCAGCAACAGCATGAGTGCTCCCCCCGCCCACAGCTGGGCGGAGGTCCGCCTCCCAGACTATCCAAGACCCTTTTAGATAAGACACACCGTGCCGGCAAATCAGCATAATTTTACCTCAACCGTGTGTCTTATAAACGCACATTAAGCCTTGGCGCAACAGCGGGTGGTGTCATGATCACGTGATGAATTAATGCCGAGCTCCGGCCGGGAACTAAAAATGAAAGTAAACACAGACAGAAAAAGTTACATTTTATAAACAGACTCAGCTGAGATGATAGCGATGCAGAGCGCCGGGAGCCCAGATCATCTCACAGTGACACCGCATCGCCGCCACCGCTCCTCGGATCCACGCGTCCCCGGACGCCGGACCTTCTCCCAAACTCCTTGTTCCCTGCTACGCTTCGCTCAGCGAAGCCAACACTAATATATCCCTCCACTGCATACTGTAACCCTTTTGCCTCGATCTGGATGATATTGAGGAGGAATTGCTCCAAAAAATGTCGCTGACACGCATCTGTCTACTTCATTCCATCGCGGAAATCTGCGGAGCTGCAGTATTTGATCCACTTTTTGTCGGAGTTGTCAACAGTAACTAAGGGGGGCGGGGCTCGTCGAAAGGTCAATTCATGATGTAATTTGAAACGATTTGAAACAATTACCAGCTCCGGTGGCCTAGTGGTTGAGTGTCCGCCCCGGGACTGGGAGATCAGGGTTCGATTCCCGGTCGGGTCATACCAAAGACTTTGAAAAAATGGGACCCAATGCCTCCTCGCTTGACACTCAGCACTAAGGGGTTGGATTGGGGGGTTAAACCACCAAATAGTTCCCAAGCGAGGCCACAGCTGCAGCTCACCGCTCCCCACCATGGGGATGGGTCAAATGCGGAGATGTAATTTCACCAGTGTGTGATGAATACTTGGGACTTTAACTTTAACACATTACAAAGCATTTACAAGCCCACATCTGGTTTTTAAACATCACAATTATTTTTCCCTCTCTTTTTCTCTGTGAAGGATGTATTTGAGCCTCTATTGTTTTTGATTAATCCATAAGTTCAACATGAAAAGACAATGCACTTCATCAGTGATATTTTCATATTATACATATTTTTATTGCTACAATAATCTGTTGAAATAATTAGAAAAAAGAATGTGATTTTCTGCAAAATGCAAAACATTTTCAACCATGAGGTTTAGACACTCTACTCAGGAAAAATAAACCAACAGAATCAGAAAATTATTAGGGTTCATCATATTAGGAATTATTTTGAAACACTGTAAACATCTGAACATATTTCTATATATTGTAATGATCCATATTGGGCACTTTTGAGCACTGTTATAGCCTAATGTTACTGTTCCTTTAAGAGAAAAGTGAATTGCTGGAGATGCAGGGAGATGTGGGTTTATCTCAGCTGTTTATTGGGCTCCTCTGATAAACCAGCGTTAAGGGCAAAATGTCATCCTGTCTGTTGTTTTTTAGTTCTACACAAATGTTACAATAATAAGGAATTATCCTAAATTACCTCGCTCAAAGTTTCCGGTCAATTAAAATT
This sequence comes from Aphyosemion australe, assembly GCA_006937985.1. Lineage (NCBI taxonomy): Eukaryota > Metazoa > Chordata > Actinopteri > Cyprinodontiformes > Nothobranchiidae > Aphyosemion > Aphyosemion australe. The sequence continues at coordinate 346,357 of SSNS01000225.1, forward strand.
CTTGGAAGAATACGCTGCTGCAGAGTCCAGAGACGGTGTTGTACATAAACGTCATATATTGAATGTCTATGGTGTCACGGACTATGTGTGTCAACAGTCTGCAATTTGTGGTTGTCACTGTTTATTTTATTTTGGCAAGTTAAGACAGGAAGCACATACGTCAGTTAACTCATTAACTGCCAGCCGTTTTCTGATCAGAAAGCCCCTGACCTGCCAGCGTTTTTGAGCGTTTTTACTGTTTTTTGAAGAGTCACAGAACATTGTGCTCTATGATCATGTAAACGCCAAAACTACCAAAAGAAAGAGTAGACTCACTTTTTACATCAGGAAGAATCACCGTATTTCTAGCGTTATCCGTTCTTTCACAATCTGGTGCCCAAGCGCTGCTGCAGACGCATTTCCGGTTCAGCGCATAATTTTTTTCACAGCAGCGTCCCAAAACAAACTCGTAATCCATTGATTTTCCGCTTCCTGATCACGTGACGTGTGACATACACGGATGAAGATCCGCTTTAGACACGTGATGTTTGTTCTCACGGTGCAGGGGCTCTTTCCGATGCCCACCCCGTAAAAAAATGCAAAAAAAATGCAGCGAGTGGTTGGATTTGAAAAGACGACTATAGTCGTCAATGGCAGTGAATGAGATAATGTGTCCGACGATGGTTGGTTCTGGCTTCTGCTAAAGAGACTGATGGTGCGTTCAATGCGCCTCGAAAAATCGAGGACATAGCAGGTAACTATAAAGTAATCGATGTAACCATCGTTTTTACCAACGAGAGACACAGAAGGAAAGATCCATTGCGATATAACCATCAGCTGTAGCCGATGCACTCTGAAGCTACCGGTGTAGCCGCATCGTCATGAACGAACCACCGGTTCAGATCGTTGACTCTCTCCATCCCTACTACCTACGATACTGCTGCTGTCTTCTTTCTGTTACCTCAAAATTAACCAGAAGCTGATCTTTTCTATTGACGCCATGTTTGTTTTGTTTGTACCCTACAAATTCGGTACTCTATCAGATCTAAGTTCTATACTGCCCCCTAGTTGAATACTTCAGTACTACCTGCAGTGCAGCACCAGTTTGTGAACAGGACACAGCCTGCTGCCTGCGTCAACGCGAGGTTAAAAAACAAGTATATTCCAACCCTAAGGATGAGCGCACATGTTTCATCAGATATTTATGGGTTGGAAGTGTCACTGGTTAGGGTTACCTTTAGCTTTGGGTGTGCTTGAATCATATCATGAGGAGAGCTGATTGTTGATAAGATTACAGGTGACAAACTTTTATGCTCTTCTAAACAAACCAAACTCACATCTAGTCACCATCAACATCAGTGTGGATGAGGCTTTTACTGATTCATTTGAATTGGTACTTTTTTCCAGGATAGAATGATTAAACACCGTACAACCTTCAATAAACAGAAACAATGTACAATTAAATAAAACTTTGAACTAGTCTTTTGAGTTAAGCATTGTAAAAATGTTCCACAATGGAAAAATAATGGTTCAAATCAATCATTAAAGCCTAAAATGTTTATAGCGTTTACTTCCATATTGAATAGATGTGATTTCTGACTCGAACTGTAGATGAACTCAAATAGAAAATAATGTAAATATTTTCAAACATTTCCTTTCCTGACTATTTTTTTCTGTCTTTTCAAAGTTCTTCCTCAGTGTGAATTATTCAGTATTATTGGTGGCTGGTTTCTTTTATCCAATCTGATAAAGTCTGATTAATTCTCTGGTTATTTTATCCCAGTCTAAGCTTCATCTTGATTGAAATGTGTTTTTTTTTTCTTCTTAAATCTGTCTTTGCTTTCAAAGACTCTTCATGAACAGAAGTCAGTGTCTTTTCAGCCATCACAGAAGATAAACCAAAAGCTCCATCTGGTCCTTTAGATGTGTGGTATATGAATGTGGACGGTATACATTGCCTTTTATTTATTTTTCTCTACTTTTCTCTAAGCAGGATGATGTCTGACCAGAACTGAACAGCTTTTTTCTCATTGACAAGCATCTGCTGAAATGGGCTTTAAGCTCTTAAGAAGCTCTGAAACACAAACACTAAAGCTCATCATTCAAATGTCATTAAAGGAGGTTGTTTATTCCTGATGTGCTGTATGAATGGACAAACATACACTCTCTGTGTCAGAAACACATTTTTGATACAGTTTACTCAACAGCTTTTCTGAGGTTTGAGTTCATTTGTAATTAAATCATTTAGCTCAGATTTAACTCACTTCCATTAAACCTCATAGGCACTAGTGTTTTAATTCACCTCAAATTACACCTGGTTCTGATTATATATGGTTTATATCTTATTGTCTAAATTTCTACATTTAAACAGAGTTTAAGTTAAGGTCAAGGTCAATTTTATTTATAAAGCACATTTCACGGATGCTCACACAACCCAAAGTGATGTACAAAACAGAACAAATGCACTACATTATACACAATAATGTAAACACTAGTAAAAATTAAAAAAATACATAAGAACAACACAGCAGTACTAAAAACCCACAATAAATAATCATATAAAAGTAGCAGTAAAAATGGATGAGGATGAAACGATAAGCTGCACAGGTCAGCTTACATTAAAAGCCAAGTCAAGTCTTAAGAAGAGAGTTAAAATGCTCCAGACTATGCGTGGTCCTCAGGTGTTATGGAAGGCTGTTTCACAGCCTAGGACCAGCCACAGACAAAGCTCTGTCACCGCGGGTCTTCAGACGAGTCTTTGGTATTAATAAAATAGTTGACATTTGTGGTTACTAGTTCTTCTTTTGTTGGTTAATATTGCCAAAAGTTCAAATCTTTCCACTTTTGGAGGCTGAGTCTGAATCTCAAACCCAAACTCCTTGAGCTCACACCATGTTTTGCCATGTTGAGGGGTTGCTATTGTAATTGCTAATGGCTAGCTTCTACTAGCCGAGACGCGCTCTGCTGTTTCCTGGCCGCTTAACCAACACAGCCTTCTGCAGTCACAAGCCAAGGTGGGTGAGTCCATGAATGCAAATTTTCTTAGAAGAGAAGAGAAAAGAATAGTTTTTACTGACCCATTTTTGAAGGGCGACAAAAGTAATTTCAGGTTTTGTGTGAAAAGACGTGTAGGACTACAAATGCGTCTCACCATATTGACGTCATTGAACCAAACATGAAGAAGAAGATGGCTGTGAATTTAGCGAGCTTTGAATCTTTCTTCCAGGATGACAGAAGGAACATTAAATGTAGGGGGAATCCAAAGCTATCAATCTGGCCATGTGGTAAGTAAGAATGTGCGGCATCTGATTTGTAGTCATATTATTTACACATTTTTACAAGCTAACAAATCTCAATGTATTTGACAGACATAGTCAAAACTTACATAATTTCTTTTCATTTAAACTGAAGTACAACATATGTGTGATTCAGGGCTTAAGGCACAGTGAAAATAGCTTTTATAGCTCCATTCACTTGCATTAATTTTTTTGTTGTTCTGGGGACCCATGTGCTGACCAAAAGGGGAGGAGACATATGGCTCTTTCACATGTGGGTCAGTACGGTCGGGGCTCGACCACGTCGGGCTCGTACGGGTGTTTTTTGTTCACACGGACTTCTCAGGAATGTGCAAATCCCTGAGCACGTGGGAGGCGCGGAAAAGTCCGTGGTGTCCTCCATAATAAGATAAACAAAGGCGGGCGTGAGCTGTGTTACTTTTGGAGACTCTGAACCACATTATTTTATTAATTTGGTCCCTGTTCTCTCACTGATACTGCTGTGTGTGTCCTCATAAACACTGCCACAGCCGAGGAGGACAGAGTGAGGGCTGATTCAACCCGCCAATCGGAGGCTCCCCTAAATGGTAGGCGTGAATTTGAGCTGGCCAATCATTCGGCAGTGGGTGTGTTGGACCAGTTCAGCCTGAAGCAGAACGCCGGGGGAAGAGGTGTGAAACAACGACCGGTTGAGCACGGAAAAAAACAGGCTACCCAGATGTGAACTCAAAAAACGTACCCAGTCTGGTCCTTTCCGTCCCAGATGTGAAAGCGCTATTAGGCTCCCTTATATTTACAGACCAGATCTCCAACTGTAAAAGGGCAGAAGCATGTTTAGTAGATCACTTATTTGGCCCCATGTTGCTAAGACCGCATTCAAGGATGCATGTGTTAACACATGCAAACTTTTCAAGTACTTAAATATTTCAGACAGCATGAGGGTGTTAAACCATACCCGATGATATTCGGTTTGTTTGGCTCTTCTGATTGAATTTCAGAAAGTAATTTAAAATGGCAAATGGGAATTGATCTGAATTTCACAGTGCATGCCAAGCAGCAAACACCATGCAACGTCCATATGTGCTGGCATGCTTGTTTTTCCCACTCAATGAAGTTGTCTTTTTATATTATTTCAGTATTTTAAGTTGGTTTGGTAAAATACATGATAATAGAGGTGATGTTCCTTTTCATGATCAGCCCTTCAGTGTTTTGCTAGTTTCTAGGTAATTGTGATCCAAATATTTCCTAATTTAAACATTTAATTCAAACAAAAACAGTTGTTTTTAATCCCAATGGACACGGAGATGGAAATGAAAGAGAAAGGGGGGAGTGGACATTCTTAAGGGGCATGAAAAATTTTTTTAAACTAGCTTGTTTTGCAGATTTGCTATTGTAGCTTTAAGCCAATTCTTGGTAATAGAATTTTTGTGAATTTTCGTGGACTAAAACGAAACGAAAACAAAAAATATATACTTCTATAAAGACTAAATTATGATGAATATTGAAAGACATTTTTGTCGACAAATAAAAGACAACAACGAAAATTGACATTAAGAAAAATCCAATCAGAAAACAGAACAGAAAAATGAACATCAGCAAATGGAACAGGTGGGACTAGACGAGAAAAGAACCAGAGTCCGGAACGTCTGCTATTTGAACAAGCTGTCTGAACAATTTATGTCTAAAAGGAGAAAATGTCCACGTCTGGGAGTAAAAGCATTAAATGTGACGATCTAGCGCTACCTTTAGAGGTGCAGTATTCGTTCTTAGAAAAGCTGTTTGTAACCGGTGTAACTTGTTCTCGTCCTTCACTGGCACTGTGTACGGTTACGCCGGTTAGCCTATCAATCCTCTGGGTCATCAATCCCACGACCCTGTCTCTTCAAGCAGCCATCGGCCACATTCATCATCTTGTTCAACCTAATCCAATACTCCATGGCATCCTCACCTGGCATTGGTAAAGTGTTATAGAAATCAGCCATGGGCATGCTGGAGTAGGTCAGTTCACTAAAGTGTTTTTTCAATATGTCAAATATCACATGGGGATCTGAAACATGGTCAACAGACCTTTCATTACGTAGTTTAATTCTCACAACATCTCCTGCTTTACCCATCAATCTTGCTAAGATTTCTTGGGAGTGTTCATGAACTGGAACACCCTTCCTTTTCAAATACAAAGACATAAGACCCTCCCATTCATGCACCGAGAACTTGTCTGAGCTGTCACCTCGAAAGATAGGCGGCTCCTTTGAATCAGAGTGCATAACAACGTTAACACTAGGTGACATCGTCTGACTCGATAAATCGGAAACTCCTGCGCTCTGCGGCCCAGGAAGAAGCTGAGCTCTAATATAATCACCCAGTTTCTCAGCCAGTTGCGTAATGAGTGAACCAAGATTTGCATCCTGGCTAGACAAAGTTCGGTCAAAACAATGAGTAGAGGCCAGCTGTGGGGTGTCAACTAATACATCCCTCTTCCCTGGTGTCCTGGGTTCAAAAGACTGATTAAGTAACCCCCTCCCCACACCAAACTGATACACATTGGGTTCAAGTCCCTCACCTTCACCTGCAATAACTGGCTCAGGTTCTGACTCAGCCATCCCTACTCCTATGCACGTTTTTTTAAAAAAAACAAAGAATGCAAAACAAAATGGCAAAAACACACAGATGTCTAACAAAATACAGCTAGAGCACCAAAAACACAATTATACAGAAAGAGATGAAAGAAAAAAACTTAATCAGCATCCCACGGTGAACGAGGTGATGTCGATCCCAAAGCCAAATCCAAGAAGAGGTCATGGCACCATTGTAACCGGTGTAACTTGTTCTCGTCCTTCACTGGCACTGAGTACGGTTATGCCGGTTAGCCTATCAATCCTCTGCGTTGTGTTCTGGTGAGGGAAGGACTCGGACCACAGATTCCACTGGTGATGTTTATTGCTGTGCAAATGAAATGAACAAAATGTTCTTTAACATGTAGCTTCTGCATACACACAAGTCAGCAGTCCCCTCCCCTCAAGCCGCCTAGCGCCAACTGAGAGTAAAACAGTCTCAACTCCTCTCTATTAACTATAAACTAATACACTTTCATAATGCAGAGTACTAACCAACAAAATAATGAACAGATACAAAACAGAACTTAAATACACATACCTGTGCAAATGAAATGAACAAAATGTTCTTTAACATGTAGCTTCTGCATACACATGAGTCAGCAGTCCCCTGTTAACACACAAGCACATGGAAAAACCCCTGACGGATGTACCGTTTTGCCTAAAACCCTCGAATATACATCAACATAGTCGGTCAAATGACTCTTAACAGTGTGTATTATCACAAGTGAACATTCACAGCTACATATTAACATATTTACACCGTGTATTTAATAAAACAAAAGCCTAACCAGACGACAGAAAATATCCTACCTCCCCTCAAGCCGCCTAGCGCCAACTGAGAGTAGAACAGAGCTGATGTCACATCCTACTGCGGTTTCTTAAAGTGACAGTGTCAACTTAAAACTATGAACTCACAAATAAAGATTCATCAATATGAACCAGGATTTGGTGGAATTTCAAAACAAAAATAATAAAACAAATGCTTAATTTCTAAAATTGTTACATGGTCAAGGAAGCTTTTTGAGAAAAAATAAAGGTCCAGTCCCTTTCTTCGAGCTCCGCCCTAAAGAATCTGATGTTTGCAGAATAAAGTACAACACTGCTTGTGACACAGACACACAGGAACAGACACGCAGCCCCCCCAACCCTCAGCCCTTGAGGGCCACTATCCAGCATGTTTTACATGTTTTCCTGCTCTTGATTCAATGGTTGAATCACCTGTCTGTTTAGCAGGTCATCAAGCGCTACAGCAGCCAGTTAATCACCTGCTGATTAAAAGCAGGTGTGTTGAAGCTTATTGTATTTTCAGTCTCCTTGGTTACCTGCGGCTTATGATCATGATTGAGGATCTAAGTGTAGATGAACCAGTGAATCAAGGCCCTTACCTTACCCAGCACTTTCTCTGCTGCTCATGAAGCTCTGATCTATCGGCCAAGCTCACACACTATTTTACCATTGCATCTTAAAACGAAATATTCACTTCCAAACATATATTTCAAGGTTACTCCATATTCCCCACAGTAGATGTATGCAGTGGAAGTCATTGAATAAATAAATGTACTTGTATTTGACAAACCGTTTTATCAGTACTGTCATGAAACATGTACAGTAAAATGATTGTTTTTTCTGGTAAGAAAAGGTTTTTCTTCATTTCACACATTTAGAGCCTTTTGCAAAAATACTGACTCGTCTCTTTCGCGATAAAAAAATAGTAGAGGTTGCAGTTGTTTCTACACTGAACAAAAATATAAACGCAACACTTTTGTTTATGCTCCCATTTTTCATGGGCTGACCTCAAACATCTGAAACTTTGTCCACATGCACAAAACACCCATGACTCTCGCATATCGTTGTGAAATCTGTCTACATGTGTGTTAGTGAGCACTTTTCCTTTACCAAGATAATCCATCCCACCTCACAGGTGTGGCACATCAAGGGGCTGATTAGACAGCATGAATAATGTTCAGGTGTGCCTTAGACTGCCCACAATAGTGTAGAGTGTATCTATAGGCACACTATGTTAGAACATTGTTTTGCAATGTTAGGCATGAAAAAAATAAGTTTTAAGCTATCTTGTTTTTCCAAATTTTATAACAAACATTGTAACAACTACATGTTTAACCTACCCACAGGTATGTGAAATTATCGTTTACCAAGTAATTATAAAATCTGTCTGTTGCCGTATAAAATACTCTTTTGATTAGTTGCTTTGGACAAAAAAATGTATTAGGTCAAGACCAGAGTGATGAGCTAGCAGGTAGGGTTGCAGCAATTAACCGGTTTGACTATTAACTCATTCGCTGCCATTGATGACTAAAGTCGTCTTTTCAAATTCTACCGCTCGCTGCCAATGACAACTATAGTCGCCATTTGCCTGTTTTTTATGGGGCGGGCGTCGGAACGAGCCCCCGCACCGTGAGAACAAACATCACGTGTCTAAAGCGGATCTTCATCAGTGTATGTCACACATCACCTGATCAGGAAGTGGAAAATCAATGGCTTACAAGTTTGTTTTGGGATGCTGCTGTGAAAATAACGATGCACCGAACCGGAAATGCTTCTGCTGCAGCGATTGGGCACCAGATTGTGAACGAACGGATAACGCTAGAAATACGGCGATTCTTCCTGATGTAAGAAGTGAGTCTACTCTTTCTTTAGGTAGTTTGGCGTTTACATGATCATAGAGCTCAATGTTCTGTGACTCTTCAAAAAACAGTAAAAACGCTCAAAAACGCTGGCAGTCAGGGGCTTTCTGATCAGAACACGGCTGGCAGTTAATGAGGTAACCATGGTGTGAATCCACTGTTAATACTTTTACAACACCACTGAAAAAACAAACAAAAAAAATACAATAGCAAACAGACAAAAACAAAGCGACACGGGACCAGATGCACTCAGCTCTTGGCAGAAGCGAAACCAGCGACAACTACCAGGACTGCTCTGTTTCCACCTAGGGAGCGCTTTAAAGGCATTGGCCAGACTCAGCATGAAAATTGTAAAATATCAGTTTAACTACACTTTAGCATCTATAGAAAAATAAACTATGGGTTCAGTTTTTCATTTTGTTCAGCAGTTTTGTCATAAATCATTATAGAAAATCAAAATTCTCTCCTCTAAACACTGAAAAGTGCTGGTTCTGCACACGTCACTCAAATACGTGTAAGAAGGCACTGCTCCTGCTGCTTACTAGGAGATTAGTTGTATTTTGCTCTACTTTGTGCTCTCAATGCTTACGGATAATCATGTTTACAGCTGCAGCAAAAAGTCTGAGACACATGTCAGAGCCCTACATGCATTTTTCTAACTAACGTAGCAACATTAAAGTCATTTACTGTTTGTGAGGAGAATCGTAGCGAGCTGTAAGCACAACGCTAGCTTCAGTCAGACCTGCGTGACCATTACAACACAGCTGATGCACAGACTGCAGGCAGGGGCTGGTCAGGGCTGCTCACTCAGAGGTTTGATTTAAAATAATAATCAAAATATTCCAACTATAAATCCATCTGGAACCGCTACCGGTCCTTTTGGACTCCTTAAGTCCCGTTAGCATGACGGTAGTCGCACGGCTAACAGTGTTAGCTCCGGTAAGGAAAAAATTGGTCATTTGGGAACGCTACGACACACACAGAGGTTGGATCTTAAAAGATGATCCACGTATTTTAACAACAGATCATCCTGAGACCAGTAGAACCTTCGTGCCATCCTGGATTACAGCCAAAACAACCACGAGCCGAGTTAACGAGAGACAGCTGCAGCTGCAGTGTCAGGAAAAGTTATTCTGGTAAGCTATCAATTAATTTTTTTCTGGAGTTATATTACTATATACACGCAGCGGTAAAACTGGCATCACATTGTTTTATTTTTCTGTAGATTATTGAATTATATTGGGACAGATTGATGAAGCTATCTCATCAGCTGAGAGGTCCCGGTTGCAGCTTCAAACACAGGAATTATTCAATGAAAGTAAATTAACTGTACTGATTTTAGTTCTGAAGACATTCATCATCCTCCTCCTCCAGAATAGTTTCGCCAGCGGTGTCCAGATCAGCTCACGAGTCTTCTGAGTTAACAGTATCAAACATGTGTGCACCTTCAGTTATCCAGCTTGCTGCGTTAGGAGTCAAACTCCGGTTAAACTCTTCGTGTGCTCCGATATCCGTTCTCCTCGTCGTAATCCACGGAAACACAATCTGACCGAGTAGCAGAGGTTTCAGAAGCTACATCTGACTGATAAAACATTGTTGTGTGCTATAAAGCTAACGCAGAAATACCGAGCTGCTCAGTGTTTTACACTATAACTTTCTGAGGATCTCCTTGTGAAACGTCATCGCCGGCTTAACCTCAGACCGGAAGCCTTCCTCTGTTTTTTCCCGCGCCGTTTAAAAACACTGAATTTTCTTAAAAATCCAGCCATGAAAATCCCAAAAAGAAACTGACTTGAGGTTTTAATACATTTTTACACATGTGATTCAAAGGAAATTTGCCTCTGGCCAGTATCTTTAATTAGTCAGGTTCTCTATAAAGTCTGGTTGTACTACAGCTGGTGGTAAAGTGTGTGTGTGTTATCTTGACTTGTATCAACATGCACAGGTTACATTTGTCTTCATTTTTATCAACATCAATCTTGCTGAATCCAAAATGGTGCCAAACGATTGATGAACCTTTTTTTTTCTCCTCGATCAAATGTACTGCTGGCCGTCAACGGGCAGCTGCAACTTCAACATTTGAATCGTCCTCCATTTCGTCACTCTTTCCCTTTATTGTTACAGACCTGATGGGTGTAGTCACGTGTCTCTGCCCCATCCAGAGACAAGAACATTGTCAACCTACCTTATATTTTTAAAACACCAAACATACCGACATGGGCAAAATTATGTTTGTTATAATCATAAATTTTGGTTAATCGCCACCTCTACACGGAAACTCAAGATTATTTTGAGACATTTAGGAAATTTCTTTACAAATGCTTATTTGCAGTTGGTCAACAACATTTGTGCCCCAATGTGATTCTTGTTTAGATAGTTCCTGACAGCATAGTGGTTTCTTTGGGGTCACTGGATTGTTGTCTGACAAAGTTGAGACCTGAGAGGATGACTAGACCTTGAACCATTCTCTCCATAAAAATCTGTTTCTGCCAAAAATAGTTTTAACAGTTTGCCAAAATATTAATTCTCATATTTTGTCTCATTTTTGGGTCCAAGAGTAATTTAATTCTCGATACCATAAAAGACTGCTACCTAGAGTCCTCTCCAGTCACCACAGTTTAGTGTATTTCTTTAAGTTAAGATGTCAAATGTGGAAGAGTAGGACCTTTGTGAAACTCATGAGACATGAAAAACTTGATCCTTTTTGAAGGAACTTACTCTGGACTTCCCATGGGGCAGGTCAGAGTTACCCTACTGAAACATTGCTGAATGAGGACAAGATTTTGCATATTGACAATTGATCTTTAAGTTAATCCTGCATTTCTCAAAAGTATAATTATCAATGACACTGAGATTGTGGCAAGAAAGTTAAAAAATCCTGTTTCTTTTTTTGTTAAGCAACAATAGCGAAGCTTTAAGTTTTCTTTTTGAATTGGAACAAATATTGAAACAGACAGCATCACATATGAACATGGAAGCTTCTCACCAAAAAATATTATCTGCCCATTTTTTCTATGATCTCCCCAGAAATCTGTAGTGAATCCAGAGCTCACAGCAGGGCTAAACAACAAGCCCAGTGCAGAATGAGTTTCGCCTTCAAGCTGCTTTACACAAAAATTTGACAAAAAATAGAAGCCAGCTAAAGCGATTATGTCTGGTTGTACAGAACTTTTAGCACCTTCACACCTACCAGGGCTGAGAAAAAGTGTTTTCCCCTTACCGATGTCTTCTGTTTTTGATTTGTCTTTTTTGTCATGCTTAAATGTGTTAGATTAGCTACATAAAGCAGTTTTCCAAGGATGATTTTGTTTATTATTATGGAAGCAAAGCTATCCAAACCAACCTGGTCCTATATGAAAAAGTAACTGATCCCTAAACGTCATAACATCTGCAATCAATCATTAGTGACAACTGGTAATCATAACCAAGAGCTTTAGATGTTTTTCTAGGTTCTTTTTATTTATTTTGTTGTTGAATTTCTGGCGCGTTGCTTATGGAGATCTTTTAGCCTACATCATTTTGTCAGACGGTTTGTGTTACAGTGATCTCTTAAATCAACAGGTCTGGTTGTGATCAGCTCTCAGTGTGGCTGGTGGAACTGAACCCAGCTTTCTAAATGGTGTGGTTAATCACAGTAAATTTGTGATTTAACAAGGGGGCATTTATATTTTTGCACAAAAGTGTGACAAGAAAAAAATAAACATAGAAGAAAAATCTGTGAGGTGGAAAGTACTTTTTTACAATGATGTAGCTCCACCTCAAGCTCCAACAACAGCATGTGTGTGATGCAGCCATGGCCTAAAACACTGAGAAAGTGACAAGTATTATTTTTTACAAATGGTACAAATGCTCAGGCAGCATACTTCGTGACAGCATTTGTGTAATTCACTGAACATTTAGGTTTGGTTGTAGTTGTTCTGCTGATGATCAGAATTTACTCTAAAACAGCTGAGGAGGGCTAACAACGTGTATTCAGTGGTGCTTCAGTAAAAGTCACTATTAGTAAATGTTAGGTTAAAAAAAACCAGTAATATTTTATCTGACTCCTGATAAAGGCTTGTTAGCCGAAACATGTTAGAAGACGTTTTTTCTAGGTCTAGATCATTTTAAAGGCCATTATTTTGAAAGGGAGTGCATTAAAGACCTTTTTTTATCCTCAATTATTAACATAGGTGATATTTTTTTAATCCCCCCACATTTATAGCAGGAACCACATTCTAGCACCAAAACCATGTCCAGAATACTGATTTTCAACATATCCTTTATGAGCTGTTATGGAGAAGTTGTAGCTGATCTGAGAGTTAAACATGCTCCAGGCAGAAGATCTGCTCCTGTAATCTCTGGATTTCCTGCTGTTACATTTCACCACAGCTTCTCATGTCTTTGATGAAGGACACTTACACCTTCTCTAGCTCTGGGAAGCCTCAGGGGGAAGGAAGAGCAGGGTTTCTGAAGGCTGTAGAGAAACTGATGTTCTTGGTAGAGCTACACCAAAGGGATAAACCACTCAGCAAACTGAGTGAGCTCGCTGTAATGTTCCACAACATGTTCATCCCTCTTTGTTCCTTGTTTCCTTTCTGGTTTCCCCCTCTCCTTCGGTAGTTGTCAGAGGCTTTTATTTCATTACTCTTTGTTAGAAATGTGTTGAAGTGACGAGGAAGTGGAAACTGTAGCATCTAATTAGTTAAATAAATCTTTGTGAAAATGCTGCATGTCTTGATGGTTTCACAGCTCAGTCAGCAGATTGTTTGGCAGCCACTGACGCAGCAGGTCGTCCAACATGAGGGCCTGACAGTCCATAACGTTTCCTTCACTGAGAGAGCAATCTCATCATTTGTTGTTTGCCTCACCATTTGTTTGGATTTAAGAGGCTTCACAAATCCACATTTTGTATTCATATGCATAGTCTCTGCATTTTTTAAGTATAACCTTATATTTATGTCCTTTAATAGTTTAAATTCTCACTGAAATCTATAATTTATTCCGTCCTGTTTTCTGGTAAATGTTCCTCATTAGAGTTCAATGCTAATAGGTGGATAAAATAGTGTTTATGTAAATGAACTATTGCCAGTCCTGATAGAAACCATATCAAAATCTGTGGTGAACAAAGTCAGAGTAAAATGTATCTTGATTATAGATAAAAAACTATGACAAATACTTTTGGTCAATATGTTCATTTGTTGTGAAACGATCTGTTCGTTAGGTTGTGAAACAGGCTGCATTTATTTCTCCCGTTTGGCTGAAAACCACAGATGAACACGGTCAACTAGTGGTGCCTAGTAGAAATGTGCATTTTTCTCCTCACACTGAACCTGACCTAAACCAAGAAATAATGCTGAACCTGTACCATTTCATCACATATTTTAGAACTTTTTTGCACAAATACTTCTTGTTATGCTTCCATTTTCTGAAATAGGCGTCGTGATAGATTAATCTCCAAAGACTCACGGAAGTCAGCAGGCTACTGTTGAAGTTCTGCCTCATTGTTTCTTGGAAACAAATAATCAATTCAAATGTTTTAGAAGTGTGTGAGAACAGAGATTGTCATCAATCCAGTAACAGTGGGATGCTGCCCAGGTCCAAATGACACAAACTGTTTTTATGAAGGAATAAATTCTGTTAGCTCACTTCTGCAGTTATTTTTTTAAGTCAAATTCAGAAAGAAAATTAACATGAAATTATTTAGAACTTTTTGTGTTGAATCCATCATAGATGTCACACGACTGCAGCTTTATTTTCTTGGAGGAAGAATCTTGATTCCTTGTTAATCCATCAACAGCAGCAGTGCTGAGCCTGAAAACATCAATTGGGGTTTAGGAACCAGCATAGCACTGAAACTGCTCATGTACACGTGTTCAATTACATCTTCTTGGCCTTAGATTCAGGGTTCCATGTGGTTCTGGTTCTCCTCGATATATTGGCAGCCTTTGACACGATTGACCATAGCATCCTGATCACCAGACTCCATTCATGGGCTGGCGTCACAGGTTCTGCCCTTGACTGGTTTAGGTCGTACTTCTCCAACAGGATCCTTAAGGCACTTACACACTAGCACCAGCTCTACTCCACTCTTCTCTGGTCCGCCGACCACGGCCCGGCCACGGTGGCTTCACACTGCCTTAGGGATGCGGACGTAGTTAAGCACATGGGCGGTCTCCAAAATCGCGTGAAAAATTGGTGCGAAGATATCAGTGATGTGCCGGATGATTATTCATTCCAGTTGGTCTCCCTTCCCTAGGGGGTCCCTCAAGGTTCCATTCTTGGACTGTTCCTGTTCTCCTTCTATATTCTGCCTTAGGAGCCATTTTTAGACAGAATGCAGTTTCCTATCACTTATATGCGGACAATTGCCAAATCTACTTCTCTCTCAAGCCTACTGGCTCCTCTAAACCTCTGCTCGATTGTCTTTGTAACATCAAAGAGTGGCTGGCTGAAAACTTCCTCCGTCTGAACGACTCTAAAACTGAGGTAATTGTTTCCAGTCCTGATAATGTTAGAGCAGCTTCTCCACCTGACCACCTCTCTCTCTCTTCTCATGTGACATCGACCAACCTTGGAGTAAAAATTGACACGGCCTTAAAGATGGACGCTCACGGTAACCATCCTATATATGTACATATATAGACCTGCAGAGCAAAGTCTTTTTGCTACTGCAACAGTTGGTCTAGATTTCTAGGTTACACTTGTGTGGCACTGATGGACAATAATGCCACTCTAATGACAAATCGAAATGCAGAGACCAAATCTGGTGTTCAAATTTACGCCGTGCTTTGGAAACTGTATATCAACCAGAGACGATGCTCAGCATAAGGCTGAGTTGTTTTAGTTTGTTAATGTTTTATATTGTTTAAGTGAGAATCAGCTGTGGTTTCATACAGACATGACAATAAGATGACAGGAAGTGTGTCAAGAAAAGGAAGGCAGTGGAGTGGAGATGCTTTTCCAGATCACAACCAGAACCAACTGCTAAGATTTGTGTTCATGTGGTGTGCTGTCTAATTATAAAACTTTCATCACAAAAGTAAGTGCAACAAAGTGGGTGTACTGAAGAAAGGAAAGTAGAGGGACAACACAGATGGTGTGAAACTGGATAGATTAAAGGAAAAGTAAGGCATTGAAACTTCGGTGGCTCCAGTTCAGACGGCACAGGCAACCATTTGAGCTGATTGTAAAGTTTTATGGTTTTTACATCTGTGATTAGCTGCTGAGAAAGAAAAGAAGAAAGAGTGATTCTCGTTTCACTTCAGTAATGAGTACCAGCTCAGAAAATCCTTAGCTCGCCACACATTGTGACAAACATTTTCAAAAGCAGTAATTGAAATGTTTATTCAATTCAGACAGTAGCAATCAAACTGCTCAAACACTACTTTTATTTATATTTATATTGAGAACTAATGTTAACTGGATGCATAGTTGTCTATCATGGTTAAAGGTACAAGAAAGATTTAAAACATCACTTCTGAATTTGACCAGGAAAATTATAATAACTAAAGTACCAAGATTACTATATCAGGTGCTCAGTTTTAGTTCTGATGAGCATACCTATGAAACCAGGCATGCTGTTGACGGCAGGTTTATTCTGCCTAGAGTACAATCAAATAACGCTAAGAGGACGGTAATGTATAGATCAATGTTTACATGGAACACATTGCCTGGTTACATTATCAAAGAAAATAATCAACATCAATTCAAAATTCTTTTAAAAAGATATTTGCTTGCTGAACAGCTTCATGATCATTGAACATTGACATTGTGTATATTTCTCATCCTAATGTAGATTAATATTGGTAGCTATAATTATTATAAAAATTAACTCATAGAGTTCTGTAGTTTTGTATTATTATAAAACAAAGTCAAAAATGTATAAACTAGGTTCTGTGTCTGTGTGTGTTGGATGTCTGTTTTTGTGTATATGTATTTTTATTTGTGATTGTTGTGTAGAGAAATGTAAATATATTGTATGGCAGCATTTCTGACAGACTCCAGGAAGACTAGCTGTTTGATACAGCTAATGTAGATCTAAATAAATAACCATAGAGGTTAGGTTACTGGAACGTAAATTGCGCTGGTTGTTGGAAGTGATGAGTAATGAGTGAAGATATGACGGTGTTCTACCAATGATTGTTTTGTATATAAATTGATACCAATGTAACAACCTGCGGGAATGGAGTGATGGCCAGTTAACGCGTGAGTACAGATCACAATGATGAGTAGTGAAAGGGGCACCAGTGACCAAACGGATTGCTGAGTGATAAATGACATCGAGTTTATGAAGAAGTTTTTTGGAAGCAGTCCTATAAATGATGTCACCGTAATCTAAGATGGGAAGGATTGTCATTTTGACCAAGGTTTGCTTTGCAGAATGAGTAAAGGATGACCTGTTGCGGTATAGAAACCCAATCCTTGACTTGACTTTAGAGAGTAATGAATTAATGTGAATGTCAAATGAAAGTGTGCTGTCAAGCCAGATACCCAGATACTTATAGGAACTGACAAGTTGTAGTTCTGTACCATCCAGGGAAACAATACTAGAGTGGCAAGTTGATTGCGGTAAGTTACGGTTGAAGATCATGACCTTTGTTTTACTTGTGTTTAAATGAAGGTGAAGATTGGAGAAGGCATGTTGAAGACAATTAAAGCTGTGCTGCAAGGAGGACAAAGCTGCATTCAAAGAACTGCATGCATATAAAATGGTGTCGTCCGCATATAAATGTTTATGAGAACTGTCAACAGCATGAACAATGTTATTGATATAGATTTTGAATAAGGTTGGGCCCAGTATTGACCCTTGAGGAACGCCCATAGTGAGAGGTAGAGGAGCAGATTGGTAACCCTCTGTTCTCACTGTTTGCATACGGTCTAAGATATAACTTCTAAACCATGCCACGGATGCCTGAGAAAGTCCTATATGTTTGAGCCTGCTAAGTAAGATGTTATGGTCTACAGAGTCAAAGGCTTTAGCCAAGTCAACAAACACAGTTACACAATATTCCTTATTGTCAATGGCGCATATGATGTCATATAGCACTTTAAGTGTTGCAGAGACACATCCATGGCCAGTTCTGAAGCCGGACTGCATGGGGGTAATAATACTGCTGGATTCCAGATAGTGAGTTAGCTGTTTGTTGACTAACTTTTCAATGACTTTAGAGAGGCAAGGCAAGATAGAGATAGGCCTATAACAGTTTAGGTCTGAATGATCTCCACCTTTAAAAAGTAGAGTAACAGATGCAAATGTCCAGTCCTGCGGAAATGCACCAGTTTGTATGGACAGATTAAATAGATGGGTAATAGGTGCAGCAATAACGTGCTGCGATTTTCAAAAAGAAAGGGTCAAGAGTATCCAGTCCGGCTGATTTGTGAGGATCTAACCTGAGTAACTCGTCAAGTACCTCATCTACTTGAAACAATTGAATGGAGAAACAGGAATTGGTTGCAGGAGGGAATCATTGCATATAGCTGAGTCGAGGTCAGCGACCCCAGAGGTGGGTGAAGCTGTAGCAAGGGCATGACCGGACTTGATAAAGTGATTATTGAAGGAATTTACCATTTTAGTTTTATCTGAGACAACAATACCCTCAGATTTGATTGCATTTGGCAGGTGTGAGGACTTACTGGTATTTTCCATAGTCTTGACAGTCTGCCAGAACTTTTTTGGGTCAGAACTACTCATCAAAAACGGGTTCTTATAATATTCAGATTTTGCTTTTCTGATTGACTGGGTACATTTGTTCCTTATCGATCTGAAGGATTGCCAGTCCCTGATATTCTTGGATGTTTGCTCTTTGCCAAGATTGATGTTTTAGACGAATCAGTTCTGAAAGTTCAGTGTTGATCCAGGGACTGAAACGATTTTTAACTCTGACTTTTTTTAAAGGAGCATGTCTGTCTAAAATCAAGATAAAAGAGTTTTTGAAATGTGACCAAGCATCCTCGACAGTGGGTATGAGGCTAATTCTATGCCATTGTTCTTTCGCCAAGTCACGTACAAAGGCCTGCTCATTGAAGTTTTTTAGCATTCGCTTTTTGATACTTCTATTTTGGGATTGTTTAGGATTTGGAGGTTCCATCGATTTCCTGCTGGGAACAGCACCACATACACTTTGGTCTTGGGTCTTCTTCTGCCTAACAACCGGCTTCCTGTTTTGCATCTTTTGTTGCTAGCAGACCCTATAAGGACTTTATCTACTACAGCTTCTACATGGGTTCTCAAATCATTCTCCATGCATAACCCTTTAAAGCTGGATTGATGAATAATAATCAGCAGCAGTAGCTCAGGAGGTAGAGCAGGTTGTCTAGTGATCAGAGGATTGTGGGATTAATCCCAGCTCCTGCCAGTGTACTCTGCTGTTGTGTCCTTGGGCAAGGCACCTCACCTAACATTTCTATGTTGGTGGTCAGAGGGGCCGATGGTGCAAAAGGCAGCCAGTTCTTCATTAGACTTCCCTTTACCAGCTCTGGTGGCCTAGTGGTAGAGTGTCCGCCCCGGGACTGGGAGATCGGGGTTCAAATCCCGGTCGGGTCATACCAAAGACTTTGAAAACATGGGATCCAATGCCTCCCCGCTTGACACTCAGCCGTAAGGGGTTGGATTGGGGGGTTAAACCACCAAATAGTTCCCGAGCGCGGCCAGAGCTGCAGCTCACCGCTCCCCACCATGGGGATGGGTCAAATGCGGAGATGTAATTTCACCAGTGTGTGATGAATACTTGGGACTTTAACTTTATAAGTTCCTTGCACAATTGTTGGTTCAGGACTGGGAAACTCACTGTTCAGGCTTATGTCATTTTTCAAGGTTTGTTTTCATGCAATGAAATTTAAGGCTGTAACCGTTAAACTTATACGTATCCAATGTTGCTGTAAATTCCATTATTCATGATATGTAGAAAGGCCATTCCTCACAAAAATATAACATTCTGTTTGACTGTCTTTAAAGAGACAACCATGAGAAAAACAGTGTGATATTGATGGCAGAAACATCTCCAAGAAGAGAATTTCATTTTGGACGTAATTGGATCAATCATCTCCAATGAGAGCCAGTGTGCTGTCACACATTGTTTCTTGTCTCTCACCGCATACATGATCACTTTAATGAGAGAACACGTTTCTCTTAACGGAGGTGTGGATGGCATTATTGTGGCATAGGTGGTTTTGATGTTCTGTGTATGTGCGACTGGGTGCACATTGGCACTCTTAATGTCCACATCAGGGTCAAAGTGTTGCCTGGCAACAGTAGCCATGAACATATGAAAATGCATCTCTCCAGTGCCTTTTTTCTTTCTCTGTCACTCACCATTACACTCTTGCTCATTGTCACTCCATTTTCTTCTCCTCATCACTCTCTTGAGTAGTGACCGTCTCCCACATCCTGATTTTCTGTCATCAAAATTTTCTTGTGTCCCAGTTTTGTTTAAATCAGTGGATCAAAAGTGGTAGAAAGATATGCAATAATAAAAATGTCATATATTGTCTATTTAAAATATATTCTGTAATTAAAGTTAGCAGTGGCGGCCATCTGTAATGTAATTTATATGAAACATTTATATTTTAGATGTCCACCAAATAATGAGTTTCATTGAAATATGGCCAGAGGTTTATGAGATATTTGGCTAACAGACAAACATTTGATTATCAAAGTTTAGCGCAGATATCTGGTGTAATCTGTCAGCACACTGGGGATGTGTAAGGGATGATTCTTAAAGGCATTGGCCAGACTCAGCATGAAAATTGTAAAATATCAGTTTAACTACACTTTAGCATCTATAGAAAAATAAACTGGGTTCAGTTTTTCATTTTGTTCAGCAGTTTTGTCATAAATCATTATAGAAAATCAAAATTCTCTCCTCTAAACACTGAAAAGCGCTGGTTCTGCACACGTCACTCAAATACGTGTAAGAAGGCACTGCTCCTGCTACTTACTAGGAGATTAGTTGTGTTTTGCTCTACTTTGTGCTCTCAATGCTTACGGATAATCACGTTTACAGCTGCAGCAAAAAGTCTGAGCCACATGTCAGAGTCCTACACGCATTTTTCTAACTAACGTAGCAACATTAAAGTCATTTACTGTTTGTGAGGAGAATCGTAGCGAGCTGTAAGCACAACGCTAGCTTCAGTCAGACCTGCGTGACCATTACAACACAGCTGATGCACAGATTGCAGGCAGGGGCTGGTCAGGGCTGCTCACTCAGAGGTTTGATCTAAAATAATAATCTAAATATTCCAACTATAAATCCATCTGGAACCGCTACCGGTCCTTTTGGACTCCTTAAGTCCCGTTAGCATGACGGTAGCCGCACGGCTAACAGTGTTAGCTCCGGTAAGGGAAAAATCGGTCATTTGGGAAAGCTACGACACACACAGAGGTTGAATCTTAAAAGATGATCCACGTATTTTAACAACAGATCATCCTGAGACCAGTAGAACCTTCGTGCCATCCTGGATTACAGCCAAAACAACAACAGCCGAGTTAACGAGAGACAGCTGTGAGGGGCCGCAGCGTCAGAAAAAGTTATTCTGGTAAGCTATTAATTAATTTTTTTCCGTAGTTACATTAATATATACATGCAGCGGTAAAACTGGCAGCACATTGTTCACATATTGAATTATATTGGGACAGAATGATGAAGCTATCTCATCAGCTGAGAGGTCCCGGTTGCAGCTTCGAACACAGGAATTAAATTTTCAACAAAAGTAAATAAACTGTTCTGAAGACGTTCATCATCATCCTCCTCCAGAATAGTTTTGCCAGCGGTGTCCATATCAGCTCACGAGTCTTCTTAGTTAAACAGTACCAAGCATGTGTGCACCTTCAGTTATCCAGCTTGCTGCGTTAGGAGTCAAACTCCGGTTGAACTCTTTGTGTGCTCCAATATCCGTTCTCCTTGTCCTCCTATGTTCTTAGCAATTAATGCATCTCATCTAGGGACATGCTTTTAAAACTATGGTTAGGTGTGTTTCTATCTTTATGGTTCCTCCAAAGTTAGCTCAATTCATTCAAACGAGTTTTACCAAAACCCTCATTAGACCTTCATCACTATTTATCTGCTGTACTCCCCTCCTCATTCATTAATGGCTGAAACCATTCATTAGTATTTCATTTTACGTTTTCATGTTGTAGAAAATTGGAAGTACATCACCAGGTCAGCTGTTACTGATTGTAAAATAGCCTGTATTTGTTATAGTGCCTTCTAGAGTCCTAGGACCCCCCCAAGGCACTTTACGACACAATCAGTCATGCACGCACACATTCACACATTGATTTTATGGGCAAACATAAGGCAAAAAGTTGTTTAGGTCATGAATGGCAGCCCATTAAGGCTGGATTCTTGGCAAAGACCAAGTACGACTGCCTGCAAATAAACAGCGGAAGTGATGTCATCAAGTCGGCATGACTCTGAAGATAGCGGCAGTGAATCGCCGAAACCGTCAGTAAATTAAGGTAAAAAACATCGTGATACTGTGTTTAAAGCAAGAAAAACCAATGGAGAAAGACCAAGTAGTTCATCATGTCAGTGAAAGAAATGTTTGGTAAACAGTCAAAATCTGTACCAAACTTCTTCTTTGGCATCTGCTATGAGTTTAACCCGTCAGTACATTTTGAACTTCTCCATGTTCCCTATGTCTGTGCTGTTGATTGTAATCCTCCAGAGTACAGCACATTTTTATCTCATGATATTGCATTACATTGCAGTGACATCCAACATGCAATAACATTGCTCTATTCTATATATGAAGAACATTTTAACACCAAACTACCCATAGATCAGCAATAACCCCATGAAATCAAATGAGCACAACAAAAAAGCTAACAAGCTAAGCTAACTACAAACAAGGTGACAGACAATTAAATTTTTTGAGTGTTTTCCTAAAAGAAAATCTAAACAAACATCTCAATCTCAGCAAACAGTCTTCTAATCCAAATCCATAGGTCAGAAACCCATTACAGTTGCTGTTGTGATCAGATAACTGGTGTGGCTAAAGGCAGTTGGTGATATAATTAGCATAGGTCTGCCAGTAAACTATGCCAGTGCGCAGCAGTGACCCCAGCTACTGGAGCTGGTGCACAAAAATTTAATACACCATTAGCTACACCTGTGTTGGCCAATCGGGCATGCCTATTAGCTGATTAGCCACTGTGGAGAGGCATCCTTTTCATTTATTTTCTCTTTTAATGGATATAAATTTCAGATTTAT
Source organism: Aphyosemion australe (assembly GCA_006937985.1). Lineage (NCBI taxonomy): Eukaryota > Metazoa > Chordata > Actinopteri > Cyprinodontiformes > Nothobranchiidae > Aphyosemion > Aphyosemion australe. The sequence continues at coordinate 369,064 of SSNS01000225.1, forward strand.
CAGATTTTTTTTTTTACAAGGCTACAAATATTTGATTCTACCCAGCCAGATTTACACAGTGGTAGCTAAGGACCAACACTAGCATTTACCAATGGCTGATTAAGCTAGCAGTTAAGATAACCCAAGACCTACAGGCTGTCACTGGATTAGCATGTTTATTTTGGACACAAGATAGAAAATGGAAGAAAAAATAAAAGACAAAATGGTTTTGCTGGGGACAAAACCTTACCCTAAAGAGTACAAATGGCCCTTCAGAAACAGCATGGACCAGTCTTTGTCCAGCTGTTGTTCCCTTCAGCTGATAAATGTAGTGCTTTGTCCTCACAGTCAGTAATTAGTGGATTTTCATGCCTGGCTGAAATAATTTGTGGAGCTGGTATATTGGCTGCTCTGTCAGACTGTTAATCAGCAGAGTGAGTGACTTTGTCTTTGGCTGTTTCTCATTCTCACATCTCTCTTAAACTGTTTTCACATATTCCCATGGTAATATTTCAGAGTGGTTTTTGCACAGTGTCAGGTTTTCAGGTTCTGACTTGTCTGAGTGATCTAGGAGGCAGAGCTCACCCTCTCTGAATGCACGTCTTCATTTTCTCCTCTCATTTTGCTGTCACTTTCCTCTCACTTTTACCCACAATACCCTGTTTTCCATATAATACGTGTGCCTCTATTTTCCCTTATTACATTTAATCTGTTTTCAATTCCTCTTACGAAGTTTACACCCTCTTTAGTTCCATTTATAACACCCATGTTTATCTGACCTGTTCCTACACTGACATTCAAGATTGACGAAGTCTACATTGGCATCCTTCACTGCGATGCAAAGGGCCATTAGCTTCTCTACCGTTCATAATGTCAGCAATAAGTGTTTTCCACCAGCTGAATAACTGTAATAAATGAAGCCTGTCAGAAGAATCCTTGAGCAATTTGTTTTACCCAGTCTGTCTCTTAGCTCCTGCTAGCAGTCAAAATGTTGAGATACATTAGTTATTTTTTATCAAAACCATTAAATTTTACGTAGTTGTGGTCAAAGAGCACTAATGTGAGCCTGTGAATGAATAGTTTTGACACTTTAGGTAAGAAAAGTCTCTAAACCTGGTTCTTGTGCCCTGAATCATGCAGTGGTCAATTGTAAAACTCTCTGATTGCACCAGGCAGCAGATTGTGGGTGGTTGTCTCTGCTGAGCAATTCTGCTCTGTCAGGTTCACCAGGTTTAGTAAACCTCTTGCTTCTGAGCAGATGAGGCCTCCTGGTGTGTTGGTTTGATGGCTATTGATGAAAAATATAATTGTTGTTTTCTATGAGACACAAGAATGTCACCAATTCTTGGATAATAATTGCACTGTGTTACATCAGAAACTAGAGGGTAGTAGTAGAGTTTTGAAAAAGGTTTCAGAGTAAAAAGATGGCCTCCATCCTCCATCCTCGCTCTGTAAAGCACATTGAATTGCCTCCATGTTTGAAATGTGCTATACAAATAAAGCTGCCTTGCCTCCATGGGACAAGTGGTCTTTACTGACCAAAAAGCTAAACAAAACACAAAGATCTGTCTCATGTTTACCTAAAACACCTTGATGATGTCATGGTTTTGGGGATAACTTTGACCCACATAAAATATGAAACTCACAGAAGACAAAAGGATCAATGAAATTGGTTTTATTTACAAGATAATAAGGGAATCAGGATGGTCCAGATCGGGACTGGAGAATGGTTACTGGAAGAGAGAGCAGGGTTAGCGAAGTTGGGAACTGAATGTATGGGAATTGGAAACTGGAGAGTATTCTTATGGCGTGATGAAGACCAGTACTGTGGAGGGAGCGAGGATCCAGAGCAGTAGGTTGGAACAGAGGAAGGCAGGCTCTGTGATGACTTTGAGGTGAGTATGTTAATGGCTGGTAATTGGAGAGGAAATATGAGAGGAGGTTCCTTACGGTTTTTCGTTGGAGGGTGAAAAGAAGACGCACTGGAGGCGGTGAATATTGAGAGGAGTTTTATAGGAGCCAGGAGAACTGTAGAGGTCCAAATCCAGTTTCCAGGGAGGAGTTGCAGAGTGGACGCGGAGCAGGTTGAACAAGGGTAACAGAACAAATATCCTGAGGAAAAATATCAAAGCAGGTTTAGATTCAAAAAGATTCAAAGATTTTCAGAGATCAGACTGATGGCTGGATGTTACCATGTAGGTTAACAATCTGGCAGTGAGAATGTGGTTCCTGGCTCCTTTTATTCCTCCCCTCAATTGGCTAGATGAGCTGCAGGTGAGTGTGATTACTCAGCTGCAGTGATTGTCTCAGCGTCTCCGTTTGCCCTCCAAAGTACCTGCAGAAGAAAACCAAAACAACAAACCCCTGGATCCTGATAGATGATCCACAAGATTTCAGTAAAATATTCTGTAGACTGACCAGACAAAGCAGAACTTTCTAGAAGGTGTGTGTCCCGTTCCATCTGGAGTCAAACTAACACTAAAGCAGCAGTCAGACATGGTGGTGGTAGTGTGATGGTCTGGGGCTGCTCTGCTGCTTCAGGACCTGGACCACCTGCTGATGGAACCATGAATTCTGCTCTCTAGCAGAACATCCTGAAGGAGAACATCTGACCTTAGCTTCTGTTTACGTTTGTATTTTATAGTTTTATTAGTAGTTTCTGTGTTTATTTTGTAGGACGTTGTAGGTGGAGAAGTTACGTTTATTCCCCATGAAAGCTCTGATTCAGAGTTTGGACGGATCTGTTGTGCCTGTGTGGACCAAGAGTTGTGTTTTTGAATGACCTAAGGGTCTAAACTGACCATTTGTGTCTTGATGGTTTTCTGTGCTGCACTGGTTACCAGTATAGGACGCACATCCCCAGTGAGGATATTTTGATTAGAATGTTGGTATATTTTTTCAAAGATATGAAGCTTAAAGTCTCAAGAAATATTTAGAACATTTTTAGATTTTTGTTGTTTTTGAATAATTTATTAGAAAAGTAAAATATATTTTGTCTACACAGGAAAGTCAGTGTTAATGACATCAAATTAGGGAAATAAATCAGTTCCATATCATTTTATAAACCTATTTAGTGCTCTATTACATAGTACCCTTTATATTAAGCTTATTAGGTTTTTTGTTAGCAATTACAGCTGACATTTTTGATATCCATCTTATTGAGTCATTTAGCGGAGCTTTAAGAGGATCTGCACTTGGGTGAGTTTAAAACGTCAGATCACATGAGAGCAGAGAAGCAAGCCGCATAATTAGATTAAGAAATGCAGCGATTCATGCTAGCGATTTAAAGAAAATTAATAATCTGTTAGAAGAAGAAGATATGATGGCTGGCTCATCAGCACGGGGCATATTTGGAGCTGAGGGATAGTGGTAATAAATCACCCAGTGTCACACTGTTTAATGTTAATTAGTAGAATGACGTTGTGAAGGCCTCTGTGGTGGCTGTTGCTGATGATGGGGCTGGAGATGACAGATGACAGGTGGGAATGGTGTCAGAGACGAGCGTCTGCTCTGGTGTGGTGAGTGTGAGGGAGAGCACCTACACACTGAAGGATGACAGATGACCCAGAAACAAACAGCTGGATTTTTGCATTTGGTTATCTGCAGATGTTTCTAGTCTAAACTGGTGAAGTTAGCAAAAATAAATAGTCTCCAGATGGTCAGATGGTTAGGAGGAGATAAGGAGGACCGTCATAACTAATACGTTTTAATTTTTTGTTTCTAATACAGCACATGTTATTATTTTTACCTGCCTTTCCCCTCTCAGGGTCATGGTGTTTTTATCTGGGTCTGTTTGAGTTTCCTGATAAATAGGACCACTACCCCTCACTGACTAGACTTATAAAACGTAACTAAATCCATCAAACATTACAGAAAACAGAGAGACTCAGAGCCTGTTCTTGTTGCTGATGATATTTTCAACACCAGGAAACTAGAAAACAATGGACCTATCAGACTCTGGATATTGGATGTTGTATCCTTTCCTTAAAAAACTAATAAAACTTAGTTTTATTTATAAAAATATTGCATGTTTTTTGTACTGTTAAAAAGAAAAAAAAAGGAAAAGAATCACATTGAATTCATTTTTGCGTGCTTGCATTTAAAAATCACATTTTGTGGCCCATTCAACTTGGGGGTTTTGGACTATGTCTCAAAAAGTTTGGGTTTAAACTTAGCCTTTTTCTGTTTGAGTCAACTGTCTAACTTTAATCACAGTATTTTATGAGTGGTGATTGATTTTAATATAATGTTCAGAAAGCAATAACTGGATGTACATAGGATTGACTTACTGAGTCAAATTTATTCAAGATGTCACCCTTATCAAATAAGGGTATTGGCAAGAATCTGGTAATATGATATATAACAATACAAGGAGACAATGCATTATGATGTGATACTAAGAGCCAGAAGGCATTTGCAATTTTTATCACTGAATTTAATTGGAAAACTCAGCTTCCGAGACGCTTCCAGCGTTATTGCAAGATCTTGTTGTTCTGTCATAATGAAGGCAGTAAGATCTGCTGCCACCTAGCAGTGGAAGTTTGAATTGCACCATCCAAAAGAAATACTATAAAAGTTTGCATGTAAATTCTCAATAAAAAATAGATGCACTACTTTTAAATATCGATTGAGTATTATAACACTAATAATCTTTTTATTTTAGTGTATCCATATTTTCCAACATCCCTGTTAGCAAACATAGAAAAGGATAACATGGAGCCTCAATTTGAGGTGGTTAGCTCATCCCAAACACATACTAAAAGATTACGTCCTGCATATTTTTTTTATTTAAAGCTTCCACAACTCCTCCGTTTCTCAACAAAAGATGAAAGGCTCCAAGTGTCATACATTCTACCAAGGAATGCTAATGCTAATTTGTTTGTTTTTAACCCTTTTCTTTTTTTCTGTATTTTTCCCATTTTCCTTTCATTTTTATTTAATAATTTAATCATAATGACCAAAAAAAATCTAAACGTACCCCACATTTGGATGAAAATGATGTGTGTAGATAACAAGTCCATAAGGGAGTTGGGAAGTCACTAATCAGCTGGTTTCTCCATATTCTGGCCTGAGCCCATCTCTTCTCTTCATGTCTGTTTCTGAGCCATACTGGATGAAATCAATCCCTCCTGTCAACTTTGTCACTACAAAAGGATCTCTAATCAAATCAATATTCCCAAAACCACATTTGCATATCTCTGAAAGAAAGCCTGCCACTGAGCCACGAGTCAAAGTGTGACTCATTACCTCGGCGCTGAATCTTATCCCGAACCATGAGAGTCATTTTTGTGCAGATTTACAAAACCACTATGGGAGTTTGTCAGACAAGCACTGATTAGCAGCTCATTGTCATTCTGTCCTTTCATTCAGAACTTATTTTTTTCCTAAAAAACAGCAAAGAGAACAAAATATATTCAGTTGGTTTGAAATATTATTTTCTGTCTAAACAAACTGACAAGTTGTAACTCAATGCCAATTGAATAGAGTAGAACTTTATCGATCCCACATGGGGGAAGAAAGTAAACATTTTATTTAAGGGAAGTCAAAGAAATTTAAAATTGCCATGTAATTCAGTGGTATTGTATCACTAGCGTAATAATGAGCTGGGGCTGTAGCTGATAACGGAGGCCTGTGGAGTCTGAGATGGAGCTCATATGTTTATTTATTTTTGTATTATTGTTGGATTTACTGTAATTTCTTACATGATGTAATCTCTGAGTAAATTCTTGGATTTCCACTCCTGGGAAGATTACCTTAAATAATCTGTTTCTGTGTGGAATGAGGGACTGTGAATAGTTTGGATATTGACCTTTAACCCTTCCCAGACTGGATGCTGCAGGCCAGCAAAAAGCCCTTTATGAAGGTTAATTGATTCATTAATGCTTATATCCTAAATCCTGTGAAGGCAGCAAGGTGGATTTGGTTTTTCCAAACACAGCTTTTCCTTTTTGTTTTTGTTAAATAATGACATGGTGCAATCTGTTGTGTTTTGAGTTGAAATTTGAATAATTGTGTAACCATTTCTATAATGACCTATCACATAAAAGCTCTCAAACTGATAGACGGTGGTTATTCTTTTACTTTTTGTTTTCCAATGAAGGTACTTACTATGCAAATCTGCACAGAAATGAAACTAAGAAGCAGATTTGGAAGGTGTCAGGGATATGTTTAGTGAAATTACAGATCACCCTGATAAACAAATAGGGGTAAACACTGTCTGATTCAATTTCTAAATAATAGTTGTATTTGCTCCTGTCCCATCGAGCTATTACTCGTAGGAAGCTTTGATTATTTTTCAATTCAGGAAAACCATTTCCAGCTAGGTCATTTTTTGTTTTGAAACTCTTTTCAGACACACTCTCCATTCCTTCTTGAGTGAGCTGTATTTTGCAAACAGACTTTTCAAAATGAAATGCTTTCAGGACAGCTCAAATCCGAGCTGCCTGATAGACACTCACAGTCTGGGGTGTGTCCTTGCATGATCTGGTGTGTGGAGGCACCCAGCCGATGAAGCGCTGACAAGTCACCGCTCTGTCCAAACAGTTTTCCTCGCTGTTATCAACACCTTTATGTGGCTCCATCTGAATGGAAATAATGCTTTTATGTCTGAAAGCCTCCTCAGTTGTTTTTTTAGAAAGCACCTTGCCAACAAGTCTTTTCCTCACAAATAAACTAACAATTCACAGCAGTTGCATGAACAAGCCCAGGTTGAGATAAAAAAAATCTTTTCTTTGCTGAAAACAAAAAGCAACATTTGTAAAATGGTTGATACCCTCAGAGGGAGCATGTGTCATCTTTCCAAGAAGTATTACAAAAGACATTTACAGAAGGCAAGGCTCTCCATTTACCGGTCGACCTATGTCCCAACCATATATGGTCATAATGATTTGGGTAATGACCAAAAGATCAAGATCGCAGATACAAGCGGCCAAAATGAGTTTCCTTTTTGGAAGTGTGGCCGGACTCAGCCGTAGAGATAGGGTGAGGAGCTTGGACATTCGGGAGGGACTCGGAGTAGAGCTGCTGCTCCTCCGCATTGAGAGGAGCCAGCTGAGGTGGTTCGGACATCTGGTCAGGATGCCGCATGGACGCCTTCCTGGGGTGGTGTCTTGGGCATGTCCTGCCGGCAGGAGGCCCCCGGGCCGACCAAGGACACGTTGGAGCAAGTACATCTCCAATTTGGCCCGGGACTGCCTTGGGGTCCTGCCAAAGGAGCTGGTGGAGGTGGCCGGGGAGAGGGCTGTCTGGGATGCCTTACTTGAGATGTGACCCAGACCCGGATAAGCAGAGGAAAACAAACGAACAAATTTACAGATTCAACTAAAAAGTGAAAAGGAGAAAATCTTAAGTACTGTCAAACGTCAGGACCACAGATTTCCATTGTACTTTTTTCATAATAAGCACTGACGAGTGCTCTGTGATCAGGAAAGCCATCCTGATCAGAGGAACATCCCCTCCATCCTTCCTTCAGCCTTCATACATCAGGCAGAAGACACAAAGTCCCACTGGCCAAAAAGGCAATCTATAAAAAATCCTTCATTCCAACAGCAATCACAGCCCTTAACAGTAAAAGACCTTCAATAATTCAATTTTATTTTATTTATAAAGCACCTTCCACAACCTTATTGGACACCCAAGGTACTGAACACCATCATAAAATCATCATAAGAACAAAAAAGATCATAAAACAGGAAAAACAAGAAATAAAACAATTATAAAAGACAGAAAAATAATAAAAGATGAGGATGAAACAAGAGACAAGAATAAGAACACATTAACTCATTAACTGCCAGCCGTTTTCTGACCAGAAAGCCCCTGACTGCCAGCGTTTTTGAGCGTTTTTACTGTTTTTGGAAGAGTCACAGAACATTGTGCTCTATGATCATGTAAACGCCAAACTACCAAAAGAAACAGACTCACTTCTTACATCAGGAAGAATTGCCATATTTCTACCTTTATCCGTTCGTTCACAATCTGTTGTCGAAGCGTGAGCTGCAGAAGCATTTCCGGTTGGCGCATCACTTTTTTTCACAGCAGCGTCCCAAAACAAACTCCTAGTTCATTGATTTTCTGCTTCCTGATCACGTGATGTGTGACATACACGGATGAAGATCAGCTTTAGACATGTGATGTTTGTTCTCACGGTGCGGGGGCTCGCTCCAACGCCCACCCCGTAAAAAAATGCAAATGACGACAAAATTCGTCAATGGCAGTGGATGAGTTAAAAGACATTAAAAACCATAACAATAACCCATAAATGATTTTATTGTTCTTTAAGCATCAATTTGTGTGTTTGTAGTTTATGTATCTACAGTCTGGCTCCATCTTATACATCTGATCTCATTCACATCATGACTCCTGTCTGCTCACCTCGCTCCTCTTCTGTTCCTCAACTCTCAGCTTCCCCCGCTCACCTCGTCACCATGGGGAGTAGAGCATTCAGTAAAATTTGGCGTGCAGCAGATTAAAGAACAAGATGTATCAGTTCCAAGTGACTGGAACATAAGGAAAAAGTTAAAGTCCCATTAGTCATCACACATACTGGTGAGTAGTGAAATTACAGGTGCTGGTCATAAAATTACAATATCATGACAAAAGTTGATTTATTTCAGGAATTCCATTCAAAAAGCGAAACTTGTATATTATATCCATCCATTACACACAGACTGATATAGTTCAAATGTTTATTTCTATTATTTTGAAGATTATAACTGACAACTACAGGTCCTTCTCTAAAAAATAGCATATTGTGATAAAGTTAATTATTTTCTGTAATGTACTGATAAACATTAGACTTTCATATATTTTAGATTCATTACACACAACTGAAGTAGTTCAAGCTGTTTATTGGTTTTAATATTGATGATTGTGGCATACAGCTCATGAAAACACAAAATTCCTATCTCAAAAAATTTGCATATTCCAACCGACCAATAAAAGAAAAGTGTTTTTAATACAAAAAAGGTCAACCTTCAAATAATTATGTTCAGTTATGCACTCAATACTTGGTCGGGAATCCTTTTGCAGAAATGACTGCTTCAGTGTGGTGTGGCATGGAGGCAATCAGCCTGTGGCACTGCTGAGGTGTTATGGAGGCCGAGGATGCTTCGATAGCGGCCTTAAGCTCATCCAGAGTGTTGGGTCTTGCGTCTCTCAACTTTCTCTTCACAATAACCCACAGATTCTCTATGGGGTTCAGGTCAGGAGAGTTGGCAGGCCAATTGAGCACAGTAATACCATGGTCAGTAAACAATTTACCAGTGGTTTTGGCACTGTGAGCAGGAGCCAGGTCGTGCTGAAAAATGAAATCTTCATCTCCATAAAGCTTTTCAGCAAATGGAAGCATGAAGTGCTCCAAAATCTCCTGATAGCTAGCTGCATTGACCCTGCCCTTGATAAAACACAGTGGACCAACACCAGCAGCTGACATGGCACCCCAGACCATCACTGACTGTGGGTACTTGACACTGGACTTCAGGCATTTTGGCATTTCCCTCTGCCCAGTCTTCCTCCAGACTCTGGCACCTTGATTTCCGAATGACATGCAAAATTTGCTTTCATCCGAAAAAAGTACTTTGGACCAGTGAGCAACAGGCCAGTGCTGCTTCACTGTAGCCCAGGTCAGGCGCTTCTGCCGCTGTTTCTGGTTCAAAAGTGGCTTGACCTGGGGAATGCGGCACCTGTAGCCCATTTCCTGCACACGCCTGTACACGGTGGCTCTGGATGTTTTTACATTCAACAATTCAGTGTCTTCAATATTGAACCTTTTTACAACACCCTAATATTTTGAGATACTGAATTTGGGATTTCCATTAGTTGTCAGTTATAATCATCAACATTAACAAAATAAGCATTTGAAATATATCAGTCTGGGTGTAATTAATGAATATAATATACAAGTTTCACTGTTTGAATGGAAATAAATCAACTTTGTCATGACATTCTAATTTCACCTTTATATGTAACTTCTTGACGCATAAATAAATTGGCTGTAAATATTCTAGAGTGAACTGAAAAGAGCCTAAAAATCAAGGAAACCCTGAAAAGCCTCTCTAAAGTTGAAATCCTTTATCTAGTGTGTGCAGCACTTACTCAAGCACAATGACCTTGAAGATTTACAAATATGACTCAAAAATATAAACTTTCTCCTCCGATTCGGTTGGGCTGAACAGCTTTTAGCAGTTTGTTCTCCCCACACTCTGCTTTACACCTGACCTTAACCCTGACCTTTACCCTGACCTTTACCCTGATCATCAACACATTGTGTTTACACAAACTGTCAGTCGGCAAAGAGAAACTTGTTGGCTGAATCTTACTGATTGGTGATGGATGTTCAGTGAACCATAAAGATGCTCAAGCAGACAGATATTTTCCTTTATTTAGGTTAGCCATCCAAAATGTAACACTAGAGGAGGAAAAAACATCCAACGATCCATCTATCGATCACTCCCTCCCTTCCTCTGCCAACTTTAAGATATAGGCTCTCCAGGAAGTCCTGATCAGCCCTGAGGTGTCCCCCTGGTGTTTCACATCTGAAACACCTCCCATGGTCTAGAAGGACTCCTAACCAGATGTCCAGACCACCTGAACTGTAATGATGAGATTTCTGGTTCTTTTAAAATAACTAGTTTTGTTTCAGCTCACTAAAGGAGTTGATTCTTTTAGCTCACTCATTTACAGTAACAATCCTCCCCTCGCTGTTGTTGGTCAGATTGAAGATTCTTGACACAAGCTTACTTTAGTCTTTGATTAACTCCTTGTGGCTGTTACAACCCCCGTAGTATTTCAGCACTCTGGATAGCTCCTGCCCGCTGTGCTCTCTCCCTTCCAGTCGGTCCTTTTCAGCACCATAGAGAGAGGCACGCTGCGCTGCTGCAGCAAATCAGCACTCAGCAGGAAACCGGTTTAAGGAAGAGCTTATCCAGACCACAGGTGAACTCAGAACTAGTCTGCTGTTCTCTGTGGTAGAGGTTTGTATGCACTGTGGAACCCAGTTTGAGTCTGCTGTCCTCCTTGGTTTTGTAGTTTTGAAACCCAGTTTTGGTTTGTTGTCCTCTTTGGTTTTGTGGTGTTTTTGCCAAGGGTAGCCGTTTTTGCTTTAGCCTGAGAACCTACAGTAGTTAGCCTGCTTTGTTTTGGTTTGTCCTTTAGACCTTTAATAGAGCTTCTGAGGCGCAGGTCCATTTAGCATCCTCTTTTAGTAGTTGACTTAGTTTTACTTAACCTTTTACCTTTAGAGTGTTTAGTTTTAATTAGTTTTTCCTCCCTACTGTTTAATATTGTAGTTAACCACCTTTGTTCTTCTAGGGCAGGGTTTCTCAACCCTGGTCCTCAGCGCCCCCCTGCCCTGCATGTTTTCCATGTCTCTGCTTCAGCACATGGCTGCAGATGCCTGTTAATCACTCACTCATTTGTGTCAGGTGTGTGGCAGCAGGGAAACACTGATGTTTGAAAGGGCAACATGGAAAACATGCAGGGCAGGGGGGCGCTGAGGACCAGGGTTGAGAAACCCTGTTCTAGGGATTCCTTTTGTTAAAATAAACCTCTAAACGGTTGCTGAGTTTCATATTTTTATTTCCTGTGTTACTCCGTCCTGGACCTCCCAGGCCAAGGGTGGGGGGTGTAACAGTGCTTAACTTCTAACTAATTATTGTTTCTGCCCTATTAATTGTTTTCAGCTGATTGTGATGATTGGCTCTTGTACATGCGTGTTGTACTATTGTCCTGTGGGTGTTGCATGAATGACACCAATGCAGCAGGTTTATGAGACGTGGAGGTATACTTTAAAATGTTTTAGAGTTACTCAGACACCATTACTGGTAATAAAGTAAAACACTTCTTTCTTGTTACCAACAAGTAATTAGAGCCTGGAGGACAGATGCAGGACCAGTTGTTCTCAAATACACAAACTGAATAGTATGCTAATAATCTCTTGTAATGCTGACAGAACAAAGCCAAAAAACAACTAATCCTAACGTACATTACTTGTTTATGAGAGACAAACATATCCAGCTTCTTTGAGCTTGTTGTCCACAAGCCATTAAAATCCAATAAAGGAACTTTATATCACAATTCAGCTCCTGACATCTGTTGCATGTAATACCCCACTGTCGCTCCTCACTGGATGTCTATACAGATTTAATCTCATTTAGAACATAATTCAAAAACATTTGCAGTTGGTGTGCTGTGAATCGTCACCATGCATGAACTTTTCCGAGTACAAATATTGGTTTCATGCATTAGATGACCAACAAATTATCAACTATTTTTATGTCTCTTTTTGGGGAATCATTTGGAGTGTGTGGTTTAACAATCACACACACACACACACACACACACACAGAGAGAGAGAGAGACACACACACACACACGAATGCACAGGTTTTCACAGAGTTGGAAATGACCTTCTTGGCTCATAGCCGTTCTGCCAGCATTGTTGGAAACCCATGAAGGTAACAGTGGAAGATTCCTTTTTTGTTCTTCAGAAATTCAACTGCAGACTTACTTCTTTTTCACCTTTAAGGCCACCAGTGTGGAGATTCTGCAGGAAACTGTACACAATAGACTTTAATGTGTTATTCTGCACTCAGGCTACAACTTATAGAGAGAATCATCCAAATCCAATTTATTTATAAAGCACTAATAAAAAAACCAACATGTACCAAAGTGCTGTACAATAAAATATATATATATATAAAAAAGATAAGAAGCCATACAGTTGCAGCAAGAATATACAGGTCACAATAAAATCAACACTTTCAATCTAAAGCAATAGAAAAAAGGTGAGTCTTCAGGTGAGATTTAAACATCATAAAGTTAAACCACCAAATAGTTCCCGAGCGCGGCCACAGCTGCAGCTCACCGCTCCCCACCATGGGGATGGGTCAAATGCGGAGATGTAATTTCACCATTGTGTGATGAATACTTGGGACTTTAACTTTAAAGCAATAGAAAAAAGTTGAGTCTTCAGGTGAGATTTAAACATCATGAGTGAGTCAGCCTGTTTTACAATTAGAAGCAACCCAGTCCACAACCTGGGACCAATGACCAAAAAAGCTCTGTCTCCTTTATTTTTGGGTTTGGTCAGAAGAACCACAAGCAGCCCACGCTCAGCCGATCTAAGAGACCACAAAAGTACATCAGCAGTTCAGACAGGTAGAGTGGGGAAAGACCATTTTGACATTTATAAACAAATAACATATTAAAATCAATTCAGCACCTTAGGGATCCATTGAAGGGCAGATAAGACCAGTGAAATATGGTCATGCTTTTGAGTACCAGTTAAAAGACGTGCCACAGCACGTCATCAAGGACGGGCTAATACCTGCGTACAGTAGTCCAGTAGTTGTCACAAAGGCATGAATTAGGATCTCAAAATGATGTCTCGATAAGGATGTTTTTATCTTCGCTAGTTGTCTCAAATGGAAAAACAACTTGCACACACCACCAAACTTATGTGTTTATCAAAACTAAAATTTTTATCAATTTTCACACCTAGATTAGAGACAGTGTGCTTAAGAAAATGGGTTAATGGTCACATGTTCAGACAGTCTGCCGTCTGCGTTTCTAGGCCCAATTAGTAAAACCTCAGTTTTGGTTCCATTGAAATTCAATCAAACTTTTACAAATTGGGCCTAGAAATGTAGGTGGTTTAAGAATTTTCTTGAATTTTACTCTGTTTCTTGCTTCTGTCCAAATCTCTGCTTCCCAAGTAATTATAGACCAATTATGTGCAAAGTATGTTTTCATACCCCTCCAAATCAAGGTCTTCTCTACTCATTTATACTACTTTACATCCATTCGTCTATTCTTTATCCAAACTGCTTTTCCTCAAAAGAGACACAGGGAGCTGGTGCCTATCTCCAGTAGTCATTGGGCAAAAGGCAGGGGACTCCCTGGACAGAGACATACAACTTTTCCAACCTTTGATTTCTTTCTGTTTTCTTATACTGTGCAACGACATAAATGTTCTGTTTTACGATCAGTAAAGCAAATTAAACTGCTCACAGAGAAACTTGGACAGCTGCAGAGGATTTATGTGGTAAACCTTGGGAGTTGAGTTGTTAGACAGCACTTCATCCCAAGTAATTCAATCAAGTGGAAAAGCCATTTGCTTTTACATAAATGTGCTTCTTTGGTTTTAAGCTAATTTTACCAATTGTTTTTATTTAAACAAAACAATAAAGATGACACTTTTCTGCTATTGAATTATCTACCTTGTAAGATGCTGTTTGGTTCATTCATAGTTGTAATGCATAAAATGTGAAGACAGATTCTTTTTGACAAAGAGTCAGCTGAAAGTAATTTCTTAACAGTACAGAGTTCTTGTTTTCATGCTTTATGAATCATTGTAGAGAACTGTCCTTGGTCTTTGTAAAACAAATCTTAAATCAGCAAATATTTGAATATTGTTTTTAAAGTTAAAGCCACATTCCTGAACTTTGTGGATATATGCTCTCTGTCACCCTCTAGAGGCTTGCTGCGTAACGTCACTGTTGTAACATTAAATCTCTCTCTCGGGCATAAGAGGCATATTTACATTCCTAATGTCAGGTAAAACAACGAAAACAAACTTTTCCACCTCCACACATTGAATAAATATTTTTATCAGGACTGTATAACAACTTTATGCCCGACCAAACACAATAACCCCGGTTAAATCATTTATTACTTACCTAGCCATTAGCAGCACGGCTAGGTCAGAGTCCGTATCACATGTCCGCATATATGTGATAGGAAACTGCATGCTGTCTAAAAATGAATCCTAAGGACAGAATATAGAAGGAGAACAGTAACAATCCAAGGATGGAACCTTGAGGGACCCCCTAGGAAAGGGAGACCGACTGGAATGAATACTCATCCAGCATGACTCTAATGGCGCTTACACACTAGCACCAGCACTACCCAGACTAGTCTGGGTATCTTGTGTTCACATCCGGGTACCCCGGGAATTTCTGTCGCCGAACTGGACGTCTTTTCAGCCCTCTTCCCAAGGCGTTCCACCTCGGGCCAACACAACCACTGCCGACTGATTGGCTGGCTCAAATTCACAACTACCATAGGGAGAGCCTCTGATTAGCAGATAGAATCAGCCAGTGGGGGCTTCCCGCATGCGCGCTTCATTATCATTCTGCATGCTGAGGATTTAACGAGCCTCTGACTGAAGCCGATCTTCTCTGTCTCTGCACACACACACACACACACACACACACACACAAAGTGCTGCCACACACAGCAAAACAGGATTTAATATTAGAGGGCAAATAGTCTCCAAAGCACAAGACTGCTCAGAACACCCTTTGTTTAAGGAAAATACCGCGTTGACCCGCCCACATGCTCAGAGATGCGCTCATGATGTCACTGATATCTTTGCGCCAATTTTTCACGCTGATTTTGGAGACCACCCATGTGCTCAACTACATCCGCATCCCTAAGGCAGTGTGGAGTCACCGCGGCCGGCGGAGCAGAGCGGAGTGAAGTAGAGTCAGTGCTAGTGTGTAAGTGCCATAAAAGAGCTCTCCAACGAGGAAAAGAAGGCTCAATAATAACTCTGGTCTTTGCTCTTGCTTTATCGCGTTCACTTTTTCGTTTCCTAAATTCCTCTGATAAGGGATTTCTAGCTTTCTTTGGTGGATCTGCCATTGCTCAAGTCTCTAAACCACGGGTCTACATTATACTACTATGGCAAGCCAAAGGGATCAAAAAAGTGCACGTTCTAAACTTGAGTTATGTCTGCCAAAACACACGTTTTGGCAGACATTACGCGCGTTTAGAATGTGCAATTTTTGTACGTGTGTTTTTTGCCCCCTTTGGTGTCAAAACACACGTTCAAGATGCGCGTTTTGGCGGACATAATGAGCGTTTAGAACGCACGCTTTTTTTACCCTTTGGCTTGCCATATATTGCCATAAGGCAACACGCAGTCAGTTCTTCCGCCGGCGGGCCGCAGGTCAAAACCTGTATAGTGTGGTAAACAGACGTGGGACCCACTAACACCATCACAGCTCTGAAAATGAACATAATAGATGATAGTATGCCACCAAAACTTTACAAAAAACATTATTTTGAGGTGTAAAAGTTGCGGAATGTTGCTTTAAAGCTTTGGTTGTTTATTCATCCACATTCCAGGCATAGTACTCTCTCAATGTTGTTTTGTTATTCTTGGCATGCTGCATGTAAAGATAATACAGCTTGGCGTTTTTAACTCATTGACTGTTCATTTGGCCATCAAATCTGAATTATGGTGGTTCAGTTATGTATCAAAAATAATTAAGATTGTAGAACAACATACACTGTTATTTCAGCGGCTTGTCTAAGCTTTGAACAACTAGACCAAAAACGTTCATGAGCAAATTCACTAACAATCTAGTGCAAGGTTTAGTTGTACGTTAATTAGTCCTAATATCTGCTCTTTCTCAGCCTCAGATTACAAACCTCCTCAGGAGGAACGATGTTCAGGATTATATTTTATTCTTTCCAGAATGGCTGCTTATTATTTTGCCTTTATATCAAGAAAATAATAAGTGAGAACAAAAGGTCCTTGATTCTGGTCAACTGGGTGCTCCATCCTCACCCCCTCCACAATTACCATTCAACAGATCGGGTTGTTTGTGGATGTGAGGCACTATTTGTTTGACTTTTCATTATTTTTTAAATGCAAAATAACAGAAACAAGATGTTAATTTGATAATGCATTTTTAGAAAAATGTTTGACACTAATTACAAAAGATGATGTGTTTTCCTGACACACCTGCTCTTGTTTTATGTAGGCAGTATTTGTTCAGATTACTTCTTTTTTTACTTTCTTCTCCTGAGGAAAAGAAACACCGCTAACTCTGAGAAGACAGTTGATATTTCACTCTAAAAGCATGTCATAAACAGCACAGCTCTTTGGTAATCAGACTCTTTGTGCCACAACAGAAATTTACATGAAATTGATCAGGTTTTTGTCCAATTGTCTCATTTATATGTGAGAATCTGCACCAGGATAGAGAAAAGCTGTTTGGTTGACAGTGCAGAATAAGATGCAACTGCTTCTTTTCAAGAGTTTGTGATTTCTACTGAGGTGTAAAAGCCTAAATTGCACTAGCGACAAAATGCAATTTAGTAAATTTTAAATTGAGTTTTCTCACTCTGTAGTTACAGCCTTACTAAAAATATCTTTTGACATAAAGGCTGACTGACTCATGACCCTTTTATGTTACTCAATGAAAGAACGGTGCCAATTTTTTATAAATATATGTTTTTTAAATATTGGCAATTTTTTTACTCAACACAAAAAAAGTCTATTCAAATGGATTTTCATCAAAGTATTTATTCCTGTTTTTTTTTTAATCATGTTTGTAGGATGGACTCCATCTATGAGTGGTTTGATACAAAAACGCTGAGGTTATGATGACCTATGTGCCTTAGCTGTCTATAATAAAAATAATCTCTTGGGTAAAACAAAGCTGTTTTCATTTAGTATGTTTATTCTTATATATTTTGCAGACTGTTTTGTCTAGGGCTGAATCGAATCATCAAATGATTCAAATGGTTCGATTCATTAACTCATTCCCTGCCATTGACGACTAAAGTCGTCTTTTCAAATCCAACCACTGGCTGCCAAAGACGACTATAGTCGTCATTTACCTTTTTTTTACAGGGCGGGCGTCGGAGCGAGCCCCCGCACCATGAGAACAAACATCACGTGTCTAAAGCGGATCTTCATCCGTGTATGTCACACGTCACGTGATCAGGAAGTGGAAAATGAATTGATTACGAGTTTGTTTTGGGACGCTGCTGTGAAAAAAAGATGCACCAAACTGGAAATGCGTCTGGAGCAGCGGTTGGGCACCAGATTGTGAACGAATGGATAGTGCAAGATCAGAAAACGGCTGGCAGTTAATAAGTTAAATTCATCTAATAATTTTTTACTGATTTGAGGCTTTGTTAAATGTGCGCACCACAGCCTGAACACATTTTACTGGTCATCTAGGTGCTGTGGAGGAAAAGAAAAACCAGCAGAGACACAAACCATTGTAAAAGGCAGAAACGGTCCAAAGTTTGGGATCAAAAGTGAACTACGAGCAGATTGGCTAATGCTAACGCTAATGGGTAGCTAGCTCACAATCAAGTGGGGTTCTGAAAAAACTAAACTAAAAATGACTAAACTCTACAAGTGGAAAGAAAATCCCCACCACCCCATTTATTTGTGGATGTCTGCAGCCTGCAGTGGTATGGGGCAGACTCATAGTAGCTACCTGGAGTCAGGTTACTGCTACGAGTCTGCTCAACACTGGAGCGGGGACTATGGCAAGCCGTTGTATTATGTAATTAACAAACGCTTCTATCTTTGGTTATAATTTAGACTGGATTATTGCCAACCCGTACGAATTACAATAGATATGCCACCATTACATTGTTTCCAGTAGAAATTAAATGTGATTAGCATTTCCAGTAGCTTACTGAACATGTTGATGAAATACATTAAATTCTACTGATCATAGTTTAACTGCGGATATATTTAGATCTGTTTTTTTTTTTTGACTAGGATGAGTGATAATAGTACAGACCTAGAATATTACTGAAATATGGGAGAATTTAGTTCCATACTAACTATAAATATCAGATGGGAAAGAGGGAACTAGACAACACCAATTTAATACATAGTATTGAGCCTTTTATAATAAGAGTCTGACATTTCAGCCTCATAATTTTTTTTCATATTTTTAGCAGCAGACCACAATCTTGTTTCACTTGAAATGCCGTCAAATAGAATATTCGAGTAATCGACAGAGGATGTGATAGAATATTCTAATACTAAAATATTCTAGGGCTGCAGCCCTAGTTTTGTGCAAAGCAACTTACCAGTTGGTATAAACCAATACCGTTATTATTGAGGCTATAAATAAACTACAGGGTGTGTGCTAGTCTAGAAGACAGTCTCTGAAGAACTGGGTCTTCAAGAACTTCAAGAACTTGGTAGCACCCAGTAGGTCCTTCCACCTTCGTGGAATGACACAGGAAAAGAGTCTAGATTGTCTTCAGAGTGTTGTAGGCACTGTTAACCGACAATCTTTTGGTGACCGGAGGGCCAACCAGCTCCGGTGGCCTAGTGGTTGAGTGTCCGCCCCGGGACTGGGAGATCAGGGTTCGATTCCCGATCGGGTCATACCAAAGACTTTGAAAAAATGGGACCCAATGCCTCCTCGCTTGACACTCAGCATTAAGGGGTTGGATTGGGGGGTTAAACCACCAAATAGTTCCCGAGCGCAGCCACAGCTGCAGCTCACCGCTCCCCACCATGGGGATGGGTCAAATGCGGAGATGTAATTCCACCAGTGTGTGATGATCACTTGGGACTTAACTTTAATTCATGACATAAGCCTTAGGGAGAGCACTCAAATAGGTGGGAGGCATTATGATCTTAATGTTAAAGTAGCTCTCCGGAGTATTTCTTTTATCTGATGGCACCATCTAGTGGCTGACAAGCGTATTGCACCAATAGTCAGGTCGATTCGGTAATTTAAGATGGCGACTGCACATTTCTTGTTTATGAATGTGCTTCTGTAGCCGACAAACAGAGCTAAAACACGTTGTTTTACAATTATTATTCTCATTTCATGTTGTGTTTTCATATATTTATATTTTAAAGACTTATTTGTCCGTGAAAAGTTCATCAACTCTGCATCAGCCGAGGTACTTCCTTAAATTTGAAGCACATAAGTGGTAGTCTAACACTATTGGTTAGTTCTGGTCTGCGCTCAATTTCCTATTGCACGGATTTTATGGGGCAGGGGGCGGCTTAGCAAAAAAAAACAAGAGAGACGTATTGCTTACATTATATCACACTACATGATAAGACAATCACTTTTACAGATTTCTGAAAAATCATACATAATTCCTGAAAGGGGAAAACTCCGGATTGCTGCTTTCAGATTTTAAACATTCCACTTCATCAATGGATTCCTTTAACCAGCCTGATCTCTAGAGTATAACATTTTCATTTTAGATTTGTAGTATGCATGTTTTCATAGGTACAGTCATAAAATAGGAAGTTATTTTAAGTGGTTCATTCATTACTGATCAAAGCCAAGTTGTATGCATCACAGCAGAATTAGTTGCTCATAATAACTGTTGAGTTTTGGGCTTTATTTAACGTATCACTTGAGACACCACTGGGCCTTATACCTGGACATAATGTAACTTTTCCTGGATGAAACTGGAAAATTTGGCAGTCAGCAGATTAAAGAACAAGATGTATCAGTCTGAAGTGACTGGAATATAAGGAAAAAGTTAAAGTCCTATTAGTCGTCACACACACTGGTGTGTAGTGAAATTACATCTTTTATTTGACCCATCCCCATGGGAAGCAGTGAGCTGCAGACAAGTCTGCGCTCAGGTACTATTTGGTGGTTTAACCCTCCAATTGAACCCCTTAATGCTGATTGTCAAGTGGGGTGCCATTGGGTCCCTTTTTTTAAAAGTCTGGTATGACCTGACTGTGGATTTGAACCCACGATCTCCCAGTCCCAGGGCGGACACTCATTCCACTAGGCCAGTGAGCTGGTTAAAAGATGAGAAGCTTGAGAAATTCCAAGGATGGGAAAAAGTAATGGAGAAGAGGTGGGAAGTCGAGGCTTCAGTGGTCATAAGAGCACTTGGGACTGTAGCCCCCAAGCTATACAATTTGTGTTGTTTATGCCACAGTTTCTGTCTCTAAATTAATCACTACATTTAATTTTTAAACAATAAAGAAAGCAGCATATAAACTTATTTAAACTCAACCTAAAGCCACCATTAGTAGAGAGACACATCACAGTGGGTTCACAGGGTGTGTACACAGAATTTGTTATGGTTTAATGGTGTGGCATCTTCAATTGGAGAGAAATGGACCCTGGGTTTTTGGCCTTTGAGAGCACCTCGAACAAAAGTCCAGATCATTTGACCTTTGAAGGCCAGATAATTCCTATTTACTGCCGCCTACATGGCAAAAGTGACACGCTTTGGAGCACTCTTGTAGAGGTCAAGTGCATGTGTTTGAGAATGTTGTGTGAGAGAGAAATGAAGGGATGGATGGAGGGAAAGTGGAAAAAAGTAAACAAAGAATGGATGGTTTGCACTCTTACAATAAATCATTGTAGCTTTTATGGCATGTTAAAGCATGTTCGTGAAGTTTTTTGATAAAATTTCCTCTCTGAAATTAGTCATTTCAGGTCACTTTTAGGAAAACAAGCTGTTGCTAGCCACACACAGTAAGGTTTGGCCATAAATAAAATGTTTCAAAGTGATATTTGTCAGTCCAATGAATGACACTCAGGGAACATTTAGACGATCATTCTTACTCAGTTTGTGGAAGCAGACAACGAGGGTTCCTCATGCTTAACAATGTTGTTTTCTGAATTTCATTGGCCACATGATCTGTCAATCAACACGTTATCAAACGTTATCATTTTGCAAAAAAAAAAAAAGTTTAAAATGTAAGCATGTATGATGTGATGTTAGTAACCTAAAATGTTTTAGTTTGTCTTTTTTTATGAGAGGGGGACTCAGCATATATCAGTATCAGTTTATACCGGTATCGGAATTTAAGAGTGAGACAATATCGGTATATCGGATGTTGGTAAAAAAGACAATATTGAGCATCCCTAATAAATATCACTAGCAGCAGCAAAATGTTGCACTTCTCATGCATCTGGGGTAGACTTAAATCGACACTAAGCAGTTTTTTACACTTTAACCAATTCCTTAAAAAGTGGGGTTCAGTGATTGTGTAGGTAGAAACTTTACCAACTTCACATGGGACAGCACTCTGCAGCCCTCTGCAGACCAGAAACAGCACCTAACAGTTTTGTGGAGCGGGTAGGTGGGGCGGGGGGTGCTCTTTACCTGCTTAACAGCTGTTAGAGTTATGTCTTTGGAGGTGAAGCAAAGAGCTAAAACCAGAGTGAACATTGGCACAGTCTACACTCATTTGAGAAAGCTGAAGGAGGCTAAAAAATCATGGGCTGATGGTGACCTGGCTTTGTTGCTACTGGACGTGTAAGTAATAATATTTTCTCATGTTAGTGTTAGCCCGTTGTTAGCGCTAGCTACAGCATGCTGCTGCAGGGTTGTTTATGACCGTTGTAATTCCACTTTCAACCAGTAGGACGGAGAAGCTGAAAACTTTTTAGTGTTACTTTAAGCAGGCATTTTTGATATTACGATCTACAACTGGTAAGATAGTAATCATAACATAAACAAAGAAACACTGAAGCTTTCTTTAATGCCTAGAGACAGATCTATAAATGCAGCCAGTAGGAAACAGGATACAGATGAAAACCAATCAGGGCGATGCTGGCAATCAGCAGGGTTAATGAAGCAAAATGTTATGAGAGATGTGATGGGATCTATTAAAATGAAAATAAAAAAGATTAGAAACCAAATGGCATCTCAATGCACGTTCTGTCCTCCTGGAGAATGAAGCTGAGAAATCACTTCTCAGTATTTTCAGCTTCTTCACATTGAGGTCTGCCCCTGCTGAAAGTGGCCAGTGCAAAAGTTGCATCATTGTGTCATTATCACTATTCACAGTAAGCATTCCCATTTGTTTCCAGATGCATTTCTCCTGTGGCACATATTCATGTCTCAGCTTTGTTTGGACATCCTGCAGAGGAAAGGCTCCATATCAGTTGTTGTTATTAATCTGAGGGAGACTTTTCTGTGTTAAGGCTGTGATTTTAGATTGGAAGAGGCTCCTGATCTAATTCGTGATGCACTTTTTAACATTTAAACAGTCTTGTAGTTGATTGTTTGCTGAGTGCTGTGCTTCATGGCAAATCTGCAGCACTTAACAGAAAATTAAGTGATTGGAAGACAATTTCATTTTCATATCTGAGTGACAAAAATTGAAGCTTTTGTGTTTATTACAGAGTACTTTATAAGCCTGATTACTGAGTGTCCTTTCAGACACTACCCTCACTAAAAACAGAAAGAAAATCATGAATTCTCTCTAAAACTCATTTTTGTACATTTATGTATTTTCACAGAATAATAACAAAGCTTAATTCAAAGTAATTTGAGGCTTTTGTTACCTCCAAAAAAAGATGTGAACGTTAATGCACAAGTCTCCCATCAAGTGCTTTGAATGTGCAAAAATCATCAGAATAAAACCCATTGGTGCAGCATTTTAAAAGAAAACCGTTAATGCCTTTACTGAATGGCTGTACTTAAAGGCAGTAACAAACCCTGCTGTCACAGGAGCGTTGGCTCTTCACAGGAGGGTAGTTAGCACTGCTTCATAGACCTTTGTGACTGTGGTCCTTGCTGCTGCAAGATGAAGAGATAGAATGATGAAAGAAATGACGATGGGTAAGAGTAAAATATATATTTATGAATGATTTTAAAAAACCTCCATATTATTAGACTTCCACCGACTGCTTTACAGACCTAGGCTGTTCTGAACGATTTACATTAGCACCTTTAGTGGCTGAGAGCCAGAGCTAAAAGAAAACTTTAGATTTGTTATTTTGGACATAAAGTTATCAGAAATTTCTCTCAACTTGATTTGAGCTCCATCTGTTGTATAGTTGAACCTCAGCTCCAGGAGAAGCAATGTGGTTTTCATCCTGGCCGTGGAACACTGGACCAGCTCTATACCCTTAGGGGGTCCTGTAGGGTGCATGGGAGTTAGCCCAACCAATCTACATGTGTTTTGTGGATTTGGAGAAGGCATTTGCCTGCGTCCTGGGGGGGGTTTACTCCGAGCGTATGGGGTACCAGGCCCCTTGTTAAAGAGCTTGGTCTGCATTGCCGGCAGTGAGTTGGACTCATTCCTAGTGTGAGTTGGACTCCGCCAAGGCTGCCCTTTGTCACCAATTCTGTTCATAATATTTATGGGCAAGATTTCTAGGTGCAGCCAAGGTTGTGAGGGGATCTGTTTTGGTGGCCTAAGGGTCAGGTCTCTGCACTTTTCAGATGATGTGATCCTGTTGGCTTCATCAGACCGTGATCTCTCTCTTTTACTGGAGCAGTTTGCAGCCAGCTGTGAAGCAGCTGGGATGAGAATCAACTCCTCTAAATCCGAGACCATGGTCTTGAGTCGGAAAAAGGCAGAATGCCTTCTCCAGGTCAGGGACAAGGTCCTGCCTCAAGTGGAGGAGTTTAAGTATCTCGGGGTCTTGTTCACGAGTGAGGGAAAGATGGAGCGTGAGATTGATATTATTGGTGCTGCGTCTGCATTAACGTGGCCGTTGTACCGGTCTGTCATGGTGAAGAGAGAGCTGAGCCAGAAGGCAAAGCTCCCGATTTACCGGTCGATCTACATTCCTACCCTCACCTATGGTCACAAGCTTTGGATAGAATGAGATCGCGGATACAAGTGACCGAAATGACTTTTCTCTGCAGAGTGTCTGGGCTCTCCCTTAGAGATAGGGTAAGAAACTGTCATCCAGGAGGGGCTCAGAGTAGATCCGCTGCTCCTCCACATTAAGAGGAGCCAGTTGAGGTGGCTTGGGCATCTGGTTAGGATGCCTTCCTGGTGAGGTTTTCCTGGCACGTCCAACAGGGGAGAAGACCCAAGGGAAGACCCAGGACACACTGACTAGGGAACGTCTTGGCCTCTCTGCTTAGGCTGCTGCCCCTGCGACTCGACCCTGGATAAGTGGTCAGTAATGGACGGACTAATGGATGATTTAAGCTCCTTCTGCCAGATTAATATTGTGCTTTTAATTATATATTTGAATTATTCTTTATACTAAGGTGGAATAAACGCAACAAATAACCACAATGATTTTCAAAATTAAAAGTTGGTTTCATAAGTTTGGAAGTATTGCACCAGTGTTCATCTTGACAAGAAATTTTAATTTAGTTTTAGTCTTAGTCTTTTGACTAAAATTTGTTTTAATTTTAGTTTTATTTTCGTCGACTAAAAAAAGCACTTTACAGTACTAGCATTCACACACACACACACACACTGATGGTGAAGAGCTTCACTGAAGCCACAGCTTCCCTGGGCACACTGACAGAAGTGAGGCTGCCATACACCGGTGCCACCGACCACCACCAACAGGCAAGGAGAGTGAAGTGCCTTGGCCAATGACACAACGGCTGGCACAGACGGAGCAGGGGTTGGAACCCACTCCTAACCCCTGATCCTCCTTAGCAACTCCACCACACAGCAGAACTCATCCAGGCTTGTGTTATTTGTGGAGATAAAACATCATCGTTGCAGAGCAAACTGAGTCAATGGTGAAGTCGCGTTGCTGTTAGCCAATCAGAGGAGAGATGTCTGAATATCAGGAAATAAGAGTCTAAACCCTGTCAACTGAAGCTACTTTCTCCTCAAGCTGACGTGTACGTCCTCAAACAGGCGCATCTGAGCTTTTCCCCCCCTGAGTATGACTTACAAGGCATTCGTTCCTACTAGCGATCACTGCAAATGTATTGATTAAACGAGTGAACCACACCTTTAAGGGATGCAACTATTTACTTATTCATCACCTTTTTCGTTGGAAGCATTAAAAGTGTTTCCTGTTTCTGAAGCTAGATATTAAAAGAAGCTTTGAGAGAGAAGTTCAAACCATGTTTACGCTCACACAGCTGCCTGGTCTCTGCATGAAATGGGCCTGCTCCTGTATTTTGGAGTCTAATAGACGCTGTCGTGGCAGCTGGCGGTGTTCAAGCTTTCAGGCATTTTTCTGCCATCTGACAAGCTCTCCTGGGAGGAACCCGAGGACCCTCTATTGAAGCCTGCTGAAACCCTTAGGGGTCTTTCTAACCTTTATCTATGGATGTCTCACTCAGAGAAGAGCAATAATTTTCAAAAAATCATTTTCTAACAATAGCTGCATAGTTTGGGATCATAAATCAGATTAATGGAGCTATAACTCTTTCTGTTTGGTAAAAAGTAATAAAGGCCTTCCATTTCCTTCAGTTTTAAGAGAAATTCCACTATTTGATGTTGATGTTTGTCTTCTTCCCCCTTCAGATAAGATTGAGAATGGGGATGTCTACAAGAGAAGAAGAGGACCTCATTCTGGTCAGTCCGAGGAACAGGAAACAGGAAGTAAACAACATGAAACAGTTGGCCAGATGGGCAGCAGTTGGCGCCGAATTCTACTCCTCATTCTTGCCATCACTATCCATAACATTCCAGGTGAGAATTAGCCACAAGAATGGTTCAGAACCCTAGATAAATTACAAGTAATAACATTTCTTTGACATGTTTTCCAGATTTTTAGCAATAAACGTAATTTGTTCTGTCACAAATGTTCTTCAGTCCAGTGAACTGTGATAGATTAGGATTAGTTTTTGGTAGCTTATGCCACAACCTTTATTTTGGTTTCCAATGGGACAAAAAAACAATGGAAATCAATGTTTTCTCTGGCTTGTTATCAGCAAAATGCAAACAGCAAAACTATTTGATGAGTCTCATTCAACCAAAAGTACCTTTTGTGACAAGTCAGTACTCCTTTGGTGGTCAACTTGTCTGCCTCCTATAAAGGAGCTGAAAGCCAAATGTTTATCAGATGTGGACTTGGACAAATTAGGCAAAGGTGGGCAGTTGCCTTGGGCCTTGAGCCACCAAGAGCTCCCTAAAATACCCAATTAACCTACAGCAATATTTTATAGTTACATTTCTGCTGTCGACTGTGTTTTCTAACCACCTGCCTTTACACAACTTAACTTCGCCAACACGAGACTTACGAAGCGCGATAAAAGGTTGCTTTTATATTCCTTGACATTTAAATTAGATTTTCTTTTATTTTAATTTTTCTCCTCTGCTCTCGTTTTTCTTTATTAGTGTGATTTGTGTTCTCTTAATGTTTCCTTGATTGGTTCAGGTCCAGTTTTCAGCACACGGGTCAACACCTGTTGTTTTTAGTGATGTATGAACTTGACTATTTATGTGAAAATTAAAAACAAATCTGCCCCGGAACTTACCTTTCTCACCTGAACACAAAGACAAGCAACACATCAATCTTTTCAGCATTTTGCCAATTCTTTTTCTTTTGATACCCACAAAACATCTGGAAATGTTCAAATTCATGCAACAAAAAAGTCCAAAAGGAGACAATAAACAGCAGGACCTGCAACACACGACTCGTTAACCTTTAATAGTCTCTTTTTATTATGTGAGCTCTTTAAAGCTTAGTCTTTTTGAAAACACTGTAAGTTTGATTTTCCACATTCTTCCAACCTCTCTTCCCCTCTGTGATGTCTCATATTTATAATTCCACTTGCTGCATTATTGTTGAAGCTTTTCAAACCTTTTCATTCCACCACTTAGCTCAGTTTTATTAAACCAGTGTGCAAAAACACTCATCAACTCAACTTTCTGCATGCTTACGGCATAACAACAAATACTCACACATTGATTAAAATTACAGTTCTTTGACTACAGCAACAGCAATGTTTAATAAAATGGACATGTATTCCTTTAAGGACTACAATTTCTTTCACTAACTTTCATGGTTTTGAACTATGAACATGGTTGAATTATTGGGTCAAATGCAGACCTTTATACAGTACTATGCAGGATCTCATGAGGCATCGCAAAATCTTGCATGATCTGTTATCACTCACAGATGTGAATGACTCAGCTACTAACAGCAAATTTAGGCTCAATAACTATGTAATTTAATCAGTTGTAGCTATTTTTGTTTTATTTACAGATTGCCTATGCTGGCCATCTTGAATTTAAAGGCATATTAAGCAACTTTATCATATTTTTGAATCATTTTCTTGAACCAGTAGGAGCTAAAATGACTCTTTACAGTGTTAATGAAAATTCACACATCCCCCTCCCCTCCTTCTATGCTAATTTCCCCATTTGTGACATCACAAAATGCAGACTTTTTGAAACAGCTTGTTTTAGGGATGTAATTCCTAAAACCAAACACTGACAGTTTTTTTCATGTTTGGAGTGTATATAGAGGCATTAGCGACCCACATGGTAGCCCAAAAAGATGCAAAAAGTGAGATTTGCAAAATATAAACCGACGCTTAAAGTTAATCAATTGTTGATGAACATCCAATTTTTTCTATAGTTTCAATAAAAGGTGTACAGTAGTTTATAAGACATTTTACAGTGAGTCAGACAAGGTTAATTCCAACATTTTTAACAGTTTTAACTATGGATTCAGTCATGCCAATACCAGCATTGAGTACTGAGCCAATACCACATGTGTACTCGTACTTGTAAAAGTGTTCCAATACTACATGACCTAATACCAACATGATGGCAGATTCGTCACAGTAAGCATAGTTTAATGTTTGTACAGATCAACCTTAGTGAACAGATACATTAGCTTTCTTTTTGCATCCCAGTGAGTGGTGTTAATTATGCAACAAGTCATGTTTGCAGCATGACAACAACTCAGGTGTAACGCATAGTGAGCAGCCACCAACACAAAGGAGAAAGAAATGCATTTTCTAGATGGAAATGCATCACTAGATTGTGTCACCTAAAGATGACAATATTAAGATTTGTTCTTCACTCTGTGGTAGTGACAAATTTTATCTAGCTTGAAAAACACTACATCAAATTTGAAGAGACACCTGGAGTCACAGCACAGCTGTTATTAGTTTATTTTTTATAAAAACATATTTTTCTTTCAAGAAATATTTTCCAAGTCCTGCTTAATGTCAGGAAAAACATGGTTGACGTTACTGTGTAAAGATGCTCTTCCAGTAAAGTGAGTTTTGGCAAAACCAGTAAAAAATGTGGCCGTTAGTTCATCAGTAACATTTTGTTACACTGGTAGCACTGATGTGATGAGATGGAGTTTAAGAGGTCCACTGCAGGCATCCAGAGGCTCCACATTTAACACGAAAAAAAATTGACCCGTATCAAGCACTTATGTGAGGTGTTTTATTTTATGAAAAGACCAAATAGGTAAATTCATCATCACCATGCAGTATAAGTAAAAGTTTCAAAATTTCTGCAGCTCACTGCTCTTCAACACCAGCATTTAGCATTTTGGAGCATTGAGCACTCAGTAGCGCCTGATCACGCTGGACAAGCTAAAGCTGGATGAAAGGGACAGAGAGAAAGACAAAAACATTTCTGAGTGAGCTGCAGGTCTTAATGGATGAAAAACAAAGTCACTTCTGAAATCAGAAATGGTAAATGGCCTATTTGTATAGTGCCTTCTTAGGGTTCCACAACCCCCCAAGGCGCTTCACAACACAATCATTCGCCCATTCACACGCTGATGATGAGGTTTAATGCAGCCACAGCTGCCCTGGGGCGCACTGACAGAGGCGAGGCCTGCCGTACACAGGTGCCACCAGTCCTTCCGACCACCACCAGCAGGTAAGGTGGGTTAAGTGTCTTGCCCAAAGACACAACAGCAGCATTCTCAGGTGGGAGTCGGGATTGAACCTGCAACCTTCTGATTACTGGTCAACCCGCTCTAGCTCCTGAGCTACTGCTGCCAGAAAGTACACCAGATCAGTTTACAGCTTTAATATGAAGACAAAGACTAGTGCTTCCACACTAGTCTTCATCAAAGGCTCCGCTCCTCTGGAGGAGGAATCATTTTTATCTTTTTTAAATGTTTCTTTTGTTCATCTCCCATAACCGTTTCTTCCTGTTCAGGGTCACGGGGAGCTAGTATCTAGGCAGGATGAATGTCGAATTGAAACTCAGTTGGCTTTACTTTTTAGAAATAAAAAAATGGCATCAAATAATGATGAAATCTTTAGGTAAAAAATGCACTTAGATCATGAAATATTTAGAAATTTAGGAAAAAAATGGGAATTTTTAAATAAACAAAACAGAGTTTGGAAGAAAAACTGTGAAACAACTTTCATAGGCCCTTGTGTTTATTAAGATTTTTGCCAGTAGTACGATTTATTTGATTAATATATATTAACTGGTGAAATTTATATTGTTTTATAAAAGATTTGCTCTTGTTCCTCGGGCACAGACACAGTTTCTTAGCTGCTCAGAATAATTCATTCCAGCTATTCCCGTTTCAGCTGTCACAAAGTGTCATAAGGCCTTTTGAAAGTCACACATTTTGGTGTAAGTGTGAAACTGTTGATGTGCTTGATAGCACTGATGTGAGCCTCTACGGAGTCTGGAGTTTGAGAAGTTGGCCTGCAGGCCTCTGATTCTTAGGACTCTAGAACTAAACTTTCTTAAATTCAGTTTTTCCCCCGCCTACCTTCTGCAAAAGAAACAGGGTGTTCTGTTGTAAACATCACATTTACAACTGGTTCTTCAACATTTTCCAAATAAAAAACACTGATAAAGAGCTCATCAGATCACATTTACATCAGCTTGTTTTCACACAGATTTCCTTTTGTACAGTAATTTTTCATATTGACAGTTTAAATTTACAAAAGATTTGCATTCCTGCATGTGTGAGGAAATGGCTTAGTAATTTACCTCGCTTCGTTGATTAAACATTGAGAAAGGGAATGCATAAAGCAAACATAAAGGTATGCATAATTTCCCCTTTGTTCAAATCAATTCATAGCCCAGAACCTTAATGAGAAAATGCAGTCTCACTTGTTTGGACGATTTTCTGCATCAGGCTCAATTGATTCCCTTTTGTTCCACCAGAACCTGTAATATCCTGATTGTACCGTGGAATAATTATTAGCTTCATTAACTCTGGATAAAAAGCACAATAATGAAACATGTTGCTTATGCAGGACCCGCTACTGTATGGCTGTTGTTAGAAGGTTCTGAAAGGCCACTTCATTAAAGATAAAATGTCTTCTGCTCCTTTGGTTTCTCTCAGACACATAAACATGCAAAACGTGTTGCTGCTCAGAGACATGCAGGTATAATGAGATGAGCTTTGTGAACACAGGACTAACTGCATGAGCCAGGTTTTATTTTGCACATTGAAGAGATTGATTTGCTTTCTAACATCCCAGCTCAGAAAACCTGCACTCAGCTCCAAATCATGTCAGACAGATTTCAGAGGTATAAACAAGAGTGGAAGTAAAACAAAAGAAGGGTGAAGCAAACTGAAGATGGTAATGTTTCCACAACATTGAAACAACTCATGGAGGAAATGAATGCACCTACTTCAACAGGACAAAATAGCCACAGGTTTTTTTAGCCTTTATAATGGACCCTGTGCACAATAGCAAACGCTAGTTCCGGTTGATGAACTCTGGAGAGCCGTGCTACTTCCTGTCCCCTTCACAGTAATGTCAACATGGCAGTGAACTCTACTTTTCCAGATCCCTCGGGAATTTGCTGAAAATTTCAGTCCATGACAATCATCTTATTGTCGACACAAAGGGATTTAAATTGTATATATCCCAGTATGTGCACAACTATGACGGTGAGTACACAACGCGGCTGTGCTAACTAGTGCGAGCTTGACTAAGAGGGGTGTGACAATCACGTTGTATTATTAATAAAGAGTAACTACAGTTTTTTTGCTACCTGTACCTTATTTCTATGCAATACGTTCATTTACTCACCCAGAGAACTTTGGTGCTATTTGGAGTCCGAGAAATATCCATGTACGATCGACGTATATCCATAATGGGAGTTGTTGTGGCAGCGGTGCAGCCTCTAAATAAGGTATTATCTGCTACTAAAGTCCTTCATTTCACCAGTGATTTGGTATGAATCACTAGCGCTATTCCCTGTTAGTTCGGAGCGCCTCGGACATGCTTTGTTGTCCTTTACAGAAGTTTAGTGAAACTAGCCGGCAGAACTTTCACTCTGTGCTCTCACGGCGGTCGGTTAGACAGAACTTGCTACAGCAAATATCAACGTGGTTCGCATTTGTGTGTATTTCACTTTCCAAATTTTCCAATAATTTTTTTGCTGACCGTCGTAGAGCACAGATCAGAAGCGCTGTCATTCACCTGTTTTCTAGCAGCGCTTTACTTTCATTCATTTCGTTCGAGGGGGTGGGGACTAGGTTGATACACACACGCACACATACCAACACATACATGCCAATCAAAGCAACATTTTACAATTAAATATCTTAATTTATCCTCTCATTTACCATGTATTTTCATTAGCATAATGCTAGCCGGAAATAACTAACCTATACTTCCGTTCAAAACCCAGAAATTAGCATTTCTTCGTGCACAGGGTCCATTGTCTATTACTGTTATTGTAAAGGGTTTTAAAGAAAGTATGTCTCACTTGTTTGCAATCGTCACTGCCTAGATATTTGTTTTTTTACAATTGTTCTCCTAGTTCAAAAGGGACTCAAAGATGACAGCCTGAGTAATTAGGCTTGAGTAATTATCTCTACTGGCAGCATGAGGCGATTCCTTAACCCTACAGAAGTTGCACAGGTTGTCCAACTTCTCCAGGATGGCACATCCACACGTGCTGCAGCAAGAAGGTTTAATGTGTCTCCCAGCACAATCTCCAGAACATGGAGGAGATTTCAGGAGACTGGCGGTTATTCTCGGAGAGCTGGACAGGGCCGTAGAAGGTCCACAACCCATCAGCAGGACCGATACCTGCTCCTTTGTGCAAGGCGGAACAGGCTGAGCACTGCTCGTGCCCTACAGAATGACCTCCAGAGGGCCACTGGGGTGAATGTCTCTACCCAAACAATCAGGAACAGACTTCATGAAGATGGCCTGAGGGCCCGACGTCCTGTAGCGGGCCCTGTGCTCACTGCCCAGCACCGTAGAGCTCGACTGGCATTTGCTCAAGAACACCAGAATTGGCAAGTCCGCCACTGGCGCCCTGTACTTTTTACAGACGAGAGCAGGTTCACCCTGAGCACCTGTGATAGACGTGAAAGAGTCTGGAGAAGACAAGGAGAACGTTATGCTGCCTGCAACGTCGTTCAACATGACAGGTTTGGTGGTGGGTCAGCGATGGTCTGGGGAGGCATATCCATGGAGGGACGCACAGACCTCTACTGCCTAGGAAATGGTGCTCTGACTGCCATAAGGTATCGAGATGAAATCCTTGAACCCTTTGTCAGACCCTACGCTGATGCAGTAGGTCCTGGTTTTCTCCTAATGCACGACAATGCCCGGCCTCATGTGGCAAGAGTATGCAGGCAGTACCTGGAGGATGAAGGAATTGAAACAATCTAATGGCCTTCACGATCCCCTGACTTAAACCCAATAGAACATCTGTGGTACATTATGTTTCGGTCCATTAGGTGGCGCCAGGTTGCTCCTCAGACTGTACAAGAGCTCAGGGATGCCCTCACACAGATCTGGGAGGAAATGCCACAAGACACCATCCGTTGTCTCATTAGGAGCATGCCCCGACGTTGTCAAGCATGCACACAAGCTCGTGGGGGCCACACAAGATACTGAAAAGCATTTTGAGTTGCAGAAATGAAGTTTTTGAAATAATGGACTAGCCTGCCACATCTTCATTTCACTCTGATTTTAGGGTGTCTACACAATTGAGCCCTCTGTAGGCTGAAAACCTTTATTTCCATTAAAAGACTTGGCATCCTTTTGTTCCTAAGACATTGCCCTGTTGTTATTTGTATAGATATCCAACTTCATATTGAGATCTGATGTATCTAATGTGTTTCTTTAAAGTGTTCCTTTCATTTTTGTGAGCAGTGTATTTACATATAGATGAAGGGAATCAGACAGTTATACAACAGTGTTAATTTCATTGACAAATTTTTTTTGTGACAAATAAATTTTTGCGGACTAAAACAAAACGAAAAAAATATATACATGCCAATAAAAACTAAATTATGACAAATATTGATCGACGTTTTTAATAGAATAGACTTTATTGATCCCACAGTGGGGAAATTCACTTGTCACATTATGATAAATAAAAGACAAGGAAAATTGACAGAAACAAAAATCCAATCAGAAAACAGAAAATATGGGAGAACTGAAAAAAGAACCTATCAGCAAATGGAACAGACGGGACTAGATGAGAAAAGAACCAATCAGAGTCCGGATCTGACTGCTGTTTGAGCAAGCTACCGCTAACCAGACATCACATATTGATGTCCGTGCCGGTAACAGTTATGTCTAAAAGGAGAAAATGTCCTCGGCGGGGAGGAAAAGCATTAGCTGTAACGATCTGAAAAGTATTTTCTTAGTGAGTACACTTCTGGGGTTTCCCTGGTTTTAAAAGTGTTATGGTGGAAGCAGCGAGCCGTGGTGGCAGAGGTCAGTATTGTTGCTGCCGCTGCTGGAGCTCAGCTGTTACCAAACCGAAGACGCAGAGCAGCGCATCTGGTTGTTCGTGACTAAAATTAAAAAGAAAGACTAATACTAAAACTAAATTAAACCTTCTTGTCAAAAAGAACACTGTTACACAACAATGTAGGTCATATACATGAATCAGATGTTGATTTTAACCTTGTTAAAGAAATATTTTATGCTGGCAGTTCCAACGATACTTAAAATTTTTAATGAGCTCTGAACATCAGGTTTTTGTCACAATAGATCTTTTTCAGAAATAAAAAAAAAGTGTGCTAAAAGTCCTCACATTAAGGAAACCGTATTATTTTGAAAGCACATTGGCGGTTATAGGGGCGGGGCCACGGGGACGTTTCCCCCTACTGAAATCTGAATGTCCCTTGGAGCGCCCCTGTCCTGTCACATAGCCTTTGTGCCATGATCAGATTATATGTGGCTGCAATTCCAAGTTCAATCACTAGAGGTGCCGATGAGCCAATAAACTAATACTAATAAAGTTGACTTTTAGTAAATGTGTTCTAATACTCAATAAAATGTAGATCTTAGTTACAAAAGGGCCCTCTCAGATAAAGAGAAAGATGTTCTCTATTTGAATATCATTTTAAACTAGTGAACACCTGATCATGTTACTCCCTTTTTGTTCTATTATTGAGTTTTATGCTGTTAAGTGTAATTTTGTATCCCCAGTGAGCAATGTGACCACTCCCTTTGGCTTCTTTGAAGTGCTTTTCACAAAGTAATCATGTAATTTAACATCAGCTACAAACACTGAGGACCTCACACTCTAATAAAACCCATTTACTGGATAGCTGATGAAAGACATCAATTTTACATAAAAATCTAGGGTCCTCTCATCAACATTGATGTTGAAGAGTAATTTATTACCTTTTTGGGCGCTGAAATGAAAAATAGTCCATTTAGCGAGTGCTTTTTACCAGAGTGGGATAAGTGCACTTAATTTTTTGACACCTATCTGTCTGTGGCCGAATGGAAGCCGTTACCCTGGAGGCACAGGCTTCACCCTTGAATAATAGAAAAAGCAGCTGCATAATAACATCAACTGATCTTCGAAGGGTCTGGGAGCACTTTTTTGTGGCTCTGCACAGACGGAGCCAGAGATTGATGAGCGTCTTTTCTGGTCATCGTTAGGCCCTGTTCCCAGCTGGTGATATGGACGAAGCAAGGTCGTTCACTGTCACGGCTAGCCGTTGGCTCATCAGAGAGATGAGATGACCCAATATACCAAAGCATTACTTTAAAGAAATATTCAGGGTAAAAACGAATGAAATTGTCTCAATTAGCATCAGCTGAAGGTGTTTGTTCACAACAGTGAGTGTTTTTAATTCAAACAGAGACATCCAACAGTGTCTGGTCCTAGCTGATCTAATGGTAAGGATTTATTTTAGACAGTTTATCAGACAAGATCGCAAAGTGTTTTATTGGCTCATTTAAGAGATTGTGCATAATTTACATTTCCACCACACCCCATCAGCTCTACGGTCCCGTCGGGCTCATCAGTCACACGAGAGTCTCTGGGAAATCTGAACATGTTCCACAGACAAATTTCTGTTGGAAGTACTCTGAGCTGCTGCACAAGTCTAGAATTCGTTTGGAACCGTTCTCATAGTTTCCCCAAATGAGAAAGTGCAAGAAACAGGAAACAACTTCAGGAGGATCTGTGAACAAAGGAGAAATATTTTAGACACTTTCTGCCTAAAATGCAACAAGAAATTTTGCATGAGCATTTTGTTAGCCCAAGTAGCCCAGTCGAATTTAAAACTTGTCACATAAAAACTAAACCAGTGTTATACCCAACAAAAAACTTGCATCTTTCAGTTTTTGTCTGTCCACCTAATCGCCAGCCAGGAACATTCACCTCTATTTCTTCAAAGTGAGGCCACTCTCCTTGTAATACCAAATGCGGTGGTGGGAAGGTTGGATCATGTCAACAAAATAGTGAATGTCTTTTTTAAAGTCACCATCAATCACATTATCTTGTATCATCACAAAATTTGTTGAAGTTAGATTGAATTTAGTCATTTTCTGTCCTTTTTGAGGTCGTAACTCTACACGCTGACATCTTCCTGCTGAGCGCTCAACTTTTATCAACCAGTTTGACTAAAGAATTTTGAAAATGCCACCAGCTAAAGAAGTTTTATCTTTATTTAAAAGTGATCTGATTCAGGAACCCACACATCTACAGGAAACATTTGCAGAAAAAAGAAATCATGAAACCTCTGATTAATAGCTTACAGAAGAGGGGTGAGAGAGGGAAGGTTGTGATGTTTGTCTCAGTGGTGAGAAGGACTGTCAGAGGGTGAGCAGAGGAGATTAAAGGAAGGTGGAATGGAAATGAGTGAGTGCTGTGACAATGACTTGTCAGCCGCACCAGTGTCAGTCTCTTAAAAGAGCATAGAACATTAAAAAGGAATTGGATTGGACCAGGAGCCGCTCGTGTCTAGAGACACAGACTGACAGGCACTGTAGCAGCCAGACAGAAACATATATCCACCATGAAAGCTCTCTCTAGGGGACAGACGATGGGTGATGGATAGAAGCTGTGAGGTCTTCAACATGGTTTTAATCTTTGGAAGTGAAACAGTGTGCACATGACAGTACTAAAACCATTTGATTGTGGAGACTTTAATCACCAATCATGTAAAATGTTAAACTTTACACTTAACTGTAACCCTTTCTAGGTGAGGCCTAAACGGAAAAGTAAAATAGTGGCTGTGTGAGTCTGAGACACTCCCACCACCGGTTCTTCTTTTGTCCATATGTGTGTTTCCAAATCAGTAGAAACATATAAAACAGCTCCAAAGTCTGAAATTTTATTTTGGTTCATTTATTCATTTGTTCTTTTTCTGAACCGCGTACTCGTCAGTAGGGTCACGGGGAGCTGAAGAAGCAGTCACCAGGCACAAGGCTGGAGATACCCTGGACAGGTCTCCAGTCCAACACAGAGATACACAACCACTCACACACATAGGGGCAGCCTAGTCTCCATTCAATTTAAAGCAGCAATCTGGAGTTTTCCCCTTTCAGGAATTATGTATGATTTTTCCGAAATCCATAAAAGTGATTGTCTTATCATGTAGTGTGATATAATGTAAGTGATACACCCCCTGTCCCATAAAATCCATTCAATAGGAAACTGAGCGC
Organism: Aphyosemion australe; assembly: GCA_006937985.1. Classification (NCBI taxonomy): domain Eukaryota; kingdom Metazoa; phylum Chordata; class Actinopteri; order Cyprinodontiformes; family Nothobranchiidae; genus Aphyosemion; species Aphyosemion australe. The sequence goes on from SSNS01000225.1 coordinate 406,309, forward strand.
CGGTCAGAACTAACCAATAGCGTTAGACTACTGTTTACGTGCTTCAAATTTAAGGAAGTACCTCGGCTGCTGCAGCGTTGATGGACTTTTCACGGACAAGTAAGTCTTTAAAATATAAATATATGAAAACACAACATGACATGAGAATAATAATTGTAAAACAACGTGTGTTAGCTCTGTTTGTCGGCTACAGAAGCACATTCATAAACAAGAAACGTGCGGTCTCCATCTTAAATTACCAAGTCGACCCGACTATTGGTGCGATACACTTGTCAGCCACTAGATGGAGCCATCAGATAAAAGAAATACTCCGGAGAGCTACATGTTTTTGGTCTCTGGGAGGAAACCAGAAAACAAAGCACAGCTAGGAAATGTTGTGAGTAGGTCCTAGAATACCCCTAGCTAACCCTAAAGGGAGGTCTGGAGCGTAGCTGTAAAAGCAGACAGGGTCTCTGCCTCATGGAGGAAACTGGAAGCTGGTTCCACAAGAGAACCGAAAGCTCTACTTTTACAACATATAGGAACCACTAGTAAACCTTCAACCTGAGAGCCAAATATAGAACAATCCTTCCAGACCTGACCCCTGGATTCACTGAGAGTGCTACATTTAGCTGTTGCAACCATTTATAGCAAAAATGACAGTAGTGTAACGGAACTACGATATTAAGGTGGCACAGAACTATAACCAAGATGGCATAACCATTCATTTCACCCTTTTTAAGTGCAGAATTTAGTGCCTTTGCACCAATGCCCCTTTAGAATTTCCCTGCTGCCGTGAACACTGACCACAGCTTGATAGAAACGCTGGTTCAGCTCATGGGGCTGATTGGTTAATCAGTGAACCTGTTGGCTTTTAGGCAGGAAGCTAGTTTTGTTCATTGTTGAAAAAAATTGGTTGTGTCAACGAGACGAGGAACTGGACCCAGGCAAAGCCCCAACACATGAACGTAAACTTTCTGTGTTTATATTTTCATCTTTATTCCATTTATTTGGTCCTAAAATGAAATGATGCTGAAGTATGTGATCAACAGGATTCCCGTGCTCATTCATCTAATAACTGATTCAGTACAGGTGAAACTCAATAAATTTAAATATTGTGCAAAAGTTAATTTACTTCAGTAAAAGCAAAAGGGGTCCAAACCAAGTACCGAGTACATATATGATTATATTTTTTCAGATGTCAGACGTTTCTCTTTTTAAAATCCTTGTTTTATTGATTTCATGTAATATTCTAATAGAATTTCATCAGCTTTAAGCCATAATCATCATAATTATAACAAATTAAGGCTTGAAATATCTGCTTTGCATGGAATGACTGTCTCATAGATTAGTTTTACCTTTTAAAGTGAATTACTGAAAACTTTTGTAATTTTTCGAGTTTCACCTGTATTTTCTGATTCATGGAGAAAAGTTTCATTCTAGAATAAAGACAGGAATGCATTCAAACTTTTATAGTTTAGTGTGCCACTCCATACCTTTTTACTTGATTTCATTTGAGTGGAGATGCATCCATCATCTCTGTCCTGTCAGCTGTCACTAAGACTGGTAATTGAAGTCTGGGGAGCACATGGAAGCTACTTGTTTGGTTTTTTTCTTTCTTTCCTTGCTGTGCCAGAATTGTAAACTTCTAAGTGATGTATGTTTTACTGGCACTGGATTCACGCAGTCACTAAAGCAAGAGCCTGATGGATAAGTTCTTACAGCTGAATGGGTGATTAATGCTACCCTGCTGCCCTCAGGCTCTGCTGCAGGACAGAAAATATTTGGTGTAATACACTTATAAACGCTCAGAGAACTTCTAGCCTACATTTCCAGCTGTTGCAGTAAGTAAATCTTTTCTTACTATTGTCTGACCTTCAGAAAGCAGCAGTGATTTCACAGATGATAATATGTCTTTCTCTGGGGAAAAAAGCTCCGGTGCACCTGTTTCAGGAAGTAGAAGGGTGTTTTCTCAATGTCAAGGCATTGCCTTGGTAGGCGCTTACTTACAAGGACACTGTCCTTCCTCATGGTCAAAGAAAACGGTTAAATGGAACCAACTTACCTTACGTGAACTCGGCTGCCCATAGCCCGTCTTTTGCTTACGCGCCCATCATAGTAGCATATAGCGTAGTGTAGTAGCATTCCTGCTGCTGATCCACCATCTTTTTGAAAATACTGCCCTGTATTCTGGGAAATTTTTGACTGAGTGAAGGCAACAAGGCACCTCCCATGTATCCTTGGTCAGTTAGCTAAACAGCAGACAAATGGCGGACAGATGCTTCCGTAGCACATGAACGTTGGAACACGTCTCGGCAGTTCCTGATGATGTATCTCCTAGGCAACCAGGGTGGGACCGAGGTTCCTTGACATTGAGAAAGACCCGAAGTGAGCCACATCAGAGCTGAGCCTCAAACGACAGGAATTGGCGTCGCATTTCCTGATATTTGGACATAAAATACGAGTTGTGTTAAATCAAACAGCATTCTAGCGTTCACCTAACTGTGTCCAGACTTCCAAACTTTGTCAGCGTTTTTATTCAGACTCAGCAGTGGGTCAGAAGTTTATTGACCCAATCATATTTGAGAATGTTCCAGGATTTAAATAGATTGTAAAGGGGGATCCACCGTGCACCCAGGGTTCCTCGCTCACATAATGATGCTGCAGGAAGTCTGCCTACACTGAACCGAATGGAAGTTGATTGGTTTCAGTGTGCACTCTTGTCAGAGGTAGTCACAGATGTTGGATTATGATGAAATGTCTCCTAACCTCTTCAAACCTGCAACCATAGTGTAACTTTCCTTAGTTTTTTTCATTCTATTAAACAAGAATGAAGGTAACGGGTTGAAAGAGAGAAATCATTTCTCACTTACTAATGAAGCCATAATAGTCGTGTTCTATATTTTAAGATGATTATTTGAGGGATATGTGCATTCAAACTACCACAACCAGACTTTATGGGCTGTAAAAATGCTTTTCTGTTTTTCCTGCCAGCAGCTGACTTCAGCCTAAATCTGTTACCAAAGCAGCCAAAGGAAAAAAACAAGCTAGTGCAACTGTTCTCTGCTGTTTCCAGGCTGCTGATTCCCAAGAAATGTACTTACATTTTTATATTTACTCAAACTATAAAATGTGTCTATGAGAAAGAAAATGCTGGGATAAAAAATAGAAATCATTATATAAGGAAAGCAATGTGTATTTAACCATTATGGAGCAAAATCAAGAGTACACGGAGCAACTTGTTATTAGCTAATAAACATGACTGATTGCTAACATGGTGCTAGTTGGATCGTTACACACCCAGAAAGGTCTCTTGAAAACTGATCATTTTCAAAAGGAGGTAGAGTTAGATTGGATGAAATATCTATTTCATTATCATATTGAATCACTACCCCTTAAACTGTTGGTAAAAACCCTGAAAACAAGATTCACAATGAAGTTTTGAAAATTTCTCTAAGCACTGGCGAGAGCTGTTAGTTTCCTCCCGCAATTCGCAGGGCCTTGACAAACCTGCTCTGAAAATGATTGTAGCATACAATCAAGACCAAAATGAAACGAGCGAGATCCTAACCCTAACTTGCAACAAGAAAATTAGCAAAACAGTTGCAATTACTCTTTTATGAGTTCTATGTTCTATAAATTGACCATAGCACATTTCTGATGGTTACGATGATTACCACGACTCAGATTTATACCACCTGGTTGTTGAGGTAACATGTGACGTGGTGTTTGGAAAAAGATTTGTCACCTGGACCTAATGTAGAGAATGACATCATGCAGGGTGAACCACTTGCTATCTGTTAGCATCTTAACACCCATTAAGCTTCTGAAGATGACATGTCATAGCAGAGCAGGTCTCCATTATCTAGATGGGTTTATCCTTTTTCTGATTGAGGTCAAATTGTGCTTGACCCCATGGCTGTGCATTAAAATGTTATGATGACTATTTACATGGTAACCAGATGGGTTTAACAAATGGCTATGATGAGTATTCTCACCATGCATGAGGAGCAGTTTCACTCAAGGCCCTTTAACTCATGACATGCTTCTTCTTTTCTCTTCTGTCATGTCCTAAAAGGACGATACCACAAAGAAAAGTGGCTCTTTGGTCCAGAACGTAGTTCTAAAACCACTGTAGGGATCATTTCTAGGGAAGGTTTGTTCCCTGGTGTTCCTGTTGTTTGTTTGAATCAATATGCTTTGGGATTGTTTTTCAATGTGAAAGAATCTTTGTATTTGGGGTCATAATCACATGGTTTTATGAATACTCCTTAATCTTACAGGTCTCTAGTGCCACACTGTATTTCATTGTTTATAATTGACTAGTACATTAATAGGCAAACTTCAAGTCTTGTCTCTGGTTGACCAGGTCTTGCAGTTTCTTTGATATCAAGGATTTTGCATTTTTCTTTTCCTTTTTATGCAAGAAGGTTACGTTCTCTAACATTTACCCAGAAGAAAGTGTCTCCCAAGGCCTCAAGTGCTTTAGGCTAAGTTGCATGTTTGAGTATTATGGTGTGTGTGATTGACAGAAAGAGTTACCAATGCCATCTGCTAAATAAGCACAGATAGCTGGACTGTAGATTCATTTTTAAAACTTTTGATGTATGTACCTGACAGCTCCTCTTGTCTGGAAAGTCTCTTTCACACTCCCAACTGGCATCAGCAAGAGTTAGACTTATCATTTGGTTCTACTGGTCGTGGTTTGTGACAGTTGGTCCAATTACCTTCCAGTGGGCTCTGGAAAATGTCAACCCTTTCCACATGACAGCAATTTTGCTGATTTCTTTCTAAATAACATCAGGTTCCCAATTTCTGGGCAGTGTCAAGAAAATCAGCCTCCCTTTTTTTTCATTTCCAGTTCTAAACTTTAGACCTCTGAACCACCGAGAGTCAGAAGAACTCTCACAGTTCTGACTCTCAGCCCGAGAGTACCTGGTGTCTCATCAGGTAAAAGTTTAGTTTGGAAACTGACAGCAGTAGACTGAGGGAACAGAGACTGGTAGGAGTGTTCTGAGTAATTATTTTTTTTCCCAAACAGCATCACAACAATCACCATTCAAAAGCACAATTGGAACCAAGACTAAAAATATTAAGCTGGTATTTCTGTTCAACCAGTCGATCCAGGGAACTTTTCAAAGAAATCAGGAGCACAGGTAAATGTGTTTGGGGTCATTGTCCTGTTTAAACACCTAACTGGGTCCACGTTTCAACCAGCTCAGGGGTTCCCAAAATGTTTTCTTTGAGGACCCCCTGTCTCCTGTCCAAGACAAGCCAGGACCCAACCCCAACTCCTATGTGATCATTTACAAACGTTCTACAGACATACTGAGCTATAACTTTTATATGGAGTTCTGATTATACTGTAGGTGTGTTATTGGGATTTTATAAATGAAACTTTTACAAATAAACTCTTGCTAACCTCACAACCTCAGCAAAGACAACATTTTGGGGACCCCCTGCAAACTTGTGGGGACCCCCTTGGGGGTCCCGACCCCCAATTTGGGAACCCCTGCTCTAGCTGATGATGTCAGGGGGAATGGAAGAACCCAGAGATAGTCCTCCTCCTCCTTCATTATTCCATCCAATTTGTGCACCAGAACCACATCATGATGCACAGGTAACATTTGTATCTCCACTATAACGATGAATTAGGGTAGTGATGATGTCCAACTGTGGTCATTAAGAGCCCCTATCCAGTGTGTTTTAGTTGTTTACCTGGTCCAACGCACCTGATTCAATTATGGAATTACCTGTTCTGCATGTTTAGCATCTGCAAACACGTGTTAACACTCTAGTGATAAAATCAGGTGTGTGGGGCCCTGGAGGACCCTGACTTAATGAAAAACTTAGTACTGGGCAACATAAAGTGTATTTGTTAGAAATTATGTAAATTTAGCCAGTAACAGAAATTTTGACTACCGGCCTGTTGCTATTGCAGGTGTTTATGACTCTTGTCAAGCTGCTCCTATTTTGGATGAATGCATGGTAGTGTCTGGAGCTGGTGGAGGAGGAAGACATGGTTTGGGTTTGAGGCAGGGAGTTTGAGACCCCTACAGGTGAATAACAGGCTGAACAGGTGATCCAGCCATTGAATAAAGGGTGTCAGAGCAAACAACTAAAACATGCTGGACGGCAGCCTTCGAGGGCTGAAGTTCAGGAGCCCTGGTTTAAGGAGTCGGATGATGAACAGAAAAACATCCTCTGCAAATATGCAGGGTGACAGTAATAGTGAAAAGAGGAAGTACTAGTTATTTGTTTATCATCTCAAGCAAATCACGATTTGGGTCACGCTGAAAGACAGCCACTGAGCCCTCCAGAAACGCCTCTTAATTCAGTCTTATCTAGGATTATACTAGTATTTGTATATGTCGGTGTGTTTGTACTGGGGCTGTCAAAGTTATTAATGGGTTAACACAAACTTCGCTCATTTTTTTACACACAGCTTCCAAACCTTTTGGACCTCACCTGTGATGTAGTTTGAATGATATTCCCTCATCTGTTTCTTTAAAAGCTTGTCTCTGAAAACAGCTCCACTCTCTCCCTCCCATCCACTAACTCGATGCTGCTGCCTGTTCACACAACGCCATGAGCACCACTCAACAAATAGGCGAGAAATTGGATAAACCTCCACCTTATTTTACTATTTTCTACAAAAAATGAAGCAAGCATCATTTTACCTGCAGTTATTCTCTGTTGAAGCAACACTTAACTTCTATGAGCAAAACCAGGAACAAATGTTATTTCTCGTTTTACATTTTGTACTTTTGTATTTTCAAACCTAATGATCCTGCAGTTGCTCTGGATGCTGCTTGTGGTCAACAGTTCCTGGTAAAAAAAAAAAAAGAAAACTGTGAAAATATGAAAAAGCTCTATTGCTGTTTTAACCACGAGAGTTTTGTTAAACTAGCAGGAAAAAAGTTGCATGTTCAATTCCCTGCTGTGGCCTTTTTTGTAGTTACCGTGTTTCATGCATACATAAATTTTCTCTATGAATTCTGAATTGACCTCAAGTATGCCTGTGAATGGTTGTCTTCCTGAGATGGACTGTCCAGGGTGTACCTTGTCTCTCATCCAATGACCACAGCGATCAGGTACCACACAGGTGTCGAGCTCCGATCCTCGAGGGCCGGCATCCTGCTCCTCTTTGTTGTTTCCCTGTTGCAACACAGTTGATTCACCTGTGCAGCAGCTCACCAAGCACTCCAGAAGCCTGTTAATCCCCTTCTGATTGAAATCAGGTGTGTTGAAACAGGGAAAACACTAAAATATGTAGGATGGCGGCCCTCAAGGACTGGAGTTCGACACCCCTAAGTACCAGCTTCCTGTGACCCTGAGTGTGATCCAGTTAGGGTATTGTAGCTTCTATAACAACACAGATGACTGAAATAATTTTCAGCCAAAGAATTCTCAAAGTTCCACCACTAGTTTTATCCAGCTTGGAACACCAAACTTTTCATTTTGAACAAGGGAATCTTGTCTTAGGAGAAGCAAAATGTCTTCAGAAACTGAATGAGAAGTTAGGGCTGGGCGATATGGGAAAAAAAGTCTTATCACGATATTAATTTTAACATTAGTCGCTATCGATATATGTCACGATATAAAACAGACAACAATTTTTTCCAGTTTTTCTTTTTCAATTTCTAATGTTCTTTGGTCATTTTAAAGCCCCAGTGTGTAATACCTTTACCTGTTTACTACCAAATTCTGTGTATCCAGTGCACAAACTTTTTCATTAATATTTCTCACCAACATCAATTCTAAATATTCCTCTCAGCTTGAAATTTTACATTGTTAAATACATAAACTGTGGTCGACGCTCCATGGTCATCCTCCATCTTGAAAAAACCACCTCTCTCAATCGGAATGAAATTTCATTTTGGCCGCATCAAATCAGAATATTCTGATTGACATGTTTACATGAAGAATTTTTGATCTGATAGGGCGTTCATTCTGATTACTTATGCCCATGTAAACGTAGCATTCACTGTGTTCTTATTTTTTTTCTTTCCTTTTCAGGGTGCTCATTGTTTTCTGTTTTACCAGCCATGTCCTACCTGTTACCTGCAATAAAAGGCTAAAGCTACACAAACATTAGCTGTTGGCAGTGCGTCTGTCTGGCTGCCATGTGGTTCTATGCCAGCCACATGATTGGCCCAGTGTGTAGCAACACTTAATATGGTTGGCTGTTAATCTTTTCTTTATATCAAAGTTCTATCGACCCGTTCTCATATGTCTATTGAGTAAAAGTTATTTCAAAATATGTTTTTTTATCGTTCTATAGCCCAGCCCTATGAGAAGTCCTTTTATCTTTGTTGGAACTTGAGACCCCCACCCCCACCCCCATCTACAGCAAGTGTGGAACAGATGCTGTCTGGAAGCCATACTGCCATTTTCACTGACTGCAGATTGTCTCCAGAAACGCATTCTTGCTAAAGCACCAAATGATCAAAAATTTGCATAATACATTTAAAAATATAGACCCCTTGCAGTGTGACATCACACGCTCAAGATCCCGCCTCTATTGACCACCATTTTTTATCTGTCAGTTGTCAATAAATTGAGGTAAATTGCGATGAAATAAAATCTATCAGCATGGTTAACACATGCAGCTCAAATAGATGAAAGAAAGACAGTAACGTAAAATTTTACAGGTTTCCAGCTGATAAAATTTGTTGAAGGCAATGGTTAACAGTCATGACGAGAGTTTCTCAGAGCTAAAGTCTCATGACAGAATATAAAAGAAAGATATCTGCCCCACATGTCCAGACACGGACAAGTTATAGCCATATAATGACTTGTATGCCTTTGTAACCGGGGTTAAATTAGATTCTTCTTATATGATTACACAAAACGTCTTCTGTAATTGGAGCGGGCCGTCTTTAATGTTTGTTTGTGTTTACTGAGCTTGTTTGGTATGCCAAATATATAAAAGTTATTTCTTTATATATTTATAAACTGTTTGTCCCACCTGAGATCTGCCCAGCCTCTAAGGTCGTTCACTTTGTTTTGTTTCTGTTTACTGAGCTCGTCAGAATAAGACAAACCATGTGACGGCGATCCTTCAGCATTAACCCACACAACGCAGAAGAGTTACACCTTCATTGCTTCAGCTGTGTAAAGTCCAGGCATGTTAATGACGCTGTCGCTAACAGCTCGTTAGGCTTTTCCAACCGATCTGGAAGCTTTGCGCTAAACAATGTCAGCTTTGAGATGGAATTTTTTGATCATCTGCACAAAGATGTGTTAGATGATCGCCAGCGTTGTGCGGATGTCCGCTATTACCCGGATGTAAACAATAACATTCAAGGGGTATATACTAACAATGAACTATCATACTGTGAACTGAAATCCTTTTCATTAATAATTAGGGGGGTTAGGGGAAACTTTGCAGAGCTCCGGATCCACATCGCACCACAGCCGGTGTGAATGCTCTGATTGGACTCATTGATTTCTGGGGCCTCATTTATCAACCGTACTTACGTACAGATCTGTGCGTATTTCGTGCGTGGGAACGATTTTATGCATTGTGTGGTATTTACCAATTTGTACTTGTGCGTGTAAACGTTCCTAAATATAAGTACAGCTCAGACCGTGCATAGGAACAGCATCTAGTGGCAGAACAAGGGAACAGCAATTCTGACGGTCTCAGTGATCCACGCGTGTCCCTAATCCACTAATTATTTTACCCAATAAATAATTATTTTGGTGGATTATTATTATTGGAGCTAAAACACCCGTGACCCACGGGAATCTGACATTGTAGAATGGCTGATTTCGTGTTATTTTGTAATCACAATGTTTACTCTTCCCATTTTTATGATGTTTTAAATCATTTTGAATTTATTTATCTATTATGTTTTAATTTAATTTAATTATTTTGACCTTGGGAAGCGCTCCGTGGTTTTTCTTGAGATTCGCTACATAAAAGATCGCTTCTTCTTAATCTTATTTATTATTGGAGGATTTAGCAGAGCAGAGTGCACTCCAGAGGGAACGGCTCTTCCGTGAGCGCAGCGCACTGATCCAATTCCAGTCCAGATTCTATTTTACAAATAAAACAACCTCCAGAACCTCCTCTGCTCCCCGATCACACGCGTTGTCAAGTGTCCAGTGCTTCGATCTCGCTGTCAATAAAGTTTTTCTTTTTTGTCCGGGAAGAACCCAGGGAATCCCCTCCCAACCTGAGGACGTAGTGTGACCAAATATGGTTAATTGAGGGCGTTTCTGTATGTAAATGACGTTAAACGGGCACGAGCTCCTGCAAGCGCACAGGTGGAATTTATCATCAGATGATTGCGGAGGAACGTGCGTACGAGAGGCCACCGCATGTTTCATAAATCAGGACATTGACTGTTCGTACACACATTCTAAATTTCATCCGTAGGAGGGAATATAGGAACGTTTCTACGAACGTTTGATAAATGAGGCCCCTGGTCTTTACGGAAGCCATACGGAAACCAGACCACATCCATTCTGCACTTGGTGTAAACGAGGGGTTAGGGTTACTTTGCCCTGGATAACTGAGAACGTTCACCAGCATGTTTCCAAAATATCTCCTAATACTGGTGTAGTTTTATAATGAATACTACAAGGTCAAACAATCCCACTTCTACTGCTGTTCTTGGAGAGGATCATTTTACCCTCTCCAGAACACTCACCTTTTAATGTACACAGTATAAGAAACAATAAATGCCAAAGAGGCCACAGCTGAGGCTCTTATCCCTGCATGTGGTAGAATATTTCATGACTTTTGTAATTGTTTGCCTTAAGAGCTGAAAAAACAGGTGTTGGAGATAATAAAATTAGGAGAATTGCACAAAGGAAAGCTTGCACAGCAATGTTGCTTATTTGGGACAGTCAGTCTTATATGCACACTGGTCCATTAATGTATTTAATCAACTTGAGATCAAATGTTACCAATTCCAAACTTTTATGATTGGTATAAAATAGCACCAGGACCTTGTTCACTCACATTATGTTTCCCTGGCACCCTCTTACATCTGAGTCGTGGTCCTCCTGTTGCGTAAGGCCCTCGGCGGTTGACCAGCCCACACCTGTCCTCAAGCCCGACAACCTGTAATCACTGTGGAGAGGTGCCGTGACTGCACCAAATGCAAAACAGCCCGTAGAGCTGTCTCCACAAAAAACACTCAAACTCCTCAAACACACAAACACGCTCACGGATTCATCGTTCACTGCAACCTTTTCACTTTCACTCTGAATGAAGAGTACTTAAAGTGTGCGTGACAGGCATAACAAATGAGATAAACAGGACATCGTTGGACAGAGGTACTGCTCGGGGTGAGAGGAGAAACACAGCGGTCACAGCTTGTAATGTGAGCTTCAGTCCTGTCGTACTTTTACAGACACAAGATCTCTTGTGAACACTTAGACCATGAGAAAAGCAAAAAGCATGACCTGATTTCTCATAGGTACACTCAGGAATACATCTGTAGTTCACCAAACATGTCTTGTTCTACATTCTACAAGCCTTGCATCTGCAGATATCTCCCCTAGAAACCCGACTGTAGGCAGAAAATAAAAGAACACAAATTCACCTCGACCACTAAAACCCCTACGGACCTTTGTGTTCTGACAGAAATGACAAGCTTCTGTTGTTTTCGTTTTATTCAGCTGACATATTTTTCTGCTTTATTGATTTAATTCCTTTTTGTCATTGCTGTTGGTTTTCCAATATACTTTCCTCATCCTCTTTTCTACTTCAAGTGTTTTTTTTTATTCTGCGATACAGGAAAGTAAATATATAAACGAGGAGAGATCAGTCATCTGTTGGTTTTATTCTCTCTGACCCTGCAGAGGGCTTGGCTGTAGGAGTCGGTTTTGGAGCCATAGGAAAGACGACTTCTGCTACTTTTGAGAGCGCCAGGTGAGCCTGAAATTAAAAATACAGATGGTTACACACACCCATGGTCAGCTTTGTTGTCATATGAATTTAGGGCTTTCAAATGTTTTTACTAAGAACTTGGTTAGAAGTTGTTGAGAATTTTCTTTCTTCTACACAAGATCAAGCATACCCCCCC